>CARXXK010001085.1:3908831-4525969 GCA_949089665.1 Macrosiphum euphorbiae | reverse complement strand
ATAGTATTATCTTCAGTTCTTAAATGCCTTTAAGTGTTTGATATTTATATCGGTAATCGTAATCGTATGTCGATTCGTTATTGTGAATTAACCGGTAAATTTTAAGGACTCAACTCAGTTATGACTGTTATAATATTTATAGCAGCAGGTAGGAAAAATAATATGGGTATATAAATTGGGAGCAAGTTAGCGGGTTAACGGTTAACAAGTTGGTTCTTCACTTTAAACTTAAAATGATGACGGAAATGCGGAATATCTGGGTGTGTATTGGTGTAATTCGAACAGCACTGGAATAATTGCTGGGAAAATACTGTCGAACTACGTCCACTCAACTTAAAGCTCCCCCCCACACACTATTATTGTAAAGAAAAAATTATAGGTAGTTAAATTGTCCAGCACCCTCACCAGCGACCAGCTACACACAGAAAAATATAACAGAATGTCACGTCATGTAATTTTTATAAGAGCTAAATGATTAGTTTTATCAACTGTTTTTTTTTTTTTTTTTTAATTTTAATGAGAATTGAGAGGCATTGATGATAGCAGTCTGGTACAGTAGTTCAAATAGTGGACAAAAAGTATAAAGTATTTACCTTACAATAAGTACATACATTACTTGCATCAAGATATGCAAGGTAGATTCAAAAAGTAAAATCTACCAGTCAGTGGCAGTGCCAGAAATTTTTTATTGGAGGGGTGGGTGATACCGGGCCAACATTTTTTCTGGTGGGGCATTTATATACGGCTACTGGTCCAGTACTTGTTCACCCATTAAATGGTTTATAGGCACTATATTTTCAGAAAGTATTGCTTAAAATTTTTGAGTATAATATACTATATTTCTAAGTAAATTATCAAAAATATACCTAGGTACTATATTATTATCAAAAATGTACAACAGTAAAACTTCAAATTTTCTAATAATACATAACTTTTAATTTTTTAAATGTATACGATTTTAGAAAGTCTACAGTGTTAGTATTAACTTAATTGAGTATTTTTATTTTTAAATGTGCAAAAAAAGCATATTTAATTTTATACAATAGTCAAACTTAATGTACAATAAATCTATAACTTAACTCTAAAAATTATTTGAAGTTATTAATACAATAAATTGTATATGAAAATAATGGTTTACTATTTCTTTATTTATTTACATGTTTTTAACATTATGGAATCCAAAGTAGGTAAAGGTATAACCTAAAGTATTTATAAGTTTTATGTAAACTTGCCATATAAGGTATATGATAATAATAATATATAATAAGGTTATATGACTTATGACATAGGTAATATGAATGTGTTATATGCACTTTAATATATTTTATGTTCATTGCAATTAAGCAAAATAAGACAGGGCTTTTTGGACTTAGTATCTAAATAGCAACATATTAACATATTGGTATTGCCTATAAAATAAATATCAATAAATTTAATTTAATATTTTTATTTTATTTTATTTTATTAGTTAGAATTGTTTATTTTATTATGATGGTTGAATTTAATTTATGCACAAGTACCACATTTCTAAATATCATCATTAGACATACATTTTCAATATTAAATTATAGAAGGTGGAGGGAAATGGAGGGGCAAAATCAAATCTTGTCCCAGTGTCCCTGCTATGAGTACAATATATGTGTATAGGTATTTTAATAAGATTTAAACCATTTTTAAAATTCAAATTTATGTATTTTACACAATAGACATAAATAAGAAAGATAACAGTATTTTTTCCTTAAATCGAATATTCAGTTCGATAAATCAAATAAGTTTGTTCAACATTTTTAAAATGTTCATAGGTACATTGTATAGTTTTGTCAATTGTTTTGTTCTGTGATTTTCGAATGGAAATTTCCTATACTATTTATCCACAGAATAAAACATATTTTGGATAAAACAACGAAAAAATGGAAAAGCGGAAACTTTTACACAAAATCGGTTTTCAAAAAAATTGAATTTGGTTTTTGGTGTAACATTAAAATAAATGACCGTAGATACATGCAATTTTCACTGGTTGTTTATATTTGCATTTTCTATACATGATAAAATTTTGATTTATTTTGTACCTAACCTAACCTAACCTAACTGTTTAGGGATATTTTCAGTTTCCAATTTTATTAGATTTCTCTATGAATGTCAATAAAACTTTATTTGTGGATCAAAAATACTTGAAAATTTAATACAAGGCTACTACTACATTGTTTCAAAGGCAGACGAAAAATATTAAAAATCCTTAGTCATAATTTTTTTTTATAAGCATTTTAATTTCAAAAATTGACAAAATATGGAAAAATCACGAATATTAGCAAATTATTTTGAGTTAACAATTACAAATTAAAAATTTTTTTTTTTAAATCTAAGCTTTTAAAATGTAACACAAGATTCCTTATAAGATTATCTACCTTTATCAAAAAAAAAAAAAATGTCTATAAGAAAGCTAAATTAAATTTTTATGAGTGTTTGAAAATCAAATTTTTACAACATTGGATATTCACTCGATTTCTCATATAGCAATTTCCTTATTTTGTTGTAATTCAAAAACGAATAATTGTAGATACATTAAAATTGTACTTAATGTTTATATTAGCATTTCCTATACACCAAAAATTTTGAAAATATTTTGACTCTTTTTGTGCTGTTTACGGACATTTTCAGTTTTCAATTTTAGATTCTGAGTGAAACGATGAATGTATTGATTTTACAATGATGTGTGTTTTTTTATTTTAGATTCTGAGTGAAACGATGAATGTATTGATTTTACAATGATGTGTGTTTTTTTTTTTATTTTTTTTTTTATTTTTTTTTTTATTTTTTTTTTATTTTTTTATTTTTTTTGTGTCTGTGTACACGATAAGTAGTCGAAATAATGCTTCGATTTTCGACTTCAGTATCTTGTTCGATTGGAAAGTGAATATCGTTGGTGCATTGGGGAGGTCAAAATTTAAATTTCCCAGTAGTTTTCAAGAGCGCCGGGAAAAACAAAAGAAAAATTAAGGAAAAACGGGAATTTTTACGCAAAATCGATTTTTCAGAAAATTGAATTTGGTTTTTGGTGTAACATTAAAACAAATGACCGTAGGCACATGCAATTTTCACTGGTTGTTTATATTTGCATCTTCTATACACGATAACATTTTCAAAATATTTTGATTTATTTTGAACAGTTTAGGGACATTTTCATTTTTAGTTTTTTTTTAGTTTTTTTTCTAGAAATATCAATAAAATTTTATTTGTTGGTTGCGAAAGCTTGAAAATTTAATAGAAGGCTCCTAATATATTGTTTCAAAGGCAGATGAAAAATATTAAAAATCCTTAGTCACAATTTTTTTTATAAGCATTTAAAGTTCAAAAATTGACAAAATATGGAAAAATCACGAAAATTAGCAAATTATTTTGAGTTAAGAATTCGTAAAAATTTTTCTTTTTAAATCTAAGATTTGAAAATCTAATACAAGATTACTCATAAGATTGTCTACCTTTATCAATAAAAAAATCTCTATAGGAAAGTCAAATTAAATTTTTATGAGCGTTTGAAATTCAAATTTGTACAACATTGGATATTCACTCGATTTCTCATGTGGCAATTTCCTTTTTTTGTTGTAATTAAAAAACGAATTACTGTAAATACATGAAAATTTCACTGAATGTTTATATAAGCATTTCCTATACACCATACAATTTTGAAAATATTTTGACTCTTTTTGAGCTGTTTATGGACATTTACGGCTTTCAATTTTTTTTAGTTTTTTTTTCTTTGAATATCAATAAAGTTTTATCTGTTGGGCCAAAAAGTGTAAAAATTTAATACAAGGCTCCTGATATATTGTTACAATATCAGTTGAAAAATATGAAAAATACATAGGCACAATTTTTTTTTATAAGCATTTAAACATCGAATTTTGACAGAATTTTTCAAAATCTCGAAATTTATTAATCATCGTAATTAATAAGTTATAAAATGTTCAGTTTTTATAGCTAAGGATTGAAAATTTAAAACAATATTCCACGGAAGTAGTTAATTATCTTACCGAAAAATCTAAAAATTATACAATCACAGTTTATTTTTATACTCATTTTATGTTCAAATTTGGACGAAATTTCATATTAAAAAAACTAGTTATTTTGTTGTGATTATATAATATTATTCGTGGGTACGGGGTACCTACTTGAAACTTCTAAAGTGTATTATTATATATCGATGATAGTATCAGGGTTTGTTATTGATGTTGATGTATAACGTGTTATAAGTACCTAATGGATATTGTGATAATGTGATATGATTAATTTGGAATTTATTATATAGGTCAATTTTTTTTAATACCATAGATTTGTATATAATTTATCTTAAACCTAGACTGACATACCGTCTTCGCTCAGAATCGTTTTTCTTATACAATGATATTATATCATTGAATTCAAATTTAATAGCATCCATTATACAGTGACCCACTTGTAACCTACTGTACAGCAGAGCGACATCCACTTACCCACCTTTTTTTTAGTTTTTTTTCTATAAATATCTTCTATAAATACAAGACTCCTGATAATTGTTACAATATCAGTTCAAAAACATTGAAAATACATAGGCACAATTTTTTTTTATAAGCATTTAAAGTTGGAAATTTCACAAAATGTATCAAAATCTCGAAAATTATCAATCATTGTAATTAATAAATTATAAAATTTTCAGTTTTTATAGCTAAGGATTGCAAATTTAAAACAAAGGTTTTCATAAATAGTTCATACTGTAACCAAAAAATCTAAAAAATATATGAACACAGTTATTTTTTACAGACATTTTAAATTCAAATTTGGACGAAATTACATATTAAAAAACCTAGAATAACTATTTTAGTTATTTTTTTGTGATTGAATAATATTATTTGTGGGTACTTGAAACTTCTAAAGTGTACTATTATATATCTATGATAGTATCACGGTTTTTGTTGATGTATAACGCGTTATAAGTACCTAATGGATATTGTGATATGATTAATTTGGAATTTATTATAGGTACCTATTTGAGGTAATTTTTTTGTTTAATACCATAGATATGTATATAATAATATGTCTTATACAGTTATACCTAGACTGACATACCGTCTCCGCTCAGAATCGTTTTTCTTATACAATGTTATTATATCATTGAATTCAAATTTAATAGTATCCATTATACAGTGACAGACTTGTAACCTACTGTACAGCAGAGCGACACCCACTTGCCCACCTTTTTAAAAATGAAAACATAATTTATCCATAAACAACAAAAGAGTATATTTTTCTAAGTCAACGCATTTTTTTTTTTTAATATAGTTTATATAAGTAAAAAGTTTCAACAAATCAAAATAAAAAAAAAGGATTAAGCATTTTATATGTTTATTAATTTATATTAATTATTCATTATATTGTCAAATCAAAAATCGTACTTGGAATTATGCACCGAGCACATTTAATTTGCTCATCTACAAAATAATTAAAATAATAATGTACCTACCAATTAGTTAAGTATGAAATAAATTTACTTTAATTACAATTTGTTGTAAAATAAATTATAAAAACATTTTGTTATCAAAATAATATTGTTATTAACTACCTACCAAATTTTACCAAAATGCTAAAATAAAAACTTTAAAATTATATTCCATATTTTTTATTTATTATTTAAAACACTTTATATTTTTAGTTAGTTAACATAGGTAGGTATTTATTATTTTTTTATTTTATAGAATATTAACAATTAAACATTATAGATATAGGTAAGGTACTTACTATAAAACCGTGAAACTACTTTTACATTATAAGTTGGCCAGTCAATGTCAGATTCTTTACATTCAGATATCATTTTCGGGATATTTCCAGATTTTGGCCATTTCGATATATACATTTTTCCACATATAATAAGCCAACTCTCTTTTATAACTGAGTATTTATTTTCTCCCTCAAAATAACCGACTATCCACTAAACAGTATTATAATTATACCGTATTAAAATGTACAATGTTAATATATTATAATGATAACATGAGTTGGTTAGCAAACCTGTGTTAAATTGTTGTAATTACACATTATAAATACCTACATAAGTACATAACCATTTACCATAATATACAAAGTACTAAAATTAAAAAATTAAATTATTTGATATGATAATGGCAATTTATTTTTGTGTACAAATATTTTAAAAAGTAATAGTTTGATAGGTAATATTAAAATTTTTATAAATAGGTATAACTTAAATTTAATACAGTAGTACGCCCAATTTGTATAAACACATTATAATATTTAATATTAATCATAGATATTTGGTGCCTACATATAATAGATAATTCAATTCAGAAATATCTAAGTTAATAATTACATAAATAAATATAAGCTTATACAGTTATACACATAAGAGGTACTATATAACATAAACTATATAATTAGAGTGAACAAACGTACTTACTTTAAATGCATTACCACGACAAATAAGTCAGTACTTAGGACTTATCCACAAAAATTGTTTGTTCGATTATTGCCAACATTTAAGTGATCTCGACTCACGTGTACAATCTACACTTTATTGTAGAGAAAGTATCGTACTCTATCTCAACCACAGATATATAAAAATACTAGATAGCCAACTGCTATTTAGAATTATATTTATTTTAGTTGAATTCAATTCTCATTGCGACCGTAAGTCTAAATTATCGACATTTTGTAGGTACTATAATGTCTAATGCAGGTAGTATATAATATTATATCTCGAATGAAATATCAGAGCTACCCATTCGGTTTTCAACAAATTATTTAGCAGTGTAGGGCTCGGTTATTACTAGGGCCCGGAAGTTCATGCATTTGCATGTTTTTTTTGAACCATTAGATTTATTGCTAAGTGCACTAAGAGCTCATGAGCTAGAAATGCATTCCAAGACACTACGAAAACATATCAAAAGTTTAAAGTGCATATTTTTGCATATTTACTGGTTTTTAAATTTTAGAGCATTTTTCTTAATTTTACAATTTTTTAGAGCATATTTTATAATTCATGAAGATACAGTATGAAAATTCGTAAATAAAAAATAAGTCATTTATATTGAGAGAACTTACTAGATATTATATTATATAGTATTTTTCAAATTTCCATTTGACATTAAAAACAATATTTTTCCCCAAGTAGTTAATATCATATATTTATACATTTTAACTACAGGTAGCCCCGAGTAACAATTTTGGTGCACATTGGGTGCCCTACATCAATTTTTAGGTTTTTGTTACCGTGCTATAACGGTGCACAGCACTGTGTTTTTGATCAAAATTAATACCGATTTTTTACATGGGAAGCACCGTGCCGATAGAACTCAATAGTCGGTTCAGGAACCGTTTTAGCGTGCAACTAAAATTATAGTTCATTTGTCAGACTAGAGTCGGTGTTCTAACCGTGCGAGAGTGTACAAAGGTACAGTGCCACAACCGTGTAGGAGTGTTGAAAAATACCGTGCACATACCGTGACAAAAATAAATAAAAAACGTAAAACAAGCAAATTTTTTTTTGCGAGATGTCGAATTCGAACCAGGAACCCCTAAACAACCTATGCGTTGGTAATCCTAATTCCTACCTACCGGGCCACTATCTTAGATATGTTTGTGTGGCGATTCTATAGTATTTAAATCTTTTTGATCATTGTTATTTAAATAACATTAAACAGTTTATATTATAAAATGTTACATTTAAGTATATTTAAATTTCTTAAAACTCAAATATATCCATATTTTAAAAAAAAAAATAAAAAACTTGTATGTTATAAAAAAAATTGTTACATTATTAAAACAATACTAAAATTTTGATGTAGAACATTTTATAATATTATGTAAGAAAAAATGTAAGCATAAACATTCAACATGTTATTATAATTAATAAAAAAGATGCTCTGCTGTACAGTAGGTTACAAGTGGGTCACTGTATAATGGATGATATTAAATTTGAATTCAACGATATATTATCATTGTATAAGAAAAACGATTCTGAGCGAAGGCGGTATGTCAGTATAGGTATAAGACATATTATAAACATTTCTATGGTATTATAAAAAAAAATGACCTATAATAGGTACCTATAATAAATTCCAAATTAATCATATCACAATATCCATTAGGTACTTATAACGCGTTATACATCAACAAAAACCGTGATACTATCATAGATATATAATAGTACACTTTAGAAAATCAAGTACCCACGAATAATATAATTCAATCACAACAAAATAACTAAAATAGTTATTCAAGGTTTTTTAATATGTAATTTCGTCCAAATTTGAATTTAAAATGTCTGTAAAAAATAACTGTGTTCATATATTTTTTAGATATTTTGGTTATAGTATGAACTATTTATGAGAACCTTTGTTTTAAATTTGCAATCCTTAGCTATAAAAACTGAACATTTTATAATTTATTAATTACAATGATTGATAATTTTCGAGATTTTGATAAATTTTGTCAAAATTCGATCTTTAAATGCTTATAAAAAAAAATTGTGGCTATGTATTTTTAATATTTTTCGATTGCTATTGTAACAATATATCAGGAGCCTTGTATTAAATTTTTACACTTTTTGGCCAAACAGATAAAACTTTATTGATATTTATAGAAAAAAAAACTAAAAAAATTGAAAACTGAAAATGTCCGTAAAAAGCTCAAAAACAGTCAAAATATTTTCAAAATTGTATGGTCTATAGGAAATGCTAATATAAATATTCAGTGAAATTTTCATGTATCTACAATAATTCGTTTTTGAATTACAACAAAATAAGGAAATCGCTACATGAGAAATCGAGTGAATATCCAATGTTGTAAAAATTTGAATTTAAAACGCTCATAAAAATTTAATTTGACTTTCTTATAAAATTTTTTTTTTTGATAAAGGTAGACAAACTTATGAGGAATCTTGTATTACATTTTAAAACCTTAGATTTAAAAAGAAAAATTTTTACGAATTCTTAACTCAAAATAATTTGCTAATTTTCGTGATTTTTCCATATTTTGTCAATTTTTGAACTTTAAATGCTTATAAAAAAAAACTGTGATTAACGATTTTTAATATTTTTCATCTGCCTTTGAAACAATATACTAGGAGCCTTCTATTAAATTTTCAAGTTATTTTAACCAACAAATAAAATTTTATTGATATTTCTAGAAAAAAAACTAAAAAAAAATGAAAAATGAAAATGTCCCCAAACAGTACAAAATAAATCAAAATATTTTGAAAATGTTATCGTGTATAGAAAATGCAAATATAAACAACCAGTGAAAATTTCATGTATCTACGGTCATTTGTTTTAAAGTTACACCAAAAACCAAATTCAATTTTCTGAAAACTCGATTTTGCGTAAAAATTCCCGTTTTTCCTTAATTTTTCTTTTGTTTTTTTTGGCGCTTTTGAAAAGTACTGGGAATTTTAAATTTTGACCTCCTCAATACACCAATGATATTCACTTTCCAATCGAACAAGATACTGAAGTCGAAAATCGAAGCATTATTTCGACTACTTATCGTGTACACAGACACAAAAAAAACAAAAAAAAAACACACATCATTGTAAAATCAATACATTTATCGTTTCACTCAGAATCTAAAAGAACATATTATTATAAATTAGATAATATATTTAATTGTACATTTGTATTAAAACTTTTAATAAAAAAATAAGTACCTATATTATTATCACAATATTAAGATTTTAATAAAGAACATAATAATTATTAAATATTATTATAATTATTATAATTAATAAAAAAGAACATATTATTATAAATTGGATAATACCTATAGCTGTGATACCATTGTAGGTACCATAATATGTATTGTAACAATATTTATGGACACCGCTGTACGGTGACAACACGGTAATTTTGTCCACCGTCACACATTCGATGTACAGTGTTCGTTGTGCACCGTAGCATCATAATAGCATGTACGCAAAATAAGAATGGTTTCAAACAGACACCAATACACTTAAACTGCACCGTCAAGTTATGCATGGTTGTACCCTTGGTGCACTGTACATGGTTTGCACAGCTGCACCCAGTAGAAACGGTTTTTTTTTTAACCGTATTTAATATCCCTTGAGCACAGAATGTGCACCATAAACAATTTATCCTGCACGCTAGGACAGTGTGTGCACTGTGTTACATGCACGGTACACCAGAACCGACACTGAACCTTAAAATTGTTACTCGGGAGCTTTATCTGCTTTATCCTATAATTATGTCGATCGACGGGCGCGCCAGTGCAGAATCGATGTCGGCGTTTAACGTCTTTAACTTGCTCAATATAATATTGCACTACGATAAGTTATCAACTAGGTATCGTAATATAGCCATATAGGTAGTTATCCTTATCGCCGATAAGGATTCTTTGATCTTTCGTCTTCAGTTGACGTGGAGCGGAGCTTTTCGGTGTGCAAAAATATGTTGGCATATAACGGTCGGTCGTTTATATTTGAGAATTTATTAAAATCGTTGATTGTAAAGTGTAATGTTGAAAAATGGATATTAATTTATTAATTAAATAATGTTTTTAATCACTAGTCAAAGAAATTGAAATAAAAATGTTTTTTTCCTCATATTTATAAATTAAAAAAAATATATTTAAGCATATATCAGGTTTTTTAAGAGCATAAGTGCATACATATTTCGGTAGTTTTTAGTGCATATACTTCCGGGCCCTAGTTATTACGTTCTCATTATTTATCAATGCACAAATCATGCAATTTCGTGTATGCACGGCGTGCTTTCAATTTTATCACACTAACACTATAACACACCATAATATTATCTTCAGTTCTTAAATGCCGTAAGTATTTGATATTTATATCGGTAATCGTAAGTCGATTTGTTATTGTAAACTAACCGGTAACAGGTGTCTCGTTTTGAAGACTCAACTCAGTTATGACTATTATAATATTTTATAGCAGCAGGTAGAAAAATAAATTAATAATATGTGTATATTTGCTCTACATATAAATTGGACGCAAGTTTCCAGATTAACAAGTTCTTCACTTTAATCTTAAAATTATGGCCGGATATCTGGGTGTGTACCTATAGATAGTGTAGTGGTGCAATTCGAACAGCAGTGGTCGGAATTGCCGGGAAAATACTGTCGAACTACGTAAATGCGAGTTGACGTGTTGTGCAAAATAATGTTTGCAATAAATTAATGTGCGCATAAACTACTAATAAAATGGTAATACAGTGTTTTGGTAATTATTATGAGTTGCTGTGTATTCTGAATATACAACAAAGATAATGAAAAAAAAAAAATAATAAAAATAATAGTAATAATTGGTACTAGTTTGTGTGATGGGGACGATTGGTAATTATTAATATAAATTTACCCGACAGAATGTAGTCATAACGGCAACTATTGCAGATATATATTTGGCGATTAGCACTGACACAATATAATTTAGAAAACTGGGGACGTCATTATTGTGCTGTACAGTATAAGGTTATGGGTTGATGTTACGGATGGGTTTAATTTGAAATCAATTAGATAAAATCATTGTATACGAAAAAGATTTTGAGCGAAGACAGTCTATAATATTACAAAGCTTATGATATTATTGTTACTAAAGTAATTTAATTTACTATTAGACATTACCTATAATAAAAAGTAATACATAGTGGTTGAATTATTTTTCGCCAACAAAATTACATTTTTATAGGTACTCAGTACTTACAATATAATTATATATTTTAAAAGTTTCAAGTACCCACGAATAATATTTTTAAATTACAACAAAATAACTGAATACATTATTCTTTGTTTGAATATCTAATTTGGTTGAAATTTTAACTTAAAGTATCTATAAAATAAAACTGTGTTGAAATGTTTAATGCTTATAATATATTTTTTGGTTACAGTATGAACTATTTATGAGAAACCATGTTTTAAATGTTCAATCCATAGATTTACCTAGGCATACAAATTGAAAATGTTATACATTTTTAACTATGTACTAAATAATTTGTAAATTATCATGATATTGATTAATTTTCTCAAAATTTAAACATTAAATGATAACAAAAAAAAATCGTGCAAATGTATCTATCTTTAATATATTTCATCTGCTGTTATAACAACTTACGAAGAATCTTGTATTCGATTTTCAAATCTTAAATATAAAACGAACGATTTTTATTGAAATTTATAAAAAAAAAACTAAAAAATCGTGTAAGTGGATACACGTACATCTGTATCGATCACTGGCGTATCAATAATGAGCGCGATTCGGCCACAGGCCCACATCGTTATGACGTTATGGGAAATTGACATTCCGCATACAACAGTATTAATAAATAATAAAAAGGTGGGCAAGTGGGTGTCACTCTGTTGTACAGTATGTTACAAGTGGATCACTGTAATTGATTATGTTAAATTTGAATCATAGTATAAAATCGTAGTATGTACGAAAAACGATTTTGAGCGATGACGTTCTGTCAGTCTATAATATGACTAAGTAGTAAATAAATTTGATGATATTATTGTGATTAAAGTATTTTATTTTACTATTATATTATGGGCATTAGTACAACAGTAGGTTAAATCCATTTTTGTCAAAAATATTGCATTTGAAAATGTCATTGTTTGAATTAAACAAAATAATATACTTTAAAGGTTATTCATATACCCACGAATTATATTTTTAAATTAAAACGAAATAATTGAAAATACATAATTAAAACCGTTATTCTTGGTTTTAATATGTTAAGTTGTACAAATTTGAACTTATGTAAAAAATAATGGTATTTATATATTTTTTGGTTTTTTTGGTTACAGTAGGTATGATTTATTTATGAGAATCTTTGTCTTAAATTTTCAATCATTAGCTATAAAAATTGAACATTTTATAATTATTTAACTACGGTAAGTTTTAACTTAAAATACTTAAAAAAAAATCGTTCCTTTGTATCTTTATCAGCTTTTATTTTTAATTTTTTTTTTTAGCTATTTTTTGTTTTTTGTTTGTACGTTTTTGTTGGTAGGGGAGGGGAATACGTGTGTGTTTGTTTTGAAAGAATTTTTGATTTGGGCACCCGTAGGTTGTCATGCCCGGGTGGGGGATGGCGGCACTTGGTCACCGGACACCGTGACTTGGCCGAAGAACCTTGTATTAAATTTTTACGCTTTTTGACCCAACGAATACAACTTATTTCATTAAAATATATAGAATGTAAAACTAAAGAAATACAAAATTTAAAATGTCTATAAATAACTCAAAACGAGTCAAAATATTTTGAAAATTGTGTCATGAATAGAAAATGATAAAAACGAATATTTTATGAACATTTCAAGTACTTATGGTTAATAGTTTTTGAATAACGACGAAATAAGAAAATCGTTGAATGTGAATTTGTTAATTTACGGGTGAAAATCCAATGTCTAACATCAAACACTCGTAAACAATTGTTTTGAATTTTTGCTAAACTTTTTTTTTAAATGTAGGAAAACTTCAAATGAATCTTGTATACAAATTTCAAATTTTAGATAAACAGAAAAATTATCATGAAATTTTAACTCGAAAAAACTTGCTAATTTTCGTGGTTTTAATGTATTTTTTTCAACATTTTAACTTTATGCTCTCATACACTATTATTGTGCATACAAGCTCAACTTTTTCCCTAAACTATTTTCCACTAACACCAGCTAATGAGGAACGTTGTATAAAATTTTCAAATTTTTTGACTGAGCAAAAAATTTTTATTCGATAATTACTAAAACTGCCTACGGCTATCGGACAAATTTTATCCGGCCCGCAGACTGCAATAATAATTATTACACGATAACTACTGATAATTAGATACTAGCTATACTCTAGAATTCAGGACTAAAAAAATGTATTTAATTATTCACTAATATGATGTATAACAATATTTTATGTGGTCATACCAACTATTATACAGTTATTATTAAAAAACACAAATTGTTTTCATACCAATAAATGCATGAGTATTGACGTATTGCATATTTTGGTGATGGTCAAGTATATTATTTAGCAGGTAGGTAGTCTATACCATGACAAATTAGATAGGTCACAGTATTTTGATACGCAACCTCCGCTGTTTATTTCGTCTTCATCGTAGTTCTCCACGACTCCACTTCTTAGTGGCTGTCAATCATATACATAGATATATATATAACACAGAACAAAATCAACCAGTGAGAAGTGGAGAACTACGATATAGGCCCGGAGGTAAAGAAGATGAGTATCTACTGAGCAAAACTTGTATAACTGTGATGATACCTATGTAATTTGTCATACAACGTCCACAACCATCTCGGACACCTGCTGCATAAATACTGTCGCAAAAGTACGCAAACTGCATAGACTTCTAGACTCTTGCAAACATCTTGCTCATATAGGCTTAAAAACTTGAGTGTTTAATCATTAGTCCACTCCATTCAATTAAAATATAGAAATATTAAACATTTAAAATCAACAACATTCTTTTTAAATCAAAACTATGACACCAAAGTAAACTTTTACTATCATTGCTTGAAAACTGCAAACATGATATTATGAGACTATTGATAAGCGCTACTAATCATACGTGCTTCCTAAACCCGACTACAAACACAAATATGGACAAAAACGTTTTTAATGTTGACTTTTCTGATTAATTTGCAAAAATGAATATTGAGTAAAAATAAATAATAAGTAGGTTAATTAAATCACAACAAAAACACTTTGTTTGTCATGATTAAATCTTTAAAAGACGTGATATAATATGGAAATTAAGTAAAATTACATTTTATAATATTACAAATACCTATGATGACAAATAAGATCAATATTGTAATGTTAAATACTTAGTCAACATATTGTTGATACATTATTAATTTCTGTAAATTCTGTAGCGATTACTTAATTGTATTTATTTAAGTATACTTCTGCGTCCTGCCAAATAGTTAAACATAATAAGTTGACTAAGTATTTAACATTACAATTGATCTCATTTGTCATCATAGGTATTTGTAATATTATAAAATGTAATTTTACTTAATTTCCATATTATATCACGTCTTTTAAAGATTTAATCATGACTAAATTTTTTTTTTAACTTAGTTTTTTTTTTACACGGAGTTATAACGAAGTGTTTTTGGTGTGATACCTATATCAGCTATTTTTTTTATGAAATAAGTCACGATTTTATTTTACTGTATATCATAATAGGTAGTAATCCATAATAGCATATGCATCGTTGGCCTCCTGTTGTCATATCTTGTTTTCTATTTTAGTTTTTATTTTCTAAAACTAGAATATAAATATTATATCGTTACATCTAACCCATATTTTATTATTATGTTTAATAACTGATGTGTAATGGGCTTGAGACTTGAGAGTCATAGATGGACCATGATGGCAAATCACTGCAGAATTAAGAGCATATGATTTGCCATCGACCTTAATTGTTGCCACGGGTACTGAATTAATCACCAGATTGCCTATTTTATTTTATTGTTGTTCCAAGTTTTCAGCATAATAATATGATACCGTCGAGCTGGATCACGAATTCACCGAACAATCACAGTCGTTGAGTCGTCAGAAAGTACCTATAATCTATATTATACTATCTTGCTGGTCGTCACTCGTCAACAATACACGAAATCGTATAATGGTAAATGGTTGCAAACGACCGGTCGTCGTTGCCGCCGCGATGATAGTAGTGGGAATGGATTAGTGCCGGGTCGGAGGATATTTACGATATTTTCGTTCCCCGACCCACCGATTACCAATCCTCACTGTTCCGTACGCAAAATCGGTCTTAAAAGTACTTGAACATTTTTGCTTATAACTTATAAACTATCTAACCAATCTGCTAGCGAATTCCTCTGTTCCCATCTGCACAATATTTATGATCGATTGATAGACTATAACTCAGAAACTATTGTATTAAATTGTCAAATGTTAGTCATGAAAAGGAAAT
The DNA here is from genome assembly GCA_949089665.1 of Macrosiphum euphorbiae. Lineage (NCBI taxonomy): Eukaryota > Metazoa > Arthropoda > Insecta > Hemiptera > Aphididae > Macrosiphum > Macrosiphum euphorbiae. The sequence continues at coordinate 4,509,998 of CARXXK010001085.1, read as the reverse complement.
ATTTTTAAAATTTCTACCTAGACACAAAAAATAAACGAATATTTATATTCAGTGTTTGTTCATTTAAATATGACAATTTCATGGTTTGAATACCTATACCCTTTCAGGGTTATTCAGCATCGTGTATTGTCAATGATGTAAAATGTCAATTTGTCCGGTATTTTCAATAAAACAGACGTCTATATTGGGGTAGGTGAGGCAGGTCTAACCTTTTGAGCTAATAAATATGTATCAATTCAGCACATCGCTAATAACCACCCATAGTCTATAATCCATATAAATCATATTATATTAAATATTATTAGGTAGGTATCATGTTGTGTATAATAAAGTCTTTGATACTATAATATGACGATTATATTGACTTACAGAAAAAAAATATAACAATAAAGAGCCCCTTTTGTGACGATCGACGCCGACACGATAATTTACCCCAATTACGTTACACGGTCGTCAAATAATAATAATAATAATATGACAATAGCTGAAAGACAAAATGTATAACATTTAAAATTTAATAATAATTTTGTAGTTAAAAATTTATGAAATGCTCAACTTTTATAGCTAATGATTGAAAATTTAAAACAAGATTCTACGTAAATAGGTTATATAAAAATTACTTTATTCACCTTAGTACCATCGAATAATATACTTCGTAATATCATAGGCTGACTAACCGTTTTCGCTCAGATTCTTTTTTCGTACACAATGATAATAAATCATTGAATTCAAATTTAATACCATAAATTATACAGTGACCCACGTGTAACCTACTGTACAGCAGAGCACCTTTCTTTCGTTGTGTATGACAACGTTTGACGATTATTTAAATAAAAATAATACATTTGCTATTACAAGGTAAACTTCGTGTGCCTATACTGTTAATTAGAAAAATTCTGTATAATATTATGATACATCGGTTATTGTTTGATAAACGGTGGGCTTAATCAACATAAATAAAATATATCCAGTGGAATCAATAGCCGACTGAATTAATATTAAAACAGAAAAATCGATAATACCCCGCCATATTATAGCCGTTAAGCTTGAGTAAATTATGTGTTGATACCCTCGTCACACGGGTCTCATTTGTAATGGATAAAAAGGAACAAACCACACGACAACAAACACTTATTATTATAATTTACAAACGTTTAACAATGACATTTTATTGCATACCTATACTTACAGCGGTCTGACAACGTGTGAATGAATAGGCGGCGGCGACCCGTCACTGAAAGGGACGAGGCAGCATACAGTAGCCTCCAGACAACAATAACACAATTGGGGCATTCAGTACGGTTTATCCTAAACGGCTTCCGTGTTACAAAAGGGTCAATTTCCAAATAGCTACCGTTTTTCATAACACAAATACCTTCCCACTTCAATCAGACTATTCGGACTGTCTCAAAACAGCTGTGGTTAAAATGTATTAAAACCCCGTCAACTTAACTATTAAGCATGAAAACGTAGGGTACAGGCTCACCGCCAGACAACAATGACGATATCCTTGTTACACCTGAATCCGAGTTTTATTTGTAAGGGATATAAAGTAACTTACCACACAATTAGGTAGGTTGTAATGGGATTACGCAATATCATATATTGGGATTACGCAATATCATATATTTGCTCATAATAACAACCAGGAATGCGACCACACCCAAAAGTGTTTTCGACTACGAATACCACTTTCATAGTCGTGAGGTCCATATCAAGGACGACTGTACACGCGCCGCTCACTTTCAAAGGACGCCGCCACCATATATATAGGGGACAGCGAGACAGCCTGAGTTAGATGTATCCAGAGACGAGAACACCACACGACTCGCTTAGCCGCCCAGCCATCACACACGACTTACACGGAGATTATCAACTTCGGAACGAGCTACAAATTCACTACAATCAACACTATTATTCTGCTTGTTTTGTCTGGTTAATATAATACATTTGATTACCATTCTAATTGACTATTATTATTTATCAAGTACACCAGCTTTTGGATCCCTGAAGGGCCGCATGTAACAAGGTACACGACTACTGTACGGGTTGGAATATATAATAATAATATACGAGTCCGGACACCAAACTCTTTTTTTACTCCACTAACACCTAGGTCTAAAAAATATATTATGGATGACTAGCTGGGTGTGTAATGGTGTAATAGCTCGAACAGCAGTGGTCGAGATCGACTAGCAATATTACTGTCGGCTATGTAGTGCTTGTTGTGGATTATGTGTATTTGTGTATTAATGTGTGTATGTATGGGGTTTGGTAAGTTCCCACACGAAACATAGCAGGTAAGCGAGTACATATGTAAGTTCCCACACGAAAAAAAATACGCCCGTACGTAATTTCCCACACGAAAAAAAATACGCCCGTATACGTAAGTTCCCACACGGAAAAAATTACACCTGTACGTAAGTTAAGTTAGTAAGACTTAGGAATGACAACTTAAACGAAATTTTTTTAGGTATAAAATAATAATAATAATAGAAAAAAAAACAAAATTTTATTTGGTTTATTTCGAAAGCTCAAACACTTCACATAATCAAAAGTCACATAGTCAATCTGATATTTTATTTTGTTTTTCTTCTTCCACACATTATTTGTATAGGTACCTATAAAATAAATAATAATAATAGAAAAAATCACATTTTGTTTGATCTAATAACACTTTACAATATAGTGTTTGAGCTATCGCAATAAACCTAATAAAATTTGATTTTTTTCTATTATTATTTTTATTTTATACATATACAAATATTATACACATTATATTATTAATTTTTATTATATATTATACGGACTAGATTCAATTGGACTTTTTTTTATGCAATACAAAAACAAAACAAATTTTAACCACACCAACTACGTTTAAGTTGTCAGTCCTAAGTCTGAATAAAGTGGGAAGGAAGTTTGTGTTTGGCAAGGCTGAGCATTAACGAATTAAAAGTTAAAATTATAAGCAATTTATATATAAACATTATTATGTGTCTGAAATTTCGTGTGGGAACTTACGTACAAGTGTAATTTTTTTCGTGTGGGAACTTACGTATGGATATCCAGGGGTAATTTTTACCTGCTATATCTCGTGTGGGAACTTACATTCGGTGTCGGCACCGATGCGGTCGGGACATTTGCGGTCCGCACCTTTTGCGTGCCATTTGCGGTCAATTTATTTCTATCTACCTGTCTATAAGATTTGGGTGCTATATATAATATTTTATATACTATATACTTAATTTAAGTTAATAGGTATAATATTATAATACTTTTTTACTCTAATTGATATAATTATATACTTGTCAATCAAAATTCACTGTATTTACATAAAAATAATACCCTAATTTTTTTTAAAACCTTATTATAATTATTATAAAAAAATGATGTCATTATCGATAAGGTGATAACGTTTACGTATATTTTATTTTATTTTTAAAATGTTTAACATCGTCGGCATTAAAAGTTGTAGTAAACAATTTTACCAAATTTACACTATACATATAGATATTGGGTCTACGAACGAAGAAATAAATATAATACCTGTGATATATATATTACTTCGGAATAAAACAAAAATGATTTACGAACGTTTATTTTCGATGGTTAAAACACATATTCCAAATTTTAATCCTTAATCTTTTCCATTAGACTTTGAAATCTCGACTATTCAATCAATTACACAAATATTTCCTAGTGCTAAAATACACTGTTGCAACTTTTATTTTAATCAAGCACTTTGGAGAAAAATTCAAAATATTGGATTAGCAAGTACCTATAAAAATAATGCAGATATTCGATTACACGTTAGAATGTGTTCATTGTGTTCTGCTTTAGCTCATATTCCAATTAGTCACATAGGTGAAGGTTGGAATATTATAATGAGTAACACACCCGATAATCATAAACTTATTTTATTGAACAGTGGTTGGAAAATCCAATTATTTCAAGGGGAATGTGGAACTGTCATAAAAGAAGACACAGAACCAATATTATTGTTGAGGGTTGGAATAGTAAACTTAATAAAATATTAAATACACCGAGACCAACGTTTATGAACTTATATAGGTAGTTGTCTTAAAAAATAGACTGAAAATGCGGAACTAAAATGCTGAAAGAAGCTTCTTGACTATCAGACTATGGAAGGCAAAAGGAGAAAAAAAATGTACATACAATTAGACGAAAGAATTAGAAAAACATTAGTAGTCTATGAATTAGATAATGATTTAGAAAAATGCTTAAAAAAAGTGTGAAGGGAAGTTTAAATATAATATATTTGACAAGTATATAACTATATCGATTATAGTAAAAAAGTATTATAATATTAAACCTATTAACATAAATTAAGTATATATAGTATATAAAATATTATATATAGCACCCAAATCTTATAGTCAGGTAGATAAAAATAAATTGACCGCAAATGGCACGCAAAAGGTGCCGACCGCAAATGTGCCGACCGCAAATGTCCCGGAACCTTACATTCGCCAGTATGTATGTGGGTGTGTGTACAATAAAACAAATAATAATAAAATGGTATTACGGTTTCTGGTAATAAGTTGCTGTTGCTGTATAATACATAATAATAATAATAATACAAATACCTATATAATAAAATCACAACAACATGAATGTATAAAAAATATGATAGTAAATAAATATATAATAATTAGTGCACGGCTATTATAGCCAGCAGCATAAACAATATAATAATATTAGGTAATGCACGCTCTTAGCCAAGCGGCATAAAATATAATAAATAATAAAATAATAATGCACGACCCTAAGGCCGAACAGAATAAATTACAATAATGTTAAACAGCCCTTCTGAGTTCTGGCCCTATCGAAACAATATAATAAAATAATACGGCAAACTTTATGAGCTGCTACTGATAATAAATGATGTGACCCTTCTGATCCAAAAATATATAAGGTGAATAATAGGTAAAATATATTAAATGGTGTGGGCCTTATGGCCAAACAGAATAAATATAAATTGACCAGCTATTTAAGCTGTTAGCTCGTATGAAGGTATATAACAGGGGTGGCCAGCGAGCCGCCAAATATATTAGTAAATATGGAAGAGCCAAAATGTAAAAAAAAATGGTCATATTATTATATAATTTTTATATATATATTTATATATCAGATATTGTATTATTATTATTGTAAATAAGATAAGTTAAGGTATGGTATTTAATAAAATGTGAAGAATAAGATAACAATAATTGTACAATAATCTCAAATTAAATTTTATCTTCATAAATACCATAAATATCAAAATATCATACAGACACTAAATATATAGTATATATCTATTGTCCACTTTTTAAAATTGTTTTCGGTCAATTTATTTATTTATATCGTTACCTATAAAGTATTGCCATGTATTTTATCTATGTTAATTGTCGAACGACGATTGTTAAAATAAATGCATATTAATAATATTATTATAATATGAATTACCCGGCGTTGCCCCGAAAAAAAATTCTGCTTGTTCAACACAGGGCCTAAAATCAAGATATTTTTCTACTGCACACTTAATTCCACACCAAAATATTTTAAAATAATGAACATAGACCTAGTAGTGCACATGCCACATATAACTTCATTGCATAATTATTGTTTTTTGCTATTTATTAATAATTAGTCATAATAATAATAATACAATCTAAGACAATCTATAAAAGTCCTTGATACCTATACGGCTATATGACTACTAAACATGTTAAAATTAAAAGCGAAATGGCTCGGGTTAATATACTTATTATATTATAAGTCGCCCAGCAGTGGCGTATATAGGGGGGTGGCTCCCTAGGCTAGAGCACATAGTGAAATTGCAGATTCAATTAAAGCATTTCATGTATATCTACACTATTTACTGTTTTTCACCATGATTAAAATCGTTTTTGAGGAATCAACAAGGAAATGATTGTCAGGGCTTGCTTTAGTGACTTTGATGTTAAATTCACAGTTAGATAACATTAATAAATATATATATGAAATTGTCAATATTTTTTAAAAAAGAATTAAAGAATTAATTTCATTAAAAATATTATACTTAATATTTATTATAAAATTAAATCGTGCAATTTTTATTTGTATTGTATATTTCATAATTATATAACCACCCAGCTCTCAAAAATATGTTTATGTAGTTATGGCTATGTTAGTCGTGATATGCTTGAATAGTGATAATTGCCAAAATTGGCCCATAGTGAAAATAATTTGTATATACGCCACTGTCACCCAGAATATGGTGTAGACGGTGTTATTTTTAATGTTAAGGATTTCAAACAAATGCAATGTGCTAATTAGTAATTTTCAATAACCAATATTGAATATTATATATTAATCAAATAAAAATTAATAAAAGCCGAAAATAAGTAGGTATACCCACTGCACACTTTTAAATTTGCTACTGCACATTTAATATTAGCTACTGCACGTTATAATGTGTGCCTTGTACACAATTTTAGGCCCTGGTTCAACTGTATTTTTAGATTCTGACCGGAGCGACGAATGTATTGGTTTTACAAAGATGTACCTATGTTTTTAATTTTTGTGTCTGTGTACCTACACGATAAGTAAGTAATCGAAATAATGCTTCGATTTTCAACTTCAGTATAATCTTGTTCGATGTGAAACTTAATATTGTTGTCTCATTAGAAGCTTAAAATTTAAAAATCCCAGTAATTTTCAAAAGCTCAGTGAAAAAAATCAGACAAATTGAGGAAAAACAAGAATTTTTACTCAAAATCAATTTTGGATTTTGGTGTACCTAACTTTTAAACAAATGACCGTAAATACATGCAATTTTGACTGAATGTTTGTATTAGCATTTTCTGTACACGATAAAATTTATCAATATTATTATCAAAATATTTTGATTGTTTTTGAACTGTTTAAAGACATTTTCAGATTACAATTTTATTAGTTTTTTTTCTTTGCATGTCAATAAAACTTTATTTGAAAATACTTGAAAATTTAATACAAGGCTCCAACCAAGGCCGTATATACACTTTTTGCGCCCTGGGTCAACAATATTTGTAATCCACCCCCCCCCCCCCCCCCCCAAAAAAAAAAAAAAAAAAGGTGTGCAAGTGGGTGTCGCTCTGCTGTACAGTAGGTTACAAGTGGGTCACTGTATAATGGATGATATTAAATTTGAATTCAACGATATATAATATAATTGTATAAGAAAAACGATTCTGAGCGGAGACGGTATGTCAGTCTATGTATAAGACATATTATATACATATCTATGGTATTAAACAAAAAATTGACCTATAATAGGTACCTATAATAAATTCCAAATTAATCATATCACAATATCCATTAGGTACTTATAATGCGTTATACGTCAACAACAAACCTTGATACTATCATAGTCCATACTCCATAGATATATAATAGTGTACTTTAGAAGTTTCAAGTACCCACGAATAATATTATTCAATCACAACAAAATAACTAAAATAGTTATTCTAGGTTTTTTAATATGTAATTTCGTCCAAATTTGAATTTCAAATGTCTGTAAAAAATAAGTGTGTTTATATATTTTTTAGATTTTTTGGTTACAGTATGAATTATTTAAGAGAATCTTTGTTTTAAATTTTCAACTCTTAGTTATAAAAACTGAACATTTTATAATTTTTTAATTCCAACGATTGATAATTTTCGAGATTTTGATAAATTTTGTCAAAATTCCAACTTTAAATGCTTATAAAAAAAAATCGTGACTATGTATTTTTAATATTTTTCAACTGATATTGTAACAATATATCAGGAGCCTTGTATTAAATTTTTACAATTTTTGGCCCAACAGATAAAACTTTATTGATATTTATAGAAAAAAAAACTAAATAAAATTGAAATCTGTAAATGTCCATAAACAGCTCAAAAAGAGTCAAAATATTTTCAAAATTGGATGGTGTATAGAAAATGCTAATTTAAACATTCAGTGAAATTTTCATGTATCTACAGTTGTTCGTTTTTGAATTGCAACAAAATAAAGAAATCGCTACATGAGTAATCGAGTGAATATCCAATGTTGTAAAAATTTGAATTTCAAACGCTCATAAAAATTTAATTTGACTGTCCGGTAGAGATTTTTTTATTGATAAATGTAGATATAAACTTATAAGGAATCTTGTGTTTCATTTTCAAATCTTAGATTTAAAAAGAAAAATTTTTACGAATTCTTAACTCAAAATAATTTGCTAATTTTCGTGATTTTTCCATATTTTGTCAATTTTTGAACTTTAAATGCTTATAAAAAAAAATTGTGACTAAGGATTTTTAATATTTTTCATCTGCCTTTGAAACAATATATTAGGAGCCTTCTATTAAATTTTCAAGCTTTCGCAACCAACAAATAAAATTTTATTGATATTTCTAGAAAAAAAACTAAAAAAAAATGAAAAATGAAAATGTTCTTAAACAGTTTAAAATAAATCAAAATATTTTGAAAATGTTATCGTGTATAGAAAATGCAAATATAAACAACCAGTGAAAATTTCATGTATATACGTTAATTTGTTTCAGAGTTACACCAAAAACCAAAATCGATTTTTTGGAAAACCAATTTTGCGTAAAAATTCCCGTTTTTCCTTAATTTTTATGTTGTTTTTCCCGGCGCTTGTGAAAACTACTGGAAAATGTTTACTTTTGACCCCCAAAGTACCAACTAGATTCACTTTCCTATCAGAAAAGGTACTATTGAAGAAAATCGAAGCACTTTTACTGTCCCAAAACGTGATGACCGACACAAAAATAAAAAAATATAAAAATATAAAAATATAAAAAAAAACACACATCATTGTAAAACCAATACATTCATCGCTCCGCTCAGAATCTAAAAATATATTTAAGCGTATTAAGCACATATATCAGGATTTTTAAGCGCATAAGTGCATAAATATTTCGGTAGATTTTAGTGCAAATACTGCCGAGACCTACTTATCGCCTACTTTATGCCTACGATATTTTTAAAGCTTTGACTGCTGCAACTCACTCATTTACGGTTAATAAGTGCTATATTACAGAGAACTGTTAACGTCGATATTAAAAATATTATGGCTCTTTAATTTATTATTGCGTCGCATACTATTCGCTTCGATCAATTAATGAAAATGACGCTGCGTCTACATTAAGACCATAAAAAAATACGGGACATTTCAGTTACCCAACTAAATATGATAATATAAAAAAACAAAGGAAATTCTGATTTTAAATATGGAGTGAAAACGCACTGTCCTTTTTGGCATTTTGAGAACAAATTATTATCGAATCGTAGATACACTCGTAATTTTAAGTTACACCTCTACCTCACTAGTCATGTACTCGACACTCGTGTCCAATATTAATAACAGTTAATAATATTTATAATAGGAGCCTTCTATTAAATTTTCAAGCTTTTGCAACCAACAAATAAAATTTTATTGATATTTTTAGAAAAAAAACTAAAAAAAAAATGGAAAATGAAAATGTCCCTAAACAGTTCAAAATAAATCAAAATATTTTGAAAATGTTATCGTGTATAGAAAATGCAAATATAAACAACCAGTAAAAATTTCATGTATATTATACGTTCATTTGTTTTAGAGTTACACCAATAACCAAAATCGATTTTTTGGAAAACCAATTTTGCGTAAAAATTACCGTTTTTCCTTAATTTGTATGTTGTTTTTCCCGGCGCTTGTGAAAACTACTGGGAAATTTATACTTTTGACCCCCCCAAAGTACCAACTAGATTCACTTTCCTATCAGAAAAGCTACTGATGAAGAAAATCCAAGCACTTTTACTGTCCAAAAACGTGATGACAGACACAAAAAAAAAAATATAAAAATATAAAAACATACATCATTGTAAAACCAATACATTCATCGCTCCGCTCAGAATCTAAAATTGATAATATACCTATTGGTATGATAGGTATTGTATTTATATATATATTATATATACCTACGTTAATGAGAATGAAAATGTAGTAAAAATTTCCAAAATTAAGGGAAGTGTTTGAAATTAATTATTGAATGAAAAATATAAAAAATGTAATGATAAAATTCAAGAGTATCAATCAAATTTCACTTAAAGTCTGAATTATCATTATATCAATATACATACGTTGTACTTTGCAAATAAAAAATACCTACAACTTTTGTTTATAAATTGATGCACAGATCATAGAAGATTATATTATTATAATGTAACTGAAGATTATATTGGGGAATAAAATATATACCTATGTAAATTAGGCTGCAATATATTATATATTTCTGTATAGGGATAAAGAGGAAACTGCATGTGTATATATATAGGTACAAACGTCAAACATGTATAGGCGGTAGTGTGGTATACTGGTATAGTGGTGTCTACGCCTATATATCGTAATATCGTTTGTTTTATAGGTATATATGTTACAGTTAAATCCCGAAATCCGTCGAAACTAGTTTCCACAAATCCCTTTAGTCATTTCTGGTTTTAACTAGTTAAAACTAGAATTTACTAAGACCATCACCATCAAAACTAGTTGTATATAAATTATATTGGTGAAAACTAGAATTATCTAGTTAAAATCCTTAATTTTTATATCGATAGGTTAAACTAGCTTTAACTAGGGAAAAGTAAAAATATAAGTAGGTACACATTAGAATAATTCTGTACCACAGAAGTAAACTAACGCAAGTCAATTTTTTGAAATTTTGAGTTAGTTATATAATCAGAATGTGCTTTTTGTGATATATTTAAAGGTATCAAAACGTAAGTCCTATATAAAATAAATGCATAGATAGCAAGAAGTATACTAACGTAAGTCCTAAACTATGATAGGAGTATAGAAACGTATGTCCAGCGTTTATACATAAGAAAATGATATATACAGATAATACATAATAATATTTTTAAAGTATACAATGGTTAGTCCATTGAAACAAATATTTTGTTTATCTCCCCTGTAAAATTTGCTTTTTGTGACTTGCGTTAATTGACTTCTGTTGTACAGAATTATTATAGGAATTTATTATATTATTTATTTTGACAGGACAAACTATTGTGGCATTTAGAATTGCATAGTATTGAGGGATTCGGCGAGGACGTAGGTACGACGGTTGTACGTGTGAAACGTCGATCGTAGTAAGGGCTAGGCAATCTGAATTTGCTAAGTGTTTTATTTATGTTTGTTTTAATTTAATAAAAGTGTTGGGCCCGGGACACCGTACACTTAGTGGGCCCCCTTTCAACTTAAACTACAAAATAATTGTATTATTACAATATATTAACGACTTTATATTATTATTGTATAATTTTTTACTGTACAAAAAATATACATGTATATACAGGTGTATCTTATGTCATTTTGCGAGGGGTTTTTTTCAACAATTATGGATCGATGATATGGAATTTCGTTGAAATAAAAAAAGATACGTGTTTCTTTATTTTTAACAGGCAATTTTTCAGGCAAACATTTTCAAAATTTTAGATTCTAAGTGGAACGATGAATGTATCGATTTTACAATTATGTGTGTTTTTTTTTTTTAATTTTTTTTTTGTGTCTGTGTACGATTAGTAGTCGAAATAATGCTTCGGTTTTCAACTTCAGTATCTTATTCGATGGGAAAGTGAATCTAGTTGGTACTTTTGGGAGGGGAAAAGTTTTCAAAAGCGCACGGAAAAACAAAATAAAAATTAAGGAAAACCGGGAATTTTTTACTCAAAATCTTGGTTTTTAGTGTAACTCTAAGACAAATGAACATATACATTATACATATATACATATAACATATACATGAAATTTTTACTTTTGGTTTATGTTTGCATTTTCTATACACGATAACATTTTCAAAATATTTTAATTTATTTTGAACTGTTTAGGGACGTTTTCAGTTTCCAATTTTATTAGTTTTTTTTTCTATGAACGTCAATATAACTTTATTTGTCGAGTAAAAATACTTGGAAATTTGAAAAATATTAAAAACCCTTGGTCACAGTTTTTTTTTATGAGCATTTAAAGTTTAAATCTTGACAAAACATGGTGTCATCGTATATTGTTGACAGTCGTCAAGATATTATTATTTAATATATATATGTATATTGTATATGTGATAGAGGTGGGAACATTTTAAATTGTAAACTATTGACATAGGTCAGTGAACCCAGGCGCGGATCTAGAACATATTTTCGAGGGGGGCCATCTTAATTTCTGCCTAAGTCTGATAAAAACATTGTACGTACTATGTAAGCTAATAGGCAAATATTATTATTTAAACCCAGTTTATCAGTACACTAAAATATATAAAATAATTTGATAAGTTAAATAAATGGTTTAATTAATAATGATACGTAATACATATTATATAATAAATAATAATTAATAATAAAATATAACAAATATTAAAAAATGATCACAGAACAAAATCCTTTCGTCTTTTAAATAATTAGATAAGTAATATACCTAAATGGTTTAATATCGATTAGATAAGATTAGCTTTTTGACGGCGACCGGTAAAAACGGACACGGCCGAAACGCTATCGGCAAAACAATACATTTTATCGGCTGCCGAAAATAGATATAATAGAAAATCCACCAGTCTACGGGGGGGGGGCATGGCCCCTTGCCCCCCCCCCCCCTTGGATCCGCGCCTGAGTGAAGCAATATGTGCTGAGGCAGCAATAAGATATTAATATAATATAACACCGCCGTACGCGCAGGCGCAGGTAGTCCCGTTGTCGCTGAGTGATTCGGCGGGGACGTAGGTACGACGGTTGTACGTGTGAAACGTCGATCGTATAGTACTGGCTAGGCAATCCGAATTCGCTTAGTGTTTTATTTATGTTTATTTTACAAAGTGTTTCCGACCTAAAAACCCGAGTTGAATATTATTTCAAAGTCTTCTTCGTTCTTACCTTTAATATCGGAACAGTGCTCAGACCCACACACCTATAATACAGTCAATGCGAGGTTTATTACAAACTGAACAGTGCTCCGGTTGTGGCGTCCCATAATAGTCATTCCAATTTAGGAAACGGACGAAGAACTGACAAAACGCATACCATCGTATACACCTCAAAGGTTAACAGTGCTAATCTGAATTTATTCTAGAGACAGTCATTAGCCTAGAGCAGCTGCTAGTGGCGTAGTGTGGGTATTAAAAAGATGTAAGCAGTGAAATTTTTTTTTTTCAAAAGTGATTAAATTATAGTAATATAGTTACTATACCTAAATACCTAATTATAAATGATGTATAAAAAAATGTTATCCTTTTAAAATTTTTAATATTTTTAAAAATATACTAGTTGTACAAATCAAATTCGAGAAAATAAAGAAATTGAAGTATAAATACTTCAAAAGTCTATTATAGGCGAATGACAGTGACAGTGTACGTAAAAACGACTACAGTCTACAACGCGTCGGGCTACGTACTGGTCGCTCCTTGTTTCTTGCGTAAGCAAAATCAAATGTGCTTACAAACGCTAGTTAAATACGCGGCCCCCACTATGGCATTGTAGACTATTCGAAAACAACAGTAAGCAATTTCAGAATGTGTTACACTTACACTGTATATCGTATTATGATTATATGCAGTTAACATAATACAGAATGGATTAAAAATAGACCTACAATCGATGATTTTCTTAAAATAGTTGGTAATCAGTATAGACAGCGTACGACGCAAATAAACAGTAACAAAAACCACTACCAGATATTATAACTTAAATATTTTATAAATAAAATTAAAATTTTAAAAATCATTTGTTATGTACCTACCTATTAGTCGTGATTGATCAAATTTCTTTTTTCTTTAATTTAAAGTGTAAGCATTACTCACAGTGCTTACATACACGCTACGCCCCTGGCCTAGAGCGTATACCTAAGGTATAATGTTGGTTTACCGCGTATTATCCGATACGGGTGATACCACTCGTTCAATTTTAAATTTCCCGCCCTAATTGGATGCTAGTTTCGGAAACCATAACGAAAAATCGCCACACGGCGCGTTAGTATCGAGGGACATTTGTTGCGGAACTGAGAATGCATCGACTGATATCAATATAGGAAAGGAAAATTCGACATTTTGATTTTTGGTACATTTTCATAATTATCAATATTGTGATTATTACGATATTAATTATTGTTAGACGTAATTGGTAGGTTCGTGCGTAACACGCTCACACGACTCGTGACATAAAATATATTCCTATAATATTTACTTGTTGTTACAGAATTCATATTATACTTCATATTATGGATTCTGATTTGAGAGATTTAGATCTTTATGGGATGCTTGGAATCAAACAGTCGGCTACTGAAAAAGTGGTAAGTCAATTTCTAATCACTCGTGACGTATTACTACTATTCATATTTGCTATTTCAATCAGATGAAAACGGCATATCGGAAGAAAGCACTACGATGCCCTCCAGATAAAAATCCCGATAATCCCAATGCAGCTCAACTGTTCTTGCGGTTATCCAAAATATTAACTATTCTTACAGACACAGCAGCTCGAGTAAGATTTGTTGATTTAGCATTGTAAATTGTATTTATTTGTAAATGTTTTTTTCTTGTTTTTAGTTGGATTATGACAAGTCGGTAAATCTGCTGCAAAATTGCTCAAAAAAGGACGTGATTCGGGTAAAGCGAAATTAATAAATGATATTTTAAAAAGAACTAAACATGAAAGATCAGTACAACGAGATACAGATAAAAGGGATTTCAAAGTAGGTAATTTTTTTTTTTTTTAATTTTTGTTTTTTTTTAAATTTTTTTGTGTAGAAAGAAATGATGCTTTTAAATAAAGAAAGTGACCTCAGGCAGCGAGAAACTGAAAAAGAAAAAACGGTTCATTTATATTAAAATTAAAGTTTAAGAAAAACGGTATATATAATAAAGCAAACTTAACATCATTGTTTTCTAAGGTAATTTATAAACATTATATTTTAAACATATGTCTAATACATTATACAATATTATAGTACGGTGAACTATCATTTGTTGTGGTTCTGGAAAATGCTGTGGCTTTTGTTATGTACGAATATAAGACTGCTGCCGTAAGTGATTTTAAATTAAATTAAGGTAACCTGCTAAACCTTTACAAGAAAATAGTAATTCAAACAATATAAATACAGAAGAACACTACAAGAACTTGATTTGCATAGATTATTATTAATATTTGTGGTAATTATGTCCATAATATGTAAATATGTATAAATAATTTTTTACTCCGCCTTAATTGACATTACCAAGTTATGAATGTATACCTGAAAAAAAACGCCAAAATATTATTGAAATGATTTCTAAAAAAAATATCGAACACAAGAGCAAATAAATGTGAAATTGTGAATGTACGACTATAGAAATGTAGGTAAATATGATTATTTATACATATTATTAGATTACTTATTATTTTATGATCCGTTCAATTTCTGTTCAATTATTTATATTATATTGAAATATAATTTTTAACTTGAAGCACGAGAAGTAATTTATATAAGATGCTACTGTAGGGTATGTTGATTGATATGTTACAATTTTTATAATTAATATTTTACTTAAATATTAAGCACTTATAATAGATTACTTATAGTTACGGTACCTATTGAATATTTGATGCTTTATAATCATTTAAAACCAAATTTATATCCAAAAACTGTAATGATTGATTATGAAAAACCTACTATTAATGCACTTAAACAGAATTTGATGAAACGGACATGATGAAATTTTTTTATAGGTCGAATCGTCCCTAACGTGTTATATTTTTTTTATATTAATTAATACTATAATTTCAAAATCATGATTATAATTATATGTATATTATTTTAGTGTACATGTTACATTGATGCGAAATTGTGTTATAATACTTACTACTTTGTATATATGTTATTTACCTACTTTATGATGATATCTAATAATATAATTTAATATTTAATAAGAATGTTTGATTGACATTTAAAATACCTATAACAATGTAAATATGTTTATGTATAATGTAATGGTAGTTCGTATTATTATGTAAATAATACATCTGTGTGAATTAGTACTTTGAACATAATGTTAGTGGGTATTTTTAATAATATAACTTCCTAACCTACCAAATACATTGGTATCATGACAAATATTATTTGAAAATTTATTGTGAATTAAATATTGAAATATGTTAACATGTGTTTATCATTAAATTATCAGAAATACGTTGTAGTATTTGCGAAATTGTTGAAGTAGTAGCTACCTAACATAATTATAGATATACTGATATTGATATACGTATAAACGTGCAAACTGGGTCGTCTATAACAATAGTTGGATTGGCTATATTTTATAGTTGCTTACCGGATAGTCATACGATTAGTCAGATTTGCTTGTAAATTGTTAAGTTTTATATTTAAATTTTCTATATTAGTAAATATTAATTCTTTAAAAAAAATTAAATTTATTGTCAATACGACAATACCTACATTTTTATTTGGTAATTTCAAATATTTTTTCCACAGCTACATCATTAACGGGCAAATATGTTCTATCTTTATGATTAATCGTACCTAATCTTATTTTATTTTTTTTAATATTATAAAAAAGCCTCGGCAGCGTAGCCATTGGCTGACATTTGATAATTGTTTACATAATATTAGTTATTACAATAATTTTTGTTTTTACATATTATTATACATTAGTTATTTACAAAAAATGTTCAATTTATATTTCTTTTATGAAACTTAGTATCTTTTTGATGGTTGACAAGTTAGTTTTATTTTTATAATCTTTGATTTTCAAAAAAAATCTCCTTCATAACACTTGTGTGAATGGCAAAATTAATATACATTTGTAAAGTATGAATACGTTACAAAACAAATTTAATTAACTATCACCATTTGCATGAAATATTATTTTGTTTGTATTAATTTACTAATTCAATTCAAACAAATTAAATAAGAGACTCATCTAAAAAAATACTGGACGATGCCTCGAAGTCACTGCATAGGAAGAGAGATGTGAGTTTGTATTATACTATATACAGTACTATACAATTATATTATACAAGGTATAAAATGATTTTAATACAGATTGTATATAAAAAAAAAAAATATATTAGTAAATTTTATTAGAAAATTAATTTAATTTTTAAGAAATAATTCACTATGAATTGTAATTACATTACAATTAACAACAGTATAAATATTAACAATAATTTATTTTGCTATGTATATTTATGCACTATATTTTTATGTCAGTGAAACAGTAACAGATTAAGAAATTATAATAAAATGTCAGAATTATTTTAACATGATTTTTCTATAAAGTAAATTATATTTATTTATACATGACTGCTAGTTCAGAATTCAGAATGACGTAGTCCATAATATCTACTCCCTCAATCCTAACTCAAATCAATAATGTCGTTACAATTATTTTTATTCAATTAAGGACTTTTTAACTTAGGCCAATTTGAACCAGAAGTATAACTATCTTTTTAAAGATGGATATATTCTGTTAAGTGTAAGTCAAATTTACTAAACAACAACAAATGGTCCTGAAAGACATGAGTTATAAATAAATGTAATATTATTTTTCACTCATGAACAATTATTAAAATATTTTTACATACAAAAATTATATAAGATATACAATTAGGTATAGTTTAAAGTGTTATTACAATTCATTCAAAATAATAATTTTTTTAAACATTTGTATGAAATATCTCTTTAATGAATTTCATTATCTATAATTTGTATTACTTTGAAACGGGAATTTTGAGACTTCAGATGGAAATTTTTGTTTATAAATGGTTGCCATGGGTTTTTAAGCTATATAGTAATAATAATAATAATAATAATAAAAATAAATATATTTGCTTAACTAATTAAATATCAATTATATTTAAGTTTGAGTCGTATCGAGTTGATACATTTAACGGGCAACGAAGAGCACGGGATCAGCTAGTATACAATAATTAAATAATAATAAAAATGGTAATAGTTATATTAATAACTTACCTAAATACTCATTGGCCCCCATTGACTAGACATTTTTTTTTCTTAATTTCTCAAATTTTAGATTCTGAGTGGGGCTATAAATGTTGATTTTACAATGTGTGTTTTTTTTTAATTAAAAATTTTTTTTTTTGTGTCTGCCATCACCTTTTAGGACAGTACAAGTTCTTGCATTTTTTTTTAACAAATTTTGTCTGACAGGAAAGTGAATCTAGTTTGTACTTTGTAGGTGTCAAAAGTAAACATTTTATAGTAGTTTTCAAAAGTTAAATCTAAGATTTTTAAATGTAATACAAGATTCCTTTAAAGGTTATTTATCTATATCAAAAAAAAAATTTCAATAAGATAGTTAGATTAAATATTTTTAAGCATTTGAATTTTTACTCTATTTCTTATGTAGCAATTTTCTTATTTTGTAGTAATTCAAAAACAAATAACCGTAGACACTTTAGATTGCTATCATATGATTATTTCACAATTCCTATACTCGATTACATTTTCATAATATTTTGACTTGTTTTGAGCTGTTTAAGGACAATTATTTCAAATTTCAATTTATTTAGTTTTTTTTATCAATAAAATATCATTTGGTAGGCCAAAAACCACCAAAATTGAATATAAGACTCCTGATAAATAGCAGTTGATGGGCACAATTTTTTTTACAATTATTTGATTGTATCAAACCCTGCATCACTGGGCCTTGTCACTAAATTGACATAATTTTTTTTTCTCCCTGGATATCTGGTCTTTGTAATTTTCTGATTGGCCAGAATACAAAAATCGTCTATCGAATCGGAAAAAAACCGAAACCTAACCTATAAGAGATTTGTGTTTACAGCTAGAAGACGTAGACCAGAAACATCGTGAATACATAACGGTTTCGAATTGAATTTCGTATAATTGCTAAATATTAAGTAAGTTTAAGACATATATAAGTTATTTTTATAAAACGTATTCTGTGCTCATATCGCAACTATATTATTATATAATTCATAACAGATTTGTGTTTACAGGCTGACGACGTAGACCAGAAACATCGTGAATACATAACGGTTTCGAATTGAATTTCGTAAAATTGCTAAATATTAAGTAAGTTTAAGATATATAGGTATAAGTTATTTTTATAAAACGTATTCAGTGCTCATATCGCTATTATATTATTATATAATTCATAACAGATTTGTGTTTACAGGCAGACGACGTAGACCAGAAACATCGTGAATACATGACGGTTTCGAATCAAATTTCGTAAAATTGCTAAATATTAAGTAAGTTTTAAACATATATAAGTTATTTTCATCAAACGTATTATGTGATCATATCGCTACTACATTTTTATTCGAATCCCTGGTGAAAAGTCCAGTGACAAAGTATCCACTCAGAAAAGTACTGTTTTATTTTTTGATTGTCGGGCAAAAAGTCCTAACACATTTTTTATTTCGAACAAAAAGTCTAAAAATACTAGATATTCTATTGCATTTTTATTTATAATAATTATATTACATTATATTATATAGGTAATAGGTAGGTTACATATCATTATATATACGTCGTGTACTACGTAAATCCGACGATTTCTATTCTGACCATGCTGTTCCGTCGAAATACGATGCGACCGATACGACGAAATACAAACTGTTTTGTTTTTGGTCTCATTTGTTGGATTCATGTAGGATACGGCGAATTGGGCATTTAATATATAATTAATATTTATTTAATACATTTTGATAATTATTTGTTAATTTTAATTTAGCATTGTGTCCCATTAGTTAAAAAAATATATAAAAATAATTATTTTGTTATATATCGTATTGGCTTATTACTTATAGCAATTAATTGTAATACATAAATTTACTCAGAACAATAAATTTAAATAGTTTCAATAAATTTAAATAGTTTCAATAAACATCAAAATCAAAGTTCTAAAGAAAAATTATAAACACTTTGGCTTCTTCAAATATTATAAAACATTAATAAAAAAAATCAGGGTAAATTTGTGTCGCTCTGATGTATAGTAGGTTACAAGTGGGTCACTATAATGGATGGTGTTAAATTTGAATTCAATTATGTAAAATTATTGCATACAAAAAATGATTCCGAGCAAAGACGGTTTTTCCGGCATATATTATATAATATAAAAATATTTAATAGAAAGATTTTTTCTTATATATTTTTGAACTTACTCTTATATTGACTATTATTTTAAATTTGTATATGAAATAAAATTATATTATGTAAGCAGTACGTAAGTAATAAGTATAAAACTAGTACACTAGAAAAAAAGTATTGTTGTAGGAACCAAAATATTTTCCTAGTTCTAACATTAATTGTGCTACAAAATTTTCCCTTATTAAATATTTAATTCAACTAAAATTATTGCTTTAGAGCCAAACTCATGCAAATATCACATGTGTAAAAAGAGGTTCTTGCTGGTATGTTTGAAATTCTTACAGGACCATAATTTTTTTCATAGAGGAATAATGAGTAAGCTGTAAATTTTTACCAAATTTTAAATAAAGTTCTTTCATTTCTCCTACTACAGTCTCCGATAATAAATAAATATTTACTTCGAGTGATGTTGACAATGCAATATCTAAGCCTCTAATAAATAAATATCCCTAATTGGCTCACTTATTGGCACAAAATCACCAATAATTAAACCCAAAATACCTGATGAATTATAACATTTCAGGTGCCGATTGTTTAATTTTCCCTACATTTATATGCCCCATGTATCTCATGCATTGTTTGTTGTGTTCTGGTCCATAATCGAAAGAAAATTTTCTGTCATTTAGTTATATTAAGGGAAGTAGTTTTAATTCTTTTAAGTTGCTTTTAAACTAAAACTGTTAATGTATTTATCACAGTCTTCCATCAAATCATGAATAACATATTCTATTCTAAATCATAAAAATCAAATTCAAATATAATGTGATAATAATAAAATTAATTCCATTTTTTAAATAAATATTAAATTTAATAGAATATTAATTTGTATTTTTAGACTTTTTGTCCAACTTTTCAAAAAGGATTTTTTGACGGATTAACTTATTATACATATATTACATATTGTATGTATTGTATGCTTACAGACGATCACCAGACACATTGCGACTCGTTAGTACTCAGGAATACCTTTTGGGATATTTACACAACCAATAAAAACGTGCCAATTAAAAATGAAAACAATAAATTCTCTGTTTCTTTACATATCTTTATTAATATCATTATTTTCACGCAATGTGTCCACATTCTGTGGAAATGATGATCAAATTGATAACTTACAAACCTCTTTAATCATCCATGAAACGAGCTTCTCAATAATGGCAGGCTTGAGCGCAATACCATTTACTGCTGCAATTATGTCACCTGGACATGCTATGGCGGCCACTAACTTCGCTGTTCAATTAACGGAAGGATTTGAAGAGATGAAGAATTCTATGAATAAAGATCATGCATTTTACAAAAAATGTTTTGAAATCTTGGATAAGACAGCGACGGCAACCACTGTGGTCGAGACAACTAGTGTAGGGCTATCTATTGCGGCTATGATACCGGGTGTCGGTTTGGCACTTGTGCCACCTAGAGTAGGCGCATCAATATCGGCCATGTTCATAATAAGAGACGGTTTAACACATTGGAAAGAGTACGGTTGCCAATTTACTACAACAAGAGATTGTAATTTATTAAATTTATAGTAATAATAAAAATATGAATCCATAATTATATTCTGGAAATTAATTAGTCACAACCACTCGAAAAACTTTTTAAATATATTCTTTCTTAATATTTTGTCTACAGCTATTATGTAATGGGCATCATTTAGGATATTTCTAATCTTGCCTTAGCCTCACATTTTTATTATGATAAAATATTAAATACTTACCTTCCGTGGAGTTAGATATTTTGTAGGCACTGCATCAGCTTTAAGTTTTTTACTCTTACGAGGATCCTGCCTTAATTTGTATTAAGGGTTTCTCTTTCATCGCATTTGGCGAGAAATGTTTTGAACAAACTCGTGCTATCGCACTAATTATTGTAATGTTTTTTTGTGCCTTCATTAAATAAAAATACAAAATAGTACTATGCACTGACTTACTTATCTTTCACTGTATTCTCAATTACACCACATGCATCAAAGCATTTTGCACGATAAGTTTGCGACTTTGGAACTCTGTCATAACTTACAACCTTGCAAACAATATGGAAGAGCTATTTAAAGAGCTAGGTAACATGCAGTTGGCCATTTTTATTTATAAAAACAAAATTAATTGGGAACAACAATTTGCTTAAAAAGCCAGTTAACAAACTTTATTATAGACAAAAAGGTGAAATAATATTAAATACATTTTTTCTTATGATGGTAGATGGCCGTATGGAGTAGGAAAAGGTATACATAAGTAATAAAAACACACTTCAGCATATTATATAATGTTTTTATGCATCTATTTATTCACAAAATATTCATATTTATCACATATTTATATATTAGATAATAAATAACATTGGTTTTAACTAAATACTTGAACAATATTAACGAAGACCCGGGAGCTTGATTATTTATTATGTTACTAATATTATAATAATATTATACTAATAATATATTTAGTTTTAAATCATAATATTATATTATTATCATAATTAATAATAAATGTCAAATTATTCTACTCGGGAAATATTATACTCGAGTAATTAAAGATACCAAACTTTGATTTGCACTTCTGCAGCGATCATAACCCTTAGGTACGTCGTGTGTTCAATTCACACACTGCATTTCTGCCAGGTAGTAGGTAGTAGGTACACCATAGTTGATGCTAGTGTCTAGACCTGTTGGTTAAATAATTTTTAATTTTTCCATTATTAATCAGGTAAATATTACATAATAAATTCTTGACGATTTCTGTTCAGTTGAAAATGGAAAACGAACAGAAAATTCCATATTGTGGAATTATGTTTTTTAAGATATTTTAATAATATGTGGTACCACAGATTTCTAGGATATAGTTAAGTAATATATTTCAGAAACATGTAATTAAACATATTTTTACAATAATAATTTATTAGTGTTAACATATTTTTTCTAAATGTACTCAAATATTTAATGAGACAATTCATTATTTGATGCTTGTAGCTATATAATTGAGTACCTACTACAGTTACTACTATATTAAACTATATTCTATTTTATGTATATGCCTTAATCTTACAAACCATGGTAAGTACACTAATTAATGTATTAATATATTATCAGTTTATTCACCTCATAATGGAACTCAGTTCACCTTAATTTAATTTTTAGTTTTGAAGTTATTAATAAAATCCAAATATTGTTCACATTATAGATAATTATTACGTATTTGGACACAATCCAATTTAAGTTAAGGTTTTAACATTATTTTTTTACTGATCAACAACCATTTTAATTTCTATATCCACAATCAATTCGTATACAGTAAAACTATGGTAAGACAGAACTTCTGTAAGATTAGAAAACGATAAAAAGAATAATTTCTTTGGTCGCGATTCAAATAAATAAAGAATGTGAGCCCTCTATCAAGTCAGAAACTCCGTTAAGATGGAAAAATTGGACGGGCCTAAGCGATTCTGTCATAGCGAGATTGAACTGTACTACTAATTATTACTCAATAATTTAAAATCCAAATCAATCATATTTCAAAGAGTAACTATAAAATGCCATACAAATCTTTTTATTTATTTAAACATTTTTATTTTAAAGTTTATTTTTTTCATGTTAAAACAGTACACTATAATGTTATTTACAATTTTTCTTTAGTTTTTTTATTAATGCGATTAGTGGCTTGAGCCATTCACTTGCATATTCTAAGTGCTATTTCCATATCAGGAATTTTTTCAAACTTTGAACAGCTTCGAACAGCTTCTAATAACATAGATAGTTAAACATAGATATAAATAAATATTACAATCAGAAAGTAAAAAATTATCAACTCTCACCAAATATTATTTTACACGAGTGCAAAGAAGAAAATTTGTTTTTGCCTTTAAATCCAATATAGGAGTAATTGAGTAACCAATCATCGAAAAATAGTTTTTGCATCATGCGTCTTATGGTTTCAGGAATAGTTTTTCCGACTAAAAGTGATAATTCTGAAACCTAAAAGATAAGCAAATAACATACAATTTTGAAATTAAGTAATATGCTAAATTGATATCTAAATGTTGATACTTACAACTTTATCTCTATAAGCAGAAGATTCGAGTAACATTTCAAAATTGTTTATAGTTTCTTCGTTAGATATAGGGGGGTTTTCATTGTTTAATACAGATACAGCAGTTAAATTAGAGTTTTTTGCCACACCCAGTTCTGAGCAGATATTGTTAACATTTTCGTGCATTTTCTTAACTGATTCTGATACATATACCAAATGTTTAATATCATATTTTAAATTGGTAAATTATGTTCTAACATAATCATTGAGTCCTTGAAAAAATTAAAATTAAGTACATCAATAAATGCAGTCAACTATATAACACATTGAATTATAATTAAATCATTACAATATTTAAATTCAAGTTAATAACATTATTTATTAATTATTATAGTTGTAAAAAAAAAATATACATCATTATAACATAATAGATAAATAACTCACTATTAAAATCATCCACCTTTACTACATCTGCAGGTTCAATAAGACTTTGCTTAAAACTTTCAGTAACCAATCGTACAATTTTACTGATATTACCTTCAGAGAAAAATGAACTTTAAGTTAATGTATAAGTTTTTAATTAACATTATAGAATATATTATAAATTCATACATTTTGTCTTACACAATGGGAATAGTAGTAATAGCAATACGCACTATTATTATAAGCAATGTCCAATAATTCAATTTCAAAATCTATGAATAATTTTTTTTTTAAGAAGAGAACATAAAATTTTATTAATTACAATGATTGATAATTTTCGAGATTTTGATAAATGTTGTCAAAATTCGATCTTTAAATGCTTATAAAAAAAATTGCCCCTATGTATTTTTAATATTTTTCAACTGATATTGTAACAATATATCAGGAGCCTTGTATTACATTTTTACACTTTTTGGCCCAACAGATAAAACTTTATTGATATTTATAGAATAAAAAACTAAAAAAAATGGAAACTGAAAATGTCCGTAAACAGCTCAAAAGGAGTCTAAATATTTTCAAAATGTTATGTTGTATAGAAAATGAAAATTTAAACATTCATTAAAATGTTCATGTAACTACAGTTTTCGTTTTTGAATAACAATAAAATAACAAAACCACTACATGAGAAATCGAGTGAATATCCAATGTTGTAAAAATTTGAATTTAAAATGTTCATAAAAATTTAATTTGACTTTCTTATAGACATTTTTTTTTGATATATGTAGATAATCTTATAAGGAATCTTGTATTACATTTTCAAATCTTAGATTTAATAAGACAAATTTTTACGAATTCTTAACTCAAAAATAGAATCAACAAATTCTATTGATGAACTTTATGGTCTAGCTCTATCAGATAGAAACTGAAAGCGTTACAATTTAATAGTTTTTGTTTTATTTATAAATAAATATTGAAGATGTACAAAAATACAAAATAAATGAAATTATCAATTTGAGTATCAAGTAGTCATAGTTTGTACCTACTTTATTAAACATTTTTATGTTAGCATAAAGTTCTCTTAGTATATATTTTATCTACTGTTGTATTTAATATTTTTACTAAGTACCTAATAAATACTAAATAGTAAATAGCAACAATGTATCACATCAATTTATTGGTAAATATGAATAACTTGGAAAGGTTACAAGGAAACCTATTTACGAACCCAATTACGGTTTGACCGTTTACGCATGACTCCTTTGACTCCTTTTCGCATGACCGTTTAAGCGCCACACGCTTTTACAATCGTACCGACAAAGGGAGTTCAACACTCACGGCACCAGGGTCGCATGGACCATAGTCGTTGTTCTGTTTCGACTCATTATCCGTCGTCGGCCGAGTCGTTGTCGGTGTGAGTGTGGGTGGGAGACGAGCGGCGACGGTAGCTGCAACTGGTTCAACGGGCAACACGACCACGGTATAATATAATATAAATAATATACGTTTTGTTAATAATAAAACTGTAAAATGAATTTTCAATATACTTGGGAGTGGCACATATAACGCAATTAAATTATTTTTAGAAAGTAATAACATTCTCATAAAATTAGTAGATATTACACAACAATAATTACACCCTGATTATCTAAACACATGATGACACAACAATTATTAATATGTACACCGCAATTCATCTGACGCTAAAATATAATTGCATCTCGATCATCCATGAACGATACAATATACAAAGTGGGGATGACAAACTTCAATATACACTTTATACAGCCAACACCTCCTCAGAGGAGCAAGCCTTCTCGGATCACTTGTTAGCGGGTCTCAGAATACTCGTCTTGGCTCTCAAAAATAATCGTTTGAGGCTCTGGGCATGCACAGTGCACACGTCTCTCTTCATATATACTCTGCGGATATTCCACGCACACTCTTCGGATCACTTGGATTATTTGGAAGGACTCATTCTCGGATCAACAATATTGTTCCACGGAAACACGATGTTTTGATGCAGTATGATACGGCCTGGAGGGCTGTATTCTATGAAGACAAAAAGCACAATGTCCTACGCCCACGTAAAATGATTTCGACACACCTCCATACATTAAAATATAACTCTTTTATTGCGTATAAGTTAAATTAATTCATTTCCATACTAAAAATCTTACTATATTGCGTTAATGTAAACACCAGGTATAAACTTATATTGGTATATTCATCTTAACCTTTATAATCTAAAAAACACTCATGTTATTTTCATCACTGCCTACGCTTTTCTCCCATATCCTTGATACCATATTTTTATCCAATCATAAATATTTTAATATACATTTTTAACAAACTAAAAAGGTATAAGGTAAATTACTAAGCAATGCAAAATATGTCGAGTAACAATTTAAGTAGGTAACATTTAATATGATAACCATACTTACACAATATAGTATATTATATTAAATTTAATAGGTATTATAGACTAAAAATCGTATGATAATAGCGTGCATCGACTCACACATTAAGATTATAATATTGTATACACATCGCTTACAGCTAGTCGAGGTAAGCGACACACTTTTTACACATATACAATAGTCAATAATAATACAGTTGTAGTGGAATAGAAACAAACTTATGAACTACTTAACATCTTATTGTTTTTCAATAATACTTATTAAACTCCCCCATGCTAACGCTTTTTTTAAATATTCAACATTTTTTTAAATAATATTTAGGTAGGTACATTGAAAATAATTTGATTATGAAAAATACGAAAAAAAATTCTACAAAAAAGGCGTATAATCGAAAGTCATATTTAGTAGTTCTTCAATAGGTATATTATTTGCTCTATGGTATTAGATAAAATTGAATGCTCTTCGCGGTAATAATAGCAATACCACTACGACTACGGTCTACGAACTTACTGCTATCTGCAATACGAGTTGCAGCACTATTATAGTATTTTATAATCGATGTTTATAATCGAGTTATATATTTTAGCATTACTACTTGACGAAAATTGTGATGATAGTTGAGTATAATATTGTTGTTTCATTGTGCCTTGCGTGCATGTTATTATTAATTGTCATTTGTCATTGTATGCACTGGCGCACTGCTTTTATTTTATACTTGACGTTGCCTATAACTGTTGCGGCGGCAGAGCGATCGTTCTCAAAACTAAAAATAATAAAAAAAATATTTACGAAGTACGAGAAGAACGGGAGGTTGCAAGGCTGGATTAAGGGGGTTTAGTAAGTTCCCACACGAAACATAGCAGGTAAGTGGGTACATAATATGTATGTTCCCACACACAAATTTATTCAGACTTAGGACTGAAAACTTAAACGTATTTGGTCCAAATATATAATAAAAATGAATGATATAATGTGTAGGTCCACATAGTATTTGTACTTTCGCAAGCATTTGTAGTAAGACTTTTATCAGAACTAGCACTAGAAGAAATACTTGGGGGGAAACTATATCAATAAAAAAATATCAGATTATAACTTGAAAATAATTACACAGTACGACCATGTAAAGTGTTTGAGCTTTCGCAATAAGCCAAATAAAATTTAATTTTTTCAATTACTATTATCATAATTATTATAACTATTATTATTTTATACTTATACAAATAATATATGGACCATACCTACACGTTATATTATTAATTTTTATTATATATTTGGAC
Source organism: Macrosiphum euphorbiae (assembly GCA_949089665.1). NCBI lineage: Eukaryota > Metazoa > Arthropoda > Insecta > Hemiptera > Aphididae > Macrosiphum > Macrosiphum euphorbiae. The sequence goes on along the minus strand of CARXXK010001085.1, from coordinate 4,481,700 downwards.
TAGATTCAATTAAAACACCTATTACCTATCAAATTTAGGTTCATTGGAACGAACCTTAAATTTTTAGAATCAACTTATTTATCATCAAATTTTAAGTTTAGATCTTTATGTGTTTGAACGTTGGGTAGGTTTTTATACGATATTTCACTTTTTCTGCCATATAAGAATTTATAATATATAGTTATTAATAACTTTAAATTATAAAATCATATTGCATACGAGTCTGCAATGAAGTACCACATTTTATGTCTTTGTTGTCCTTGCTATCATATCTATGTAGCACATACCTATAGGCAGAGACGTATTCAGAAATTTGGCGCCCGGGTGCCAATATTTTTCCGCCCCCCCTCCACAAGAAAAATTATTTGACTTTTTCATACTACCGAGAGCGTTGGAGCTTACTTTCCGGTGACAACCCGTTATCGTATCCTTTTTAGAACAAAAGTTAGTAAAAAAAAAAAAAAATAGATTTCAAACTTTAAACATTATGTTATTTTTATAAATTAATCACATTTAAATATTTAATATAAAATAGGTTTAGTTATTATCAACTATAATTACAAAACAATAAATATTTAAAATTTACATATTCTTTTTTCGAGCTTTCAAGGAACTAAACTCATTGATTATATCATCATAGTCTAAACCTTTTGTAATATCTGATTCGATGTTTAATATGGCGATACTGTTTAGTCGTTCATCAGTCTTCCTCAATCGAAAATAACTTTTAATTCGTTTTAGTGCACTAAACGATCGCTCTGAAGAGCAGTTAGACACATTACAACATTGATACATTCTTAGAGCAATAGCCAATATTTACGTACGGGTATATGTCGTATAATAATTCAAAATTCATTGTTTCAATGTTTTCTATACTTTGATAAGTCACTAATAAGCGATAACTGTATAAACAGTGTTGAAATATTATTGATAAAAATTATTATTTTTTAATTATTATATTATTGATAAAAAAAAACTAATTTATATTATTTTTCATTTTCATTTTCATTAACAGAAGATGGGTTATGTAAAAATCTGATGCCGCCCCTATAAAAATGCCGCCCGGGGCGATCGCCCCCTCTAGCCCCCCCCCTAAATACGTCACTGCCTATAGGTAATATTGTAATATTAATGCAATCGCATCTAACTATCGTGTGATAAGCGCGTATATCGAGTTCGAATTTCGGATGAGAAAAATGATATTTTTAATTTTTTCATGTTTTGGTATAACGTAACGTTTTTCGATTTCTAATGCACTGATTTCACGGCAACAAATAATTATTGTTATAATAAACCCATGGCAACCATAAAATGTCAATAACGTAACGTAACGTTTTTCGATTCCATGTGCCAAAGCAAAGACATAAAATGTCAAAAATTGATTGTACATTTTTTATGCAACACAAAAACAAACAAATTTTAACCACATCAACTATATTTAAGTTGTCAGTCCTAAGTCTAAATAAAGTGGAAAAGAAGTTTGTATTCGGTGTAATTTTTTTTGTGTGGGAACTTACGTATGCATATCCTGGTGTCATTTTTACCTCTTATATATCTCCTGTAGAAACATACATTCGCCCGGATTAAGGGGGGTTCTACCGGGGGCTGAAGCCCCGTGCCACTCTCAAGTGCCAAAATGAAAGGGGCCTAAACAATTTTAAGCTGATACACATTTTTTAGTGATTTGAAAGAAAAGTTTTTCTATATTTTAAAAACCATTTTATTTTATCGACAACAACAACTAAATAGTAAATAGGTATACCTACAAAAGCACCATGGTAGAAAAGACGCGTTTTACTGTTATTTAATATTTTCATTGACAACAATAATATTATCAATAGTTAATAATGTTATTTATGTACGGAGAGAGACACAATTTTTTTTTCATTTTAACGAAATTCAATATCATCGTTCCATATAATCTTTAAAAAAACCCCGCGCACAATGACATAAGATACACCTGGTATAATATAATACTTATAATATTTTAATGTCATGGTTTTTATACATTTTTAAGCAGTAAAATACTAACCTATACCTTTACATTCATTTTTTTTTACCTCATAGAATCACTGTTTATTTTTTACATTAAAGAGGGCCTCCAACTTTTATATAGGTCCCTGCTGAACCTACTGATATGGTAAGGCGGTTTCCCCCCTACTCCGAGTTGGGATAACATCACCTAGGTATTGGTTTGTATGTATTTTCCCGATATTTCGTATACGGTTTGCTTTAAGCAAAGTGATAACATTAGTAGAAATATTGTACTTCCCAGCGTATAAAGTTGCAATAACAAAATTAATTTATTAGAAAAAGTAAAATAACCGATATAAAATTACATCTATATACCCCGCTGAACAGTGGCGTATTTACGGGGAGGGTCAATGGGGTCCGAACCCCCCACCCCAACCACCATTGACTCGTGTCTCGTAAATGTTAAATGTTGTGTTCTTACATGATTAAGAAAACAAATTTTATCGTGCGATACGAAGGGTTTTATAAAAAATTTTCGAAGCTATTTTTATCAACATTTTCAATAAATATCGTGATTATTTTTATCAGTTTGGTACCGAAAATGGTTGAAAAATACCAAGCTCATTTTTTAATTCAAATATTTTGTAGTTTTGTACATTGCCAGTATCTACTATACCACTCCAGAGAGATCTTTTTCAACCTTTTTAAGGTTGAAAAGCTATCCATGATCAACTATGAATGAAGTAGGTACCTAATGTATTTTAGGAAATATTTATATAAAAGTCATAACATAACTATATATTAGATTCTGAGCGGAGTGAGGGATCTATTGGTTATACAATGGTGTTTATTTTTTTTCCTGTATACAAAATTTTTACCAGAAGGAGTGCTCCGATTTCAACATATATAGACATATAGTATCTTATTTTTTAGAAAATTGAATCAAGATGGTAATTTAGAGAGGTCATTTTTCGATTTTCTCAATAATTATTTAATGCCAAGGGAAAAACCACTAAAAAATTACGAAAAACCGTTAAAAATATGATTTTAATAACTAACGCTTTGTCTATCACCATAGAAATTAATAATAATAATAAAACAAAATATTTCATTATTAATTCAACTTACAGGCTATAATAAAATATAATAACAATATAAAATATCCTGCAGACTGACAAACCGTATCCGCTCAGAATCGTTTTTCTTATACAATGATATTATGATATTATATCATTGACTTCAAGTTTAATACAATCATACATTGATACAATTAAACATTGACCCACTTGTAACCTACTGTACAGCAGCAGAGCGACATCCACTTCCCCGCTTTTTTTTTTGATTTGTTTTGTACATATTATTATTTAATAATTAAAAACTCGAAAATTATAAATATGGTATATTTATTTAATAAAGAGAAATGGGTGGTGTGGGGGGGGGGGCTTCGCCCCCCGTGGCTCTGTGTTCTGAAAATTATCTGGACATGACAAATTCCTAAATACGCTACTGCCGCCGAATAGGAAGGTAGAAATTGTCCCCGTCAGAGCGCGTTTTGTCAATTTGTTTTCCCAATAGTCCAAGAAGCTATGTATATTATAACCTTTTTTATATAGAAGTGTATTTTTATTGAATAGGTACACATACAAAGTTGAGAAACATAGCTATTGACAATTGATGACATTTTAAAGACCTTTTAATTTAAATTAATATTATTTCATGAAATCATAAACATAATATCAATAATGATGTAGACGGCGAAGGGGAATACCGATAACTGATATCGCGGAGGAGTTTTCGATTTTTGTCGACAGTCACTGATGCGAATGCTAAATTAACAGTTACATGAAAATATTATCTACTTTTCTTATCGCCCGAGCAGTCTCGAATCATAGAATACTATAGAAACGACACTCCCCCCACCACTTCACTTTTTTTCATTTTGGCAGCGGACTGATTGATGTTGTAAGCATAGCGGGAGAACATGAAGTTATAAACAGTCGGTTGCTCTATTATCACTGCAAACTGCGGATATCACTTATCACTTGCATGATATTACACATTAATAATATACTCTTTTCAGAATAAGAACGCACCAGATTTACGTAACAAAACCGGTTTTGTCCGTGGACGCCTGGTTCCTTCTTATTCTGAAAAGAGTATAATTACACATTAAAATGGTCCTTAAAAAATAAAAATGTAAATATATATATATATTTTTTTTATTGATCAAAATAACATTGACAGTAAAGGCCATTAGTTAATAAAATTATATTTTATAATGTAAATATTGTATTGTACATTCTTTTCTTGATATCCCATTAAATAGACAAACTAAAGTTATTCAAATTATTTTGAATGGCGGGAAATTATATAGATAGGTTTGATAATATTCTATGGTTGATGTTGTGAACACAGCGGGAGAACATGAAGTTATGCACCTTATCAAATTGATTCAGGCAGAACAAAGGATTTCGGGAGAGTGTCGTTTCTATAGTATTCTATGCTCGAATGTCGAACGGACTCAATTATCATCTTAGATAATATTTTTATACTCCTCACGATATATAATATATTGGATTAATAAAAAACTATATTTATTTCAATCAAGAAATAGACTTTTTTCCGCCTAAAGCTGGATCTCGGACCACTGAGCGACGGCGACGACGAAAATATTACTCAGTAGAAATTACAATAAATAATAATATTTCCTCCGCCACGTCTCTATGCTAATATTATAGTAATAATAATAATAATAATACTGCCACTGCCACGACCGTTGCGGAAGTAATGTTACTGCCGAAAGGCGAAAATGTAACCGAATGTACACACACTGTCAAACAAGTAGACTTGCGTGGCACGATTATCATCGCCAATTAGTACTAAAAATAGATGCGGTATACTGGTATTTTGGTCAGCCCGCAGTTTCAACGTAAATAATTATTTTCACTACGGGCCAATTTATCACTAGTCAATCATAGCGTGACTAGCATAGCCATAACTGTACATTTAGGGAGCTGGGTGGTTAATAAACAATACAAATTGTATAAGTATATATATTATTTATGTATAGTACCTATATTAACAATCAACCCAAGTGTATTATATTTACATATTATATAATACATAATATCAATGTAAATTCTTCGAAATCTTATTATATTTATTAGTTTGTTTTTAGATTTTACAGTAGATCATATAGGTATAGTGTTCGATAAATGATAATTGAGGTAGTGGAAATAATAATTTCATGAGCAAATAGTTTTCGTATTTAAACAATATTATAATATAATATGTGCATTGTGCGTGACGCCTCACGCTGAGATAAGGTGCGATTACATATTTTAATACAGGTTTCTGTATATCACACGATTATTTAATACATACACTAATACACTATACGCAATACAAGTTAGTATGGTTTTACACGGTTAGAAATAAAAATTGTTTTTTGTGATATTCATTATTCAACACTAAGTTCGAGCAAAATATAGATTATCATACTAACAACATCACCATCTTCAGTAATTGTCTATATTTTATTTAGCTACCTCTTTTTGAGTATAATATAAGCGTAGACAAGAACCCGTAAAATAGTAATGGTATACCTATATAAAATTGTAAAAATAATCCGCATACCTGAAATTAAAACAATTCATATATATTTTAAAGGAAATGAGATTTTACTGAAAAATCAATTATATTAACCATATGCCCAAAGTTAGGCACAAGCTTTTTTTTACTGGCTGGATCTTTTTACAGACCAGCTGGGGCCTTGCCCCCGTACTTCCTAAATAATAATAAATATGGTTCCTATTTATAGAACGAATAAATGGCTCTTGATTTGTATAATTTCATTATATACTATTTGAGGGGGCAAAGCTCCTCCTAGTTCCAACCTAATTGCGCCTATGCATATCATGCCATACTTTAAATCCAAAATAAATAAAAATGGGAAATATTTTGACGCACAGCAGAAAACAAAATTAACCGTCCACACGAATGCTCGCGGTGTTCCTTTGAGCGTGACCAAAATACCGACAACGATCGGCTCGCCTGTCGCCATGTGTGCTTGCGCGTCTTATTCGCCCAACGTTTACGAATATAGGCCGAATAGGCCGCACACTTCGTCCTCACAAGCGAACACACGCATGCTCGGCTTGTTCGCCGCACAGTATGGCAGTATGCGCTCGTGTGTACGCACCTTTAGGCCGCGAACGCGAACGAATGCATGCGAATGCTACTGAACGAATTCGTACGCGAATTCGGTAGAGATTCGGCCTCACCTTTTTCGTAAGAAAACCGGGTTTGTCACTGCAATTGCGCTAGGATGCGAGGTGGGGTTATAAGCATTATTCTCGTACATTATATTAGGTTGAACACTGCCGCTATGGACATCGAATAGCAGCACATGATGGTACCTAAATTCAAACGTAAGACACTGAGACACGTCTACGGAAAATAGTAATAACTTGTGTTTAAAGTCATTTTAGTGATTTTATTGATGAATAATTATGCATTTGGTAATGGTAAATGGTATTGGTAATGGTAGTCATGGTAATAAATTAATAACTAACAGTAAATATATGAAAATATATTGGTTCTAAGTTTTGAATATCTACCTATTAGGTTTTAATAGTTGCAGTAATTTTAATTAGTACCTACCTATATGTAATTATTTAATTAGTCCACAGGTGCATAGTTATTATATTATACGGGAGACCGGCATAGTCGGACATAAAGAACGGAAATGGGTTGGGGTTTTCTCCTTCAAACCTAAGGTGACAGGCTCACTGAATAGCTCAGGATGAAGGGTTCAAGAATAGGCGGATGTAATATTTATAGAAACACTGAACACGACGATATACAAATATAAAAGAGTAAAATGATTATTTTAATAATAATCATATTTTGGTAATGCGTAGGCTGGAACGATGACCACACAAATCACATCCGTGACAGTCTTGATACAGTATCCATAGGCAAGGGGTAAGGGGAACCTCATATATAAGGGATCGGCCTGTACTACCACCCATTAGTGCAAGCACCTTCACGCCACTCTGTACAACAATATTTGAACTTAGTAAAATTATCGAAGTGTTATAATAAAATTCACAAATTCACAATTATACAACAACTGTTATATTATTCATTATTCAAACACGACTATATATTTATCTGAAGAAGTGTCTGCGACCTGCAACGTTTACGTACTGGTAGCCACTTGTCTACTATTATTACTACAGTGGTACAGTCTACAATAGTATGTACCAAGTTACCAGCACGTTACACATGCGAATGCTACTGAACGAATTCGTACGCGAATTCGGTAGAGATTCGGCCGCACCGTGTTCGTAAGAAAACCTAGTTTGTCACTGCAATAATTGCGCGAGGATGCGAGGTGGGGTTATAAGCATTATCCTCGTATACTATAATATTGTGTTGAACACTGCCGTTATAGCCATCGAAGCAGCACATGACGGTAGGTAGGTACCTAAATTCGAACGTAAGACACTAAGACACGTCTACGGAAAATAGTAATAACTTGTGTTTAAAGTGATTTTAAAGAAAAAACACCTATATAAAATCGAAAGAGGACAATATTTCGGAGACAATGACATATCCATTTTCAAATACATTTACTATTGAGCTAACACTTTAACGTTTAAAACATAACATTTTTCACATTTTAAACGTGTAATAACTTTTTTAAAAAACATTATTTTACAAAACGGCTATGTCATCGTCTCCAAAATATTGTCCTCTTTCTATTTTATAATAGGTGTTTTTTTCTCTAAAACCACTTTAAACACAAGTTATTACCATTTTGCGTGGTCATGTATTCGTGGTGGAAAATTGTGTGTAACGTCCCCTTAAGCCCGATTCACACTGGTTCGACACGACAAAACATTATATCCATATAATTGAAAACGGTAATTCGCACACCGATCCGGCAAGCTCCGTAACGACACGACACGACACGACACGACACGACACGACACGCACGACACGACAAGACATTCGAGTAAAAAATGTTTTGTCGGTCTGTCGGTCCCTGTCGGAATCAATTTAGTTGAAATATACATATTTTGATGTACTCATAAAATCAAATTATTATAAGATTATTGTTTTATAACTCATATAATATTATTTATCAATAATTGAGTATGTAATAATTTGTTGAGAAGTTTCAGAGTGCATTGCGCACAAACTCGTAGAACGCTTGATTTATATACATGCAGATTATATTATATTATACTTATACAATAATAATATTATAATTATTATAGACGTAGTACATAGATACAGTCTTTATATTAGATTCGACTATAAAATATGGCTTATATATATAAATTATGAAATGATAGTATAAATAATATGTTGTTTATATTACTCAAAATAGATACTAATCATGGGTAGTACGTACAAAAATAATCCCATTTAAACCAAACAAGATCATATAAACTGAATTTAGTGATTACTGATTACTAATAATATTATTTATTTATTGTGATTTGTGTGCATTAGTAGTGTAAACTGTCAAGACGAATGATGTCTGCAACATTTTATTTATTATAATTACAATTAGTATTCAATTACATTTACTTTTATTTTGAGACAATTTTAATAACTAAAATATTCATTAAATTTGAAAAATGAATACGGAAATGTTAATTGAATTGGTCAGAGAGCGACCTTGTTTATATGAGTATCAAAAAAATACAGTGATCATGCAAATAATGAAACCATTTGGAGAGAAATCGCTGCTATATTAAAACAACCTTGTATGTTAAACACTTTATTACAAACAATATATAATCCTATTCAGAATGTGGAATATGGATATTTTTTTTTAGTACTACTTTTAAGTTAAAAAGTGTAGATATCACTTTTTTTCAGAATATAAAACAATATAGGTATAATCATAGTTAGGTAACTTATTCAAAATATTTTACTTTAAAAAAATCCTTAAGACACGGTATATTATTATATTATAATTTAATTATTAAATATTTTAGATTCTGAGCGGAGCGATGATTTTATTGATTTTCCAATGATGTTTTTTTTTAAATTTTTTTTTTGTGTCTGTGTACACGATAAGTAGTCGAAATAATGCTTCGATTTTCAACTTCAGTACCTATCTTATTGGTGCATTAGGGAGGTCATTTTTTTAAATTTGGTTAACTATAAACGACTGAAACGAATAACAGTTAACCTACCAGACACCAGTAAACGATAAACGATTGAAATGGTTAATGGATAACATATCGGCGGTAAAAGATAAACAATTGGAAACGGATAACGTATAACGAAACAGAAACAATAAACAATTGAAACTTATAATTGGGCCCATATAATGTTCCAGAAAAAAAACCGCCAGAATGTAGATTAGTCGAATGTTAAATAACAGAAATTAATATTACAGAATTGAAAGCAACCAGAATATAAAAAGCCCAGATAATATTTAAACAGAAAATAAAATGAAAGAAAGTAAATAGCATAGAATTTAAACTGATAAGAATGTATATCAGTAGAACGTAAAAATCCAGAAAATAATATTGCAGAAATTCCGCTGGGTGTATAATTCCAGAATGGAATAAAATATAACTCAATTTTGCAGAACGGTGAAAAAGTTTGCATAAAATATTTTACTCGAAAATTATATATTAGAAAATATCTTTCCAGAAGTACCTATATTGAAATTTTTTAATTGTTAATTTAAATGGGTGGGTACAAATTATAATTTGTTAACATATTCCTGTTTTTAAATTAATGATGCAGCCACAGAATAGATTTAATCTATTCTGTGATGCAGCTGCTAATAGTAAGTAACTAGTACCCAAATATTAATAAATAGGGCTAGGGACTTATAGGAGTTTGCATGTTTCTCAATAATCATTCAAAACATAGCTAAGTAATATAGAAATTTGTTTCATAGTACTAAGAGTTAAAAGCAATAATTTTTTTTTGCATATTTTGCATATTCAGCTTTTTTCTGTTTAAGAGCATATTTTGTTATATTTGTACTTTAAGTGCATAGTTCACATTATTTCATATTTTATTTATAAATTATATGTTTTAATAATAAAGTTGTATGACAAAGGACATAAACAGCATCCAAAAAGCTAAAGAAATGGTTAACAACCCACATTTGAAAGGAGGCTTAGCATTTATTTCTTTCAACTATAGTTTTCATGTATTACACGTTTGGAAAAACAAAACATGATGTTATCTGAGTATTTCAGTCATAAAAACTGTCAAAGAAAAATTAAAAAATCTACAACGAGATAAGGGAAAAGCAATTTATAAAAAAATTAATAAACGTACTGTCAAAAATGAAGGATTTAAAATTATTTCTAATGTATTAGAAGGAATAGTCAATTCGATGGAAAATCTTGAAGACTATTGGAGGTCAACGACTTTATACTATAAATTCGCTCTAATAGCATCTGTTGATGTCGAGCGTTTGTTTTTGAGGTACAAAAGTTTATTAGCGAACAATCGGCGCTCATTTACATTTGAAAATATACAAAAAATATTAGACACACAATGCAATTCATTTGGGGAGGATTTTAAAAATTATTAAAATATCAACACAATATTAATTTATAATTGAATTTTTTGTTTCTTTTTGTTTTGTTTAAACTTTAAAGGCAAGTTTTAAGAAGAAGAAATTAAAGTAATAAATAGTAATAATTTATAATAGTAAACTACTAAACTACTAAACTAATAAATAAACTTGTAAATTTTTGGTTTTTAATGAAAAGTAAAATATTTTTAAGAGCATATTTTAGCATTTTTGCATATTTTTAGAGAATTTTTGATGGATTTAAGAGGATGTCAGCGCACTATTTGTTTTCTCTCTCTGGACCACGCGCAGCATAGACAAAACGCATGAACGCAGAATCATTTTTTCTATGTTTTAAGTAATCTTAGAGTAAAATCACCTATTACAAAAAAGATAGAGAATAATATTTTTGAGGGAATGTCATATCGATTTTATATTTTATTGTTATTTGACTTTGTATTCGACTTTCAAAATAAACAAAAAAAGTTGTACATTAAAATGATGTTTAAATTGTTTTGAGATAATATTTAGACAAATCGATATGACATTCCCTCAAAAATAGTATTCTCTATCTTTTTTGTAATGGGTGTTTTTACTCTAAGATTACTTAAAAACATAGAAAAAATGTTTCTGCGTAAATGTGTTTTGTCTATGTTGCGAGTGGGTCAGAGAGAGAAAACAAATAGTGCCCTGACATCCTCTTAAGGGCATAAATGCATGCATATTTTAAGGTTTTTCAGAGCATGAAGTCCCTAGCCCTATTAATAAATAATACTAGTAATTGAAAAGAAACAATTAAGGGATAAAATAGCTAGCCTCAATAAAAATTTAAAATAAAAAAATTGGTATTCTAAATAGGTACCTAGTTCTAGTATTGATTTTAGAATATACATACTTTATTATAATAGAATATATATTCTAAAATCAATGGGTCTAGTTATATTTTATGTAGGTTCTTAACCTTCTTTTATACCTATCATAATTAATTTTATCATAACTCAATGTTAAATCATTACCTTTTTTTTTTTTTTGTAGATATAATTTAATATTATTTTTTTGTGCCAAGTGCTAATTACTTGTGTTAATATTATATTTTATATTTTTTGTTAATCAATAAACAAGTTATGACTAAACCATTCACAACTAATAATTGTAACAACTTCTAAAAAACTACGGCAAGACTTCTAAAGCCTTATAAAATATTAAAATATTAAATTATAATATTGTCAATTGTACAATAATTGCAAGCCACGCCAGTAATTTTTAAATTAATGTAAAATAGTTTAAGACATGCTCATTCCTTCAAAAACAAAACATATTATTTAAAAACAAAAATTAATAACTTAAATTTTTAAAAACACTGTTATAATGTCTTACATAGATGAAATTGGAAGTTAGCATCTTAGGGCGCCTTTAATGAACCATAATGTACAATAGTAAGATACCTATGGTCTAATAAACTAGGCTATTACATAATATTATGTCAACTTTTTTTGTCCTTGTCTGCTCATAATAAGCTGTAGTATTTTTCACTTATTACAATCTATAACTGACTGATTTAAATTAGTTTATTTATTATTATTCATTATTCTTCTAAATTAGGAGTCTTTAGTTTTATTTCCTCAAAATGATTCATAAAGTTTCTACTTAAGATAAAAATTATGAAATATTGTCCTAAAAATATCAAATAAGATTTAAAAACTGTAAAATGTTAAAATATGGTCTAAAAGAATTGGTATTTTTAATCACACTTTCATAGTTACATGAAATATAATTTGTGCTTACTTAGCATACATTATATGTTCTAAAAATGCAACCAAGCCCTAATAATAACACATGGGTTTCAAAAAAAAAATCTTTTATATTACATCATACTGTATGACTCAATAATTAGTATATTATGTATAGAATAAAATACATAATTAAAACTTAATATATTTAACATTTATCCATATACCTAGTTTGTTTTGTTTTCCAGTTTTTTTTTCATTAGTTTGTTATTTTTACAGATAACTTTATACCTACTTAATAAAGTTTTATCTGTTGGGCCAAAAACTGTAAAAATTTAATACAAGGCGCCTGATATATTGTTACAATATCAGTTCAAAAATATTAAAAATACATAGGCACAGTTTTTTTTTATAAGCATTTAAAGATCGAATTTTGACAAAATTTATCAAAATCTCGAAAATTATCAATCATTGTAATTAATTTTTTTTTTTTTGTTTTTTATTTGAGTTAAACAATCTATACAAATTATGTATAATAAGCTTAAGTGTTAACAAATTAAGATTACAACCAGAAAAACATGAAGGAGAAGCCACCCACTGGTGACACTCCAGGTTGTAATTAATAAATTATAAAATGTTCAGTTTTTATAGCTAAGGATTGCAAATTTAAAACAAAGGTTCTCATAAATAGTTCATACTGTAACCAAAAAATTTAAAAAATATATGAACACAGTTATTTTTTACAGACATTTTAAGTTCAAATTTGGACGAAATTACATATTAAAAAACCTAGTTATTTTGTTGTGATTATATAATATTATTCGTGGGTACCTACTTGAAACTTCTAAAGTGTACTATTATATATCTACGATAGTATCACGGTTTTTGTTGATGTATAACGCGTTATAAGTACCTAATGGATATTGTGATATGATTAATTTGGAATTTATTATAGGTAAAATTTTGGTTTAGTACCATAGATATGTATATAATATGTCTTAAACCGAGACTGACATACCGTCTCCGCTCAGAATCGTTTTTCTTATACAATTATATTATATCGTTGAATTCAAATTGAATATCATCCATTGTACAGTGACCCACTTGTAACCTACTGTACAGCAGAGCGACACCCACTTGCCCACCTTTTTATTATTGTATTGTTATATAAGTAAGACGATTTATACATACTATTAAAATGTTTACAATAAAATATCTACCTCATATTTACCACATCAAAAAAAAATTCATAATTTTTTTATATTAATATATAAAATAGTAACCTTTATTTTATACAATCTCGACTGGTAACACATGCAATACCTATAGCTTAAAAATGTATCCAGTTGAACCTACTAAAGTATTTTTACCTAAACAGATTCTTACAATTATTTTTCTTTGAAATATTTTTATTGGTCTAACACTCTAACCGCATATTCATTTAAACTCCCCCAGACCAACAAACCATACTGATTACTGAAATTATGCCTGGAATAATGCCAAAAAAATTATACGCATGACTTTCCAAAGCAAAAAAGCACTTAATTTTGAAAAAAATTAAACGATAATGTACGCACGCGTATAACAATACAACAATACTATTGACTTGCAAATGTCATCTCATATTCTTATTAAAAATTAAGTGCAAATATCTTATACTAGAAACAGAAACCATGTATATTAATTTATGAGAAATGCTGTCATCACAATTATCTTCTTCTTCTACAACTGGACCTAAGCCCCTATAGGCAATAAGTTACATTTTACTGCAGCAATCCAACCTATTTTAAAACATAATAAATCGTATAAGTACTACATTAGGTACTACGAAAACAATTTACCAATTACGATTTAATTTTGATCGATTTTAAGAAACTATTGCAACGATTACTAGAATTCTTAAAATTAACGATCATAGACTTTTGCAATGTTAGATTAGGTAGAGTTGATTCGTCATAACTCATAAATCATAATCATAAAATATACCTACTTACCTGTATAGAGTATAGACTTCTAATAAATGTCCCATAATAAATGTATATAGTAATATACTATATGTATAAACAGGGTTGGGCAGTATCAAAGATACATGTATCAAAGATACAATTGTATCTTGTATCTTGTATCATGATACATAATTTTACAGTATCAAGTATCATGTATCTTGATACATTTTATACTAGTATCATGTATCTTTTTTTGCCAAAAGATACAAGATACTATTATTGTAAAAATAATTTCGTCGCGGATTGTATTTGTATGAAAAATATTGTCCAGGTGCAATCCAGCCGAAATATTAACGATAGCGAAAAAATGTACCACACAATCTTATCAATTTAAGATAATCTGATAAACATAAAATTAAATTAAGGCGCCCGTATGACCGTAGCCCACACGCAGACCGTGTCAATAATCAATAGTCTCATAAAATATGAATCCGCTGCCTAGATATGAGTGTAACCGTTTAGGTATTTCCACATAAAATAGAAAATAAAATCAAAATTGAGCATAAAGCAACTATATATAAGTATAAATTAAGATGTAATTGTTATGCACTTTCTTAATTTTGGTGTATTTATATTATAAATGTGATGTATTAGTTATAAATGTATAATGTGTACCTATTGACTTATTATATTATAATGTGTACAGTGTACCTATTGACTTATTATATTATTTGATATAATTATGACTTTATAAGTATTTATAAATACTATTATTATGTAGGTATAATAATAATATTATGTATTTATTATGTATAGACGGTATAGTGAATTGTGTATAGACGTTTTACGTTTAATAATTAATAAAATTTGATTGGAAATATAAAAGTATCATGTATCTTTGATGTATCAAAGATACATGTATCTTGTATCTTGTATCTTTTCTACATTCACAATGTATCTTGTATCTTGTATCTTGATACACAAAATGTATGTATCATGTATCATGTATCATGATACTTTTTTTTGAGTATCTTGCCCAACCCTGTGTATAAATAATAATAAACAATAATATGATATAGGTACCCATAGTAAAATATGTCCCATGCAACACCACATAATAAAAATTCTATAAAAATTTTCTACAATTAATAAAATAACTTCTGTACAGTTCTTACTTGTTAGATATTAGATGATTGTGACAGGTGATTTTTACTCCCTGACGATTTGAATAGCTTATTGCAGAAACCCCATAAATGACAGACATTTTCTACTTGGGAGTAAAAATCGCCGGGAGTAAATAATTCCTAAGCTAGCCGGCGATTATTACTCTCTCTATAGAAGAATAAAATAGAAAAAACGTACCTATAAGTATAGTAAAATAATGTTTAGGTAGAATTATTCTATTAGTATTTTTCTTATATTAGATGATGATTTTAGTAAATATTAATAATTTTAGTTGTCACTATGCTCGATTTTATACATAGCTCTAGCTTTAGGTTTTACTTGCAGGCATTTCCCGAGGATAAATGACACAGAGATGGACAAACCATCTTATTAACTTTTTTGTTTACGTGAACCAATTGCGAGCACAAAATAAACGAATATGTGGTTATGATTTCAATATTATTCAGCCGGTAAAGTTTTGAGGGGAAAAGGTGTTGACTGGAAAAAAATATTAATGTAGTATTTACATAAAATAAAACATAACATATAATTAATTAGAATAATAAAATTATATACTAAACAAAACAATCTAGGTATACCTATAAATTATAATAATATAATATTAATATATTAAATAAAATAACTATCTCAGTGGCTATAGCCTATAGGCCATTATGTCGCCTTGAAATACATAGTGTTATTAAAAAAATAAAAACCACACAGGATAGGTACTGCTTTTAATTATGGTAAAAATATATATTGAAAATATAACATTATACTATGACCTCAGCTGTTAACTTGAGGTATTATAATTTATAAGCTTAAGTTTAGGTATAACTAGTAAGTATAATAACCACGAAAGCTTATTATCTATCAATTGTATTATTATTACAAACCTATAGGCTATATAATGTACATATTAACATATTATAGAATACAATTAAACTATGTAGCAGGGACAGACTAGCCCACTGGCTTACTTTCATGTAAGATAGTTGGCCCTTGTACTATGGGGCATTTCATCAATAAGCACCAAGTTGCTATAACTAAAATTTAATTTGACATTCCGGTAGACATTTTTTTTGACAAAGGTAGACGAACATATGAGGTACCTTGTATTATTTTTAGAAATCTTAGATTTAAAAAGAAAAATGTTTATGAATTTCTAACTCGAAATAATTTTTTAATGTTCGTAATGTTTAACGTATTTTGACTAAATCCGAAATTTAAATGCTTATAAAAAAAATTATGACAATGGATTTTTAATATTTTTCAACTGCCATTTTAAAAATATATTAGAGTCTTTTATTAAATTTCCAAGCTTTTTGACATAACAAATAAAATTTTATTGACATCTATAGAAAAAAAACCTAAAATTAATCAAATACAAATTACAATCCAAGCGAAGAGGTCTAACCAAGATTACTAAACAATTATTCATTTATTTTTGTTTTCCCAATTGTTTCAAAAACTACTGAGAATTTTCAATTTCGGCCTCTCAAATATCAAACTAGATCCAATTTGCTTCCAAAAACCTCCATCGAGATTTATGATTAGAGCATTTTTTCTACTAGAAAAGTTGAGAAGTTGAAGTTGTACAAACATTTTTAAATACTTCACCTAAACGTCTACACGTCTACAATTATTAGACTGGACAAAAAATTAAAATTAAATAGTAATTCATTTTCAAGCCCCCCCCCCCCCCCATTGAAATTCCTGCGTTAACCTGAACAGTGTTGTATTGTGATCTAAGTGCCTTTTTTACATTTCATTATGGAAATATAGACATTTTAACATTTATAGACTCAATCTGACGCATATTAGATAATAATATATTATAGGTATTAGGTCCTACCTATCTACTTGGTACCTACTTAGTACTTATATTACACAAAACACAAACAATTATAAAAAACTATTATATTAGTAAAGTAGGTATATTGATGTATGTACTATGTAGGTACCTATGTAGATAGTTTTTTTAAAAACGATGTACCTATTCAAACCCAAATTTGAACGAGTACCGGGTACCTACTTAGTTTTTGAATTATATTATTATATACTAACTACTAAGGATAAGTCCATGATACTATAGCCTATAGGTTTGGAAGATTTAGGGGCTATGATGATTTGTAAATTATAGTAATTACTACCGAATCTATCAATATTTATACTCTTCAAAAACTGTTTAATTAAATACCTAACCTATACTAATTTAAATATTACGTATATTTTAAACTTATGTGAAACCATTTTTCAGGACTAGAATCTTATTATATTATTAGTACCATAGCTAAATATATATATATTTAGCCATGATTAGTAGGTACATTTTAATAACTCAGAAACTACTCGTAGGTACAAAATACTATTTATTTACCTAGTTATATTAATATATTTTATTCGAAAAAATCATTTGCTTAATAATTTGTAGTAAAAAGGGTTGTTTCTCGTTTAAAAAAAATAAATATGTTGATATCATTTCAGTTTTGAATAGAAGGGGCAAAAGTTATACCAGCACAAATGGGTAGGTAACTTAAAAAACAAACGCTTGCAAGCACATATTTATATATTATGTTCCTTTTTCCTCATAAAACATGCATACATACCAACTTTTAGGCACGTCCACACACAAAATATAAATATATTCCAACTATGAATTAGTAATTAACAATTTATCATTATGATTTGTTGCAATAAATTCTTAGTAGGTATCTACACAATCTAATATGTTTCTATAAATATAAGAATATTTTTGCGCTATTAATTAATATAATATAAAAACCACTGGGCAACCCATTGGGCTGATTTTAAAATTATAAAATCAGCCAGGGGCAAATTCCCACCTTGCCATCCCACAAATGACGCCATTGCACAGAACATTCCTTAAATGGTGTAAAATATCTATGTAAATACTTGAAAATATGGCCCTTAAATAAATTTCACAAGTCCAAAATAAATGGCAGTATATGCGTGTGAATCACCCAGGATATTATATGATTTAACGTGTTACACATATTTTATACATGTTATTTATTATAATACACCATACACGCCATATATAAGGGAATAGTTATTACTTATTACTTATTAGTATTACTATAGTAGCTATAATATTATATAATTTATACGCAATATGAATCTAGATTCTAAATATATTATTAACTAACGCAACTAAGAGTTCTCATTTTTAATTAGGTACTTACCTACTTACTTTAACATTTTCAAAAAAATTATCCACTTAATAATTTAAAAGGAAAGGGGTGTTCTCATTTGAAAAATAAAAGATTTTATTATCATAGGACACTATTTAAAAGTATTGAAAATATGGCTTGTATAAGTATAGATTCCAGAATTTTGAAAAATTAGTTTTTCTTAAAGGAAATAAATCTTATTCATTAAAATTTATAAATTATGGTAAAAAATAATACATGATTACAATTCAATTTTATCTTTTTAAATTGTACCAGCTTAGTTTATAAATACCATTGACTTTATTAAAACTTAAATTACCTACCAGGTACCTTTTTGCATGTGCATGTACCTATTTTATAAGAAAACTGACTATTGTTGTGATTTATTAATTTATTATTAAGTAGATAGTATGATTAATACATTAAATTATTTTATTATAACTTACTGTAATCTGTGAAAAATATTTTACACAAGTTAATATTAATCATTAACTATTGTCTATTACAGTATTGTTATAAAAATATTTAAAATGTGTTAATTATAATAAATTAATAAATACAAACATATTTTATTTATCAATGTAACTTTTAACTTTAAATGTAACTTAGTTACATAACTGTAACTTGTATCCAGTTACATTGCACCAAAGTATATAGTATCTTGTAACTAGTTACATAGTTTTAGAGTAACTTGTAACTTGTAACCAGTTACAATAAATTAAGTAACTTGCCCAACCCTGCTTATGGAGTATGGAAGCTAATTTTGTATGTAATTAATGTTCCTATAATCTATATAAATAATTAATATTAAAATACATTGAATATTATGTAAATTATTGATAAAACTATTAACAAAACATTAAAACTAAAATATACAAATCAAAATATATTAACCTTAAAATGTTTTTATATAATATGTTAAAATACTGAATATTATAAGAACATTTATTTTTTAAATAATATTTCTTTGGTACGGTCCACGCCGGGCGAGACACAGTGCCGGATTTAGCGGGGGTGCAGGGGGTGCATTGCACCGGGGCCTCAAGACCAAGGTTGTATTAGGGGCCTAAGGTTAAAGTCCTAAATTTTCTAACCTTCTAAAACTTTTTATTATAAAAGGAACAAATTTTATTATTTTAAGATGTTACTGACAAGTGACAACCATTTATTTTGGACGGTTTGAATTTTAGATAAGTAATACTATTTATCATTGCGTTATTGTTTGTTTTACATATTTATTTGTATACTCATTAATTATATTATATAGTACTTATGCATCGTATACTATATTCGTATACCTAATCGTACTATATATTTAATCTCAGAGGCTCGTGAACTCGCGCTAGTGCAGTATCTTGCTGGACAAACTAATAATGTAACCATGGTTATATGTATTTATTGTTTAATATAAATGGTTTATGATTTACGGACATGCCTTCGCCTTGATGCAGTGTTATTGGTTTCAGATATGTTATTTTGTACTTTTGTCAGTTTTATTTTTGAGTACCTACTCTATTATATTGATTTTTCATTGATTATCTATATATATAAAAATGAATGTATGTCAGTGTGTGTGTCTGTGTGTCCATGTTACCATGGTTACCAAGGTTGCCATGGTTACTAAGGTTACCAAGATTTCATATCAATCTATATATATAAAAATGAATGAATGTCAGTGTGTGTGTGTGTGTGTGTGTGTGTGTGTCCATATTACCATGGCAACCATATCTGTATATAAAAAACAGTAAGCTGATTGACTGCTATCAACGCACAGCTCAAACCATTGGACGGATCTGGCTGAAATTTGGCATACAGATAGCTATTATAATATAGACGTGCGCTAAGAAAGGATTTGCCAAAATTCGCATTTTAAATAGGTGCTGAAACAGGGACATTGAGATTCACGATAGAAATTGGAAATTTTATTTTTATTTATTTATAGTTGCCATTGGTTACAGTCTACATTAGAAATTAGCATTTATTTATTGGTTGCCATTGGTTATTCGGGCAGATCAGGTACAAGCTTGCATCAAATCGAATTATTGAACAATGCTTACCAGGGTGGCAGAGTTGCACTTACCGCAGAAAATTACACCCAAAAGGAGTTCAACAATCATAATTTTTTTAAGAGTTGCGATTTTTTACGAGCAACTAAATTTATTATATTAATCCACAGTATTACATCAAAATAAACTTGGTATAACTTTGATACTTTAGAGTTAAATCATACACTTCCGTACAAACAGCACGGGGTCCGCGATCTACCGCAGGTAGATTGCCTACCTGATAATGTACTGCTGCGATTCAGAATTTTTATTCAGGGCAACGGGAAAGATAAGATAAATTTTGAACACCATACACGTTAATGAATTGAACAAAGTTTGAGTAGGTAGTATTGAGTTGATCCATTTAACGGGCGACGAAGTGCACGGGATCAGCTAGTTAATGATATTTATTCTTAATTTATATTATACTAGCATAGAAGCATACATTAATGATTAATACATCATAATATCTAAGCGTGGTATAATAGATATGAGAACAGTGAGTGAATGTATAATTTCATAATTTTAATTACCTATTAAATTATGGAATTTAAATTTTGTGTTTTTTAGTTTGTTTAATATATCAATACGACAAAACGTATCAAATAAATAGATAATTGTAAAGTCGAGAAATGGTAGTTGCACCCCGGCCCCCTGAGACTTAGATCCGGCACTGGCGAGACATCTAGTATATATGTACAGGTATACTAATAATATTAATATATTATATAAACAAAAGTTTCTCTCTAGAGCACCCAATGAAATTATTGATATGACTATATGAGTTATAGTCACACTAACAGATTAATGAAAAAATGTAAATATGTCAGCATTAAAATTGCAGAATTCAAACCAGTAGTCACTAATTCGAGGGAGTTCTACCCACCCCAAAAGTTGCCTTAAATTATACAATATGAATATATGATAAATATATAATAAATGTCACATTGTTACTTGAAATTAAATGCTGTGCTAAAACAAAATGTACCCTTGAAAACTGTTTGCGAACCTATACCATTTAATACATAATCGTCTTAGTATAGCAATGGCCAATGTGATCGTCTTTCATTTTTTTTTAAATAATTTTATAAAACAAAACAGAACTAAAACAAAATTCATAAAAATATACAATAATGTTTAAAATTGACAAAATTAGAAATTTTACAAGCATCACTAGCTATTAGTTGCCACTATTACAGTATTACTTCTATAGTTTATATTTTATAAATATTTTTAACTTATAAATGCTATTTTATAGTTGAATAAATTAAAATATATTTATTAGTATTTTTACAAGTTTTTAAAATTACCGCCAAAATGACGAAGGAGATTATAGTTAGTATGGGATCTAAATGTCTATGCGGTTCTATATGGTCCACGGTATCACTTTCTGTAAAACTACGTTCTGTGATAGTAGTTTCAGGTTTTCAACTTTCTGGGACTAAAATTCTGTGTACATATTTTATGTTCATTTTTTTTTCAATACGAAAACAATTCTGGAACATTAATTTCCAGTTATTTTATTTTCTGTAATTTTACTTTCTATTTTTTTATTTTCCGTCATTTTATTTTTCTGTAAAATTTACTTTATGGTTTTCTAAGGTTCGGCTCATTTATTTTCTGGAGGATGACGGGGCCCCCTTATAATTGCCTGAAAAAAAAAAATATTTATAAAATTATAACTATCAGTAAAATATATATTATGTTTACTTTTGTAATATTATATTTTTCAATTTGTAATTCTGTTTTGAGTAGGAAACAAACTAAATCCATCAGATAACTCTAAACACTTCATAACGCTTAAATTTGTAAAACGTTTAAACGCTTAAGTTGAAGAACGTTTAAATTTGTATAACGTTTAAACGCATAAATTGAATAACGTTTAAATTCTCTATAACGTTAAACAGTCATTCGATCATAACGTTTAATATATACATATAATATAACGGTAAACGGTATTATTGTTTTTGATTTAAGCCCTGACCTCAATCCTAACCAGACACTTCGACCACGATCAACCTTGATTCAATCATCGGGTTAGCGTCAAATTGTAGGCGATGGTGTGTACGTGACACGACAGACTCGGTGAACACTCTGTATAAATGAAAGATACTTTGGTAAGTCTTATTAAAAATATTTCACTGTTGGACTGTTGATACAATAATTGAGTATTTTCGGGTACCTATAATTGTATTCAGAGAAGCATCACTATTTTTGTCAACTATAAACGATTTATCACAGTGATTTTATATAGGTAAATATAGAATTCAATCAAACATAGATATCAGATAAAAATGTAATGGATTATACAATATGGGTAAAAACCTTAAAATGTTTCATTCAATTCAACATTAGCCAATATACATAGCGAATCAATCAAATAATATTGTACTAGCCGAATTTTTTGACTTGAAAAAGTATACATAAAAGTCTATTGACCTCGTATAAAGAAAAAAAAAGGAAATTCTGTAATAAAAAAAAAAAGTGGCTAGGTAGATGTCGCTCTGCTGTACAGTCGTTGTATAATGGATTGTATATAACTTGAATTCAACGATATAATATCTGTTGCCGCCGCCACTATATAATAGCAATATAAGGTAAATTGAATACAAGCATAATATTATAGGACATCGGTCACTGGGGATAACAGCTGGTCAGTGGTCACACACACATATCCAAGGCTGGGCAAGTTAACGATTTTTTTTAACTCGTTAAGTTAAGTTATTTTAAAATAATAATGTTAAGTTAAATTAAAAGTTAATCATATTTTTTACGTTAACTCGTTAAGTTAAAAGTTAACTTTGAAAAAAAGTAACTTAACTTAGTTTAAAGTTAAAATTTTCTATTTTGCAAAAATAAAAAATTGCACACATAATATTAGTTTTTTTACACTCAAGAAAAATACTAGGGAAATTTTTTAAATGAGACATAAAAGTATTAATTAGCTATCAAAAAACCGACTTTTCCAAAATAAATCTTAGTCCTGAACTCATACTCAAATCAATTTACCCAAGTGGTACATCAAAAAAAAAAAAAAAAACACCTTAATAGTTTTCTCCCAACTGCCAAGATACCAATATTTTTAATTGATTCACATACATTTTAAAAATCAAACAGGCAGTACCTACCACCCAAATATATTTTCTATACTGAGGACACAATGCAGCCACCGTGTAGTTTTAAAACCTAGGCTCAGCACAACATGAACAATTATTATCAGTAAAAATATAATTACTTTGTACTATATTATTACGTTCACGACAACATTCGACATCCACTTCAGGGAACCCATTTAAACGATAATCTGTATAACCTATCTTTGAAAATATTATTAATACAATTTATAATGATAAACGTGTAGGTAGATATTAATATATTATACAGCCCATATAATGACTATTAAAGTTATTTTTCATATTATTTTCGTCTACAGGAAATTCATATTAAAATAGTAAATCATAAAATATACTAAAAACCTCATTAATAATTTGCATTTTTCTTTGCACTAAAATTAACTTAATTTAGATAATTTTAAATAAAATTAACTTAAAGTTAACACGTTAATCTTAAAAAAAAGTAACTTATTAAGTTAAAAGTTAATTTGTAAAAAAAGTAACGAGTTAATTAACTCAATTAAAATTAACTTAACGTTTTAACTTAATTTTAACTTTTAACTCGTTAATGCCCAGCCTTGCACATATCACTATTTTGTATTGTTTTATGATTGACGATTGTAATTATTATCGTTGAATGTGTCCTGTGAGTTATAAAATATGTAGATAAAGCCAGAGCATTGTCGTACGCCGCCTCGTCGGCTTCCGAATAATGTTTTAACACGGCGGCCTTGATTTTGTCTTTTACCTACGTTGTCGCGGCATGTGCCAATATATTATTATAAAAGTTTTTAAAGACCGTCATTATAGATTTGAATCGGATAAAATTACAATTGTCTAGTTCATTGTTTCATTCGTTAAACTCTGATACCTTCATGTCTGATGATAAACCGTTTTTGGTTTTGTTTTTTTTTTCTTGTTATAAGGAGAAGTTTCGATACATAAACACATAGGTACATTATTAGAGGGTGTTAATTTTAAAATTGGGCGTGCTAATACCCCCGTGCTATTTGCGCCTATGACCTCAACCTTGGCACGTTTAATTTTTCAATGTGTTTATGTACGAGAAGTGCAACAGAAAAATTCCCTTGGCACACCAATTTTTTTTTTTTGTACAAGTGAAGTACGACATTGTTTTATTATTGTTATTGTTTTTTTTTATTATTATCGTTGAATGTGTCTTGTGAGTTATATAATATATGGATAAAGCAGTGGCGTAACCAGGATTATGAAATGGGCGGTGTTTAAGTATAGATTAAAACCAAGTTTTTACAGTTTTCGTATATAAATAAATTTAGGGTTCGGGACTTGACTTGTTGCACTAAATATTATCGAAATATGACGCAGTCAAAGTTGTCAAAATATTCTTAAATATATACAGCTCTATTTTTATATTATTTTTTGAAAAATTCATAAAACATACTACAATTTTGGTAATAAAAAACTAAAAAATAAGAAGGTATATAAATAATTTATACACCGGCTTACTAATTTTAATATAGGTAGATATACTATATTGATTAATGTGATGGACGGAGTACACTATCGCATGTTTTGGACATTTTTAAACTATTGTGAAATAAAACAACTTGATTTTTAAAAATACTGGAATAAAATACTAGGTTAAATGTTAATAAATATGTAATAAAGAATAACGTGATATGCGAACACCGTAATAAACGAACACGTATATCTACTGATTTTCATTTCTTCGTACAATCTAGAATGTAGATGTCAATTATAGTTTTAACACAGTCTTGTCACAAAGAGACTTATAAAATCTTACATATGCCATAACTATGCGAAAATAGGGCAAACGCAAACCGTATAGCCAAGCTCCACCAACAACTTTAACAGCCCTCCCAATCATTTAGGTACTAAATTTTTTTAATTCAATTTTATAATAGACAAAAGTATGGTTTTAGGCTTTGGCCTCCCCAAATCTCAAAATTAGAGCCTATTGTACCTCACCAAACATAATATTTTTAAACATATTTTTCAATGTTATCCAAATATGATTTTTCCCGACAATTGTATGTACCTACATTTAAGTTAGAAAAATGCAAAATATGCATAAATATGCGAAAAATCGCTGAAATGTACACTTTTTAAGTGTAAACTAAATAAAATTGTATTTGTTGGTTAAAAATGCTTGAAAACTTAATAGAAAGCTCCTAGTATATTGTTTCAAAGGCAGATGGAAAAAAATAAAAATCTATAGTCACAATTTTTTTTTTTTATAAGCATTTAAAGTTCAAATATTGACAAAATACGTAAAAATGACGAAAATTTACAAATTATTTTGAGTTAGAAATTCATAAAAAATTTTCTTTTTAAATCTAAGATTTGAAAATGTAATACAATATTCCTCATAAGTTTGTCTACATTTATAAAAAAAAAATGTCTACAAGAAACTCAAATCAAATTTTTTATGAGTGTTTGAAATTCATATTTTTTTGATATTTTTTTTACATTTGATATTCACTCGATTTCTCATATAAAGATTTTCTTATTTAATTGTAATTAAAAAACGAATGACTATATATACTTGAAAATATCACTAAATTTTTATATTAGCATTTTCAATACACCATACAGTTTTGAAAATAATTTGACTTTTATTGAGCGGACATTGTCAGTTTTCAATATTTTTAATTTTTTTTTATATAAATATTAATAAAATTTTGTTTGTAGGATAAAAAAATCGTGAAAATTGAATGCAAAAATCCTGATATATTGTTACAATAGCAGTTGAAAAATATTAAAAACACATTGGCACAATTTTTTTTTTTATAAGTATTTAAAGTTCAAATTTTGATAAAATTTATCATATTTAAAATTTAATAATAATTTTATAGTTAAAAAATTATAAAACGTTCACCTTTTATAGCTAAGGATTGAAAATTTAAAACAAAATTCCACGTAAATAGGTTATATATAAATTACTTTATTCACCTTAATATCATCAAATATACTTCGTAAAATCATAGGCTGACTGATCATCAGCAGTTTTTTTTTTTTAGAACTTTGATGCATCTAAATCAAAATTCGAAGTAGACGTTTTTGAGTTATAGGAATAACTTTGTGTGCTAAGGATAATATGTATATGGAAATTAGCTAAGTAGATTTGGGAGCTTAGATGATTTGAATATGTTATTAGTAGTTAGTTGTTAGTACTAATTAGTAATTACCATTGATTTATCACGATAAATAATTTGTAAAAATTATTAAGTAGGTATACTGATAAGTGATAATAGTGAATAGGTAGGTTTACAAGGTAGGTTTACATTAATACACATTTTAATAATTCAGCAACTATTTATTAGAACTTTGATTTAAATACATCTACATTTATCTGCTAAATAATTTGTAGTAAAAAAGAAAATTCTCATTTGAAAAATAGAGGTTTATATAGCCACAGGACACTCTTTAATAGTAGTACAAAAAATATCAGGAATTTGAATAAATGTATTTTTAAAGGAAAAAATTTGGTGAGCACTTCCTCATCAATATGTCAAGTAAATTTTGTATTTCATTATACTGCCCCTTAAAAAACTGATTATGGCCTTTGGTGTGCCAGGCTGGCAGGCTGACACTGTGTGTGAGGGATACAGAACCAGCGTTTTAACATTCAAACTTCAAATATTGAATTCATTAACGACTTTAAAAATTGGTTTTGTGTTGAGAAACAACCTGTTTAAAACATAAATATTTAAGTCGCATACAATTTGACATACCAGTACAATAACACCGCCAAGCCATAACATCCGAAATGTACTTATATTGCCTATACAAAACGCCCAATAAACCAGATAAAGGGTCGCGGTCGGTTTTTTGTTTATTATTTTAGTTTTTTCCTGTCAATTCATTTTTTTTATTGATCTGTTATTTACAATAGCAAGTTTTTTGTTTAGAACCGATGGAATTAATTGAATACCTGTATAACATTACGAATTGTGTAATTTTCATATTTATAAAAATATAAAAGTTCACTACTAATGATTTATTTTGATGAACACTAATAAATTATAAATATAAAATATTTGACTTACATAAATAGGACTATAACGTACACGAATATTAAGAAACACCAAACAAAATATGTTCTTTTTTAAACCGAGTTCGTTTAAAATAAAAAATGTAATTAATTAAATAGTAAATTAGTTACTATGACGATAGACGGTGAACACATCTGCGAACACATAGGTAACATACTGGTAATATTAGGAATTTTAAATGTTGACCTCCCGAATGCACCAACTAGATTCACTTTCCCATCGCAAGATATTTTCGAAGAATATTGAAGCAGTTTTACTGCCCTAAACGGTGATGACAGACACAAAAATAAAAAATAAATAAAAATCACACATCATTGTAAAATCAATACATTCATCGCTCCGCTCAGAAACTAAAATTGATTATCTACTGACAAATTTCTGTTATCAAATACGTTTTCCAATCAAAATCCTATCCTGCAAGTGTGCAACCTTGTAGTTCTCCTTACACATTTTTATTACGTACAAAATATAATAGCTTTAAAACACAATATTTTTTGAACTAGTGCCTAGTGGTAATATTACGTAATGAGACAATATTAAAATAGCCTTAATATAGTTTACTTAAGTTAATAAAATGAAAAATACGAAGTGTAGATATCCAAATTCCAAAGGGGATATCATTTTTAATTATCACCTAGTTAATACATTTTAGTATGGTATACATAAACCTAGTGATTACTGATTGTGCAACTTTAAATTATTTTTAAATAATAACTATTTTGTTATAAATACGATATGTATATTATAATACTATATCATTCCTTGTTATTGCACTATCTATAGTATTTCTAGTTTCTACCTTAAGTATTTTTGAGAGAGTAACATATACCCATCTAAATATATTAATGTCTTAAAAAATGTAATATCCATTTAAATATACAATATTTTTTTTTTTATATTTAAGTCATAAATAATAAATTACAAAACTGACAATTTATTGTATTGAACTTTATATCAAATAAATATGTAATGACACTAATGACTAGTGCAGTTATTCGTAATATTACTTATAAGTAATAAGTCATTTTAATACTAATGAAATGTATAACGTCAGCAAACAAATTACATATTTACACCTAATATAAATATGTACATTACATTGATACTTCACGCTGGGATTTATTAATTACTCTTAAAGCCAAAGAAAAATATATTATGCACTAAAAAAAATAATTATTAACAGTATCTATATTTAACACACAAAATATTTTTTCTAGCTTTTTTCAAACAAACGACCTCAAACATTGTTGTCAATGAACTGTACATCTGACATGAGGTAAATTGTTTCAGGCAGAGGTTTTGGTTGAGGGGACAACAGAGTTAACATTTGTTGTGAGGTGTCAACATTTGTTCTAGAGAAATAAAAAAAAAATGTATTAAAATAGTTGTGAATCAAAATGTTTTTATATTAAATTGAATGATACTCAACAACACTTACACACAGACAAAACCAGCAACACTATTCCTCACAACGTCTTCTTCTACCGTTGTACTGAAACTCAGAGCTAACACGTGATGCATCATATTTAGCCCTGTAAAAATTGTCAAAATATTTTTAAAAATAATCTCAATGGAAAAGTATTTTTATTAAATAATATTATAATATGCAACGCACTAAATGTTTTTTATATTTACCTGGTGTAACACCTTCAAGTTTTGGCTTAAAATCAGTTTTTGTGTATCTAATGGCATCAATGCATTCGGAATGGGTGGAGCTAAAATTCTATATACTTTTATGTCGGAAAACCTTACTAAACAGGTGTGTGGATGAAGTACATTCCTAGGACTACCATAAAAGAATTCTCGAATACGTGCTTCTCTACCTTCCAATTTAAACTTATTACTCCTTTGAACTACCTAATTATTAAACAAATCAAATTTATAATAATATATCATAATTTAATTTTACTATATAAAAAAATGTTTTTTTTTTTTAACTGTGTACATATTAATTATTATATAATACGCCTAATTTTTTAATACACAGCCAATAGAAGTTAAATCAAATTAAACCATGGTTTAACACTGCATTTTATTATTTTCAGACAATTTTGAAGTCTAAAAGACAAATAGTATAATTAGGTCTGCCTAATAAAGCTTAACGCATATAAAGACGATCTACAACTGCCAACAAACGTGCATTTTTATCTCAAAAATATTGGGGGGGGGGCTTACCATAAAAATTAAATTTACTGAATTTTCCAATGAGTATTGACTATTGACCATAGTATTTTATGGAAGAAATGACTAAGTGGGTCACAAATTCAAATCTTTCATAGTAAACAGATATTTTAGAAATGTAATGTAAAATATTAAAAAAAAAGAAAACCCTATATATTATATGTGTTGTAGGGAATTGGTTTGCTGACCTAGGGTTAACACATTAAGTTTTATTAGGCAGAGCTATTGATATTATTTTTTTTTGAAGCCTATTATAAAGGTAGCCACATTAATCGATAAGTTCCCAAAGAGAATAATAAGAATAATCTTATTGGTGATACTTACTCCTCTATGTTTTGGTAAAAGAACAACTTTGACAAATCCTGGCATATCTCTCACCAGTTCATTATATAATCGTTCTTCATCAAGTACAAGAATAACATCAACTTCAAAAGCGAGTGCAATGTGAGTCAAATGCTGGTAACCTTTACCTTTTATCCAACCGAACGTGTTAATTATTAATCCAGAATAGTTAACTGTAAAAATAAAATTAATACAAAATTAATCATAGCAATTAAAACATAATACAATATAACAAATTATCATATATATCTGTGGCTTGGGTCTAAAAGGGCCAATCTCACTTTTTGGCGAAAATGAGTTATATGGCCAATCTCATAAAACTTAATACGCTTTTTCTAGTGGTAAAAGGGCGTATCTCGTTAATCATTAGTGCAAGATATGAGAGGGCCAATGTCATGAAAATTACAAAAATGTCATGAAAATTACAAAATCTATGGGGCCAATGTGAACATTGGCCCCATGAAAATGACAACAATGGCCCTATAAAAAAAAACAACATGACATTGGCCCTTATAGTGATCACTATAAGGGCCAAAGTCATGATTTTTTTTTTTTTTTTGTAGGGCCAATGTCAATAGAAAACCTTCTATATTTCACTAAAAAATTCACACCATACTCTAAAATGTAGGGTAAACTATATTTACATCCATCACAAAAACAAAAACATGAACAATAAAAAAAAAAAATTGCTATGAATTTTCAAAAAAAAAAGGAGGCTTTATTCTTGATTACTACAAAGTGACTAAAATTGAGATTGGCCCTTTTCGACCCAAGCCACAGATATATTCTAACACTAATTACCATAAAAGTATACAAT
The DNA here is from genome assembly GCA_949089665.1 of Macrosiphum euphorbiae. Classification (NCBI taxonomy): domain Eukaryota; kingdom Metazoa; phylum Arthropoda; class Insecta; order Hemiptera; family Aphididae; genus Macrosiphum; species Macrosiphum euphorbiae. The sequence continues at coordinate 4,450,570 of CARXXK010001085.1, read as the reverse complement.
TTAGAAAAAAATCATTTATAATTAAAAAAAAATTGTTGGACTAAAATTAGGTAGTAATTGCTATTTAATATTTTAATCTATAATAAACAAATAATTACTAATTTTTAAACTGTAAGACAACAATAATAATTACAAATACTAGAGTATTTGATTTTTGCTAACATGGAACAATATAATCAAATAATCAATTATTATTTAGTTATGCAATATACCGAATGAGTCAGCTTTATAATTTTAGTTGTCTGTGTTTATATAGTCCCAGTAATGAGTTGTTAATTGTATTTAAATAAAATATCCAACATCATTGAAATAGCGAATATACATTAAACTTTACAGGAAATCAATAAACAGTAAACCAGAGTAATTGATTTTTAAATTTATAAACCATAACAATTGTGAATAAGTCAAACTTTATGTGTTCTTCATAATACTTATTAATTATTATTATTATCCTTTTAAAACAGTAAAACAGTAAGTTTTACTCATTAAATATTTACAAAATATTGGAAGTAATACTGAACAAATTATTATAATTAAACTAAAACTCAATTAATTTCATACTGACCTAATGATTTTTTAAATATTTTATCCAATTATATCGATGGCTACACGACAAATGGGGCTAAATGTTTTTAAAGGTATTCAAGAAGTGTCAAATCATTTCTTTTTACACAAAAAGTCTCACATAAATCCTAAACTATGAAATTCAATATCACTTAAAATTATTATCAGAAAATAGTAAAATGTTCACCAATAGATAGAAATCATCTCCTACTACCCAGTAATATATGCTATGTCACTTAGCCTCTTTTGTTGTCTAGCCAACTTTATAATAGATGTAATGATATAAATTAAGTTCAAATAATATATAATAGATAAAAATTACTTCTAGGATTTTCATCCATTTGTTGATGAATAACTTCTGCCATACGAGATATTAAAGTGTTGTACAAAGTTGAATTAATACCAATTTTTGTATGTCCAAAATGATAGACTAGTGGAGCTGCTTGAGAGAAACTTGCATCTACTTCAGCTGGCTTTTCTACCATGACTGCTCCTACAAATTATTATTCTCGTTAGGACTATTGTCTTATGATTAATTTAAAATCCATACAAACCAATTGTTCCTGGAACTGATATTTGTCCCTGACCCGGGCTAAGGTCGACATAGATGGGTCTACGACCAAGATCATTCATTCTTGTACTATAGTTTAGTAGTATTCTACAAAGAGTAGATTTACCCACATCAGTCGGTCCGACCACCATTGTAATTGGACCTCTTACCTTTTCTTCTTCTGATTTTGTTCGCAGTTGTTCTAATGACGCATGGCAATTTAAATAAGACATCTAAAAGATTAAACATGGTTAAAATATGTACACAATAACCAATAGATAATAATTCAGACATTCATAACTATAAAAATAATTAGTTATTAATAATTGTATTGAACTCTACCAAATTTATTTTTTTTTCAGTTAATTTGTGTTCCTTCAGCTGATTAGTATTAAAATATATGAGCTATTTTTTACTCTCAATAGATATTAAGCAATAACTGAAGCTAAAATAAATTGATTTATCAGGTGTTATTACATACAAGTTTATAAATATTTTGTATTATTTTAGATGTTTAGTTAAGCGTTTAAAATACAAGAATTAATTCAAAAATTGTTTTTTTTATTTTATTTTACAATTATGTCTTTATATTATCTAATTTGTGAACACTAAAAACTTGAATGAGTTTTTTTAATATCGAAGAATTAAAAATTAAAAATACATATTTGAAAGATACATTGTATTTGTTTACTCTGTCCGATCTAGATGCAATATAGAAATGTACGTTCAGTACAACAAATCTTGTGTTGTTAGCTTTAATATTAGAGTTAATTTAAGTTTAAAAAAATTATTTCTTTTGGGTACCTATTGGCTTTTTAAATATTTTAACTTTTCTGTAGTATACTAATTTATCAAAATTTAAATACCTTAAAAAATCAAACAAACAACCACAGATAATGTTCTAAACTTTATGTTTTGAAATAATGTTAATTTACTTTAATATTTAAGCTAACTTTACAAGATGGGTTCTACTAAATGCAAATTTGGTATGTTTACATAAGTCAGATGGAAAACAAATAGTCTGCAACATTCCCTTAAAATTGAATATTAAACAGAAATATATCCATTTTGATAAAAAGATTTACCAATAGATAAATTAAATTAATTGCAATTAAACTATTTAGTAAATTTGAAGAAAAATATACATTAATGAATGTGATTTTAATATTTTAAAAACAATTGATAGACTATGCATAAACATCACAATATAGTTAAAATTAGTAATAAATAGTAGAAATAAGTAATCTCCATTAAGTAAATTAATTTAAAAATTTAATTATTCTTACCATTGGGGTCTCTTTGGATATATAACTAATTCCTTTTTTTCCTCGTAATTTTAATGAACACCCTTGCCATGTAAACACCGCAATTTTTGCTCCAAAATAAAACTTATATGGTTTACTTTTTACTAATTCTGTCCCAAAAATTTCTGCCATCCCAGTTTTCAACTAAAAAAAATAAAAAAATCACCATAAATATATTACATAATATTATTATATTTATAGGTAACAGAATATACCTAAGTGACTTTACATATTTTATTACACGTTAAGTAGGTATGTTTATGTTTACATAAGTCATTCAGGACCCTCACTCTTCGTTTAAAAATAGAAATCACTTGATTCTAAACAGTATTTATTTTTTTTTTCGTGAAATAAATACAACTGTAAATACATTTTAAACAATTATAATTGCATAAGTTCATATTTATTCTTTTCAAATGTACCTACATAATTATTGAAAAAATTTATAAGTATATTTATTAATTACCTATTCTTAATTAACAATACCGAGATTATTTGAAAACTATTTCAACTAGGTATTATTAATCCTTTAATTCTATTATTATCATAATAATATACCATACTACTATACTGAAATAATAATATGGAAGATATCATAATTGTAAATTAAAAATATATAGAGCTGTACTTGTTGTCGTCCAATTGTATTTACATTACCTACTACCTTCACATTAAAATGTTGTATCAGATGTAACTGACTTGATGTACCTACCAATTTAATGAGTAACATATTTTATATGCAGGACTATTGGAGGTACTTACTTCTAACACAACTGTTTCATTCTTGTTTTCAACTTCAAACCTAAGTTCATGGTCAGGTTTCAATTGGAATTCCTGATCTTCGATTTGAAATTCTACGCTCTCTGACATGATTGAAACGTATGTCTATTCAATATTTCAAAGCACTGAAAACACACGGAGAAACGATTAGAACATAAGTATAACACGAAGGTAAATGACTCGCTATGGCCGATTAGTGCAATTCTTTTGAAAGAAATCAAGACACACATTGTTACACATAAACCGACGAAAAACGTCTAACCAAAGTTGGTCCATTAATTTATCATACTAAAACTGACTTACAATATTGACGGCCGATCATAAAACAAAATTAATTCAGTTGGGTTTTTAACAAGCGTATGCACACCACAGACGACGTAAGACAAACAAAACAAAAAAAGGTTATTTATATCTTATTATTACAATTTACAATTTTAAATTTAAACAGAAGTTGGGATTATGGAGACAGCGTTGCCGATGATTCGGACTTCGGTAAGATTAATGCCCGCCACATCGACATCGGCCAGAAGCACCTCCGATAGTTAAACATTCTGGCTTATCACAGTGTACCACGAACGGCACGAACTAAGATAGTAATAATTTATTGTTATCAGTTAACAAATGAAAACATAATAATATTGATATTTATTGTTCTCCAACTTTTGAGTCATTCGATTACCTATTTGAATTTCGACTGCAGACTACATTCGTACAGAGTTCTGTTCGTACATTTTAGTAAAACATTATCATGCATAAGTGTATTCTTTTTAGTGAAACGTCCGAAATATCGCCTAGCCACATTACCTCAATTTTAATATTTTGTAAGTATGGTTTTCGAGTTGTATTTACTTCTTATTATGTTTCTTAATAATATGAGGTCAGTCTAATTTGCTAATTTGTTCACAAATATAGATTTTCAAAAAAAAAAATGAAAGTAATAGCTTAACATCTTCAAATTAATTAATTACCCAACTTACCCATACCCATACCTAATTGATAAATATGATGATAATAATATAGTATATACGGTTATTAATTACATTTGTTTTTAGAAACAAAAAGTTCTTTTAGAATTTGTCGTTATTAATCTGATTGTTATGTATATCTGTATTTTGGGACATTGTGAGCAGGGGCGGACTGGGGCAACTATTCAGCCCGGGAAATCTATATTTTGACCAGCCCTCACCATTTCGTCATCACTAAATGTAAGAATTAAATATGGTACCAAAGTTTTAACAAATGAGGGTTGCATCCTCTACTCATCTTCAATTTTCTCAGGAGACAACTTTAGATTCTCTATGTGTTTAGTATTTTATCTTAATTACATACTGCATAGTATAATGTATCACTTTCTGTGGATGAAAAACATAGGTCGTTCTTACTAGGTATTCTAAATTTCGCAGGAATATTCCTGAAAAACAAAATAAAATTTAAAAAATGTGTAGAACTATAATAACAGTTAACATTTAATTATTTGAAAACAAAATCAATAAATCAATACAACATAATATTATATGTCATCGACCATTAATATAAGTACTTCACAACTTTATAGATGTTTTCGTTCAGAGTTGTATAACTTAAATAGACTATCATACGTACTATTATAATTTATAGTGCACTACTCTGCAGTATTTTGAGGCGTACTGTTAAGTGAATATCTGAAAATAAGTGCAGTTGACAATAATTGTGATTTTAGAAGTTAATTTTACTCAACCGTAAATCTATCATGTCCATAGAAAATAAGGAAAATTACAAAAAAAAAAAAAAATTAATTACACACTTAAAGCTAAATTATTTAGAAAATAAAACTGCAGTGGGATACGATATTTTCAAAGTAGGTGAAGTGAAGAAATTAGTTTTCCATTACATATATTTGATAATAATTAAATAAAACACCATGTACCTACATAATTATGATATACTTGAAAAGTCGCATTAAGAAACTAGGCAAGGTGGACAGCACAATCTGATTTACAATGTCACACATGGTTATTCAGTTATTTTCAAATAATAATAATTTATAAAAAGTGTTTGAGAATACAAAGAATTTCCAGAAAAATTAAGTCGATTCATGTGGTTAAAAATTATTACTTTTTCTATGTACCTATACGAAAAACTGTTTGAACGCTGTTAAAATTTGATTGGTAAAATGCATTGTGTAATTTATTGAGTTTGTATACTACCATTCGGTATACTACTTAACATATTGTACATATTATACTACATAACCATAACCGTCCCAAGGGAGGGGCAAATGGTGCAAGTGCCCTAGGGCGTCTAAAGTATTATGAATTTAGGGGGCGTACTAAAAATGAATGATAAAAGAAAAATTTGGTGTTTTTATTTTAGGTATTATTTTTCTTTTTATACTGCAATATCAAAGACGAGTACCTATCAAATTGTATACTATTAAATATAAAATTATGTAAATAATGTGTTAAATCTTAATGCGACATACCTTCAATAATATATTCAATATTCATAAAAACAAATAAAAATATTAATACTTATAAGTTATAAGACTACAATAGTAATTTATTTACATGAAATATATTTTAAATAATATGTATTTACATCATTAAAATAATTAAGTAATATACTTATAAACTAAACTAATTCATATCTTTGGTAGTACCTATTAAATATATTTTTCACTTGAAAAAGATTTTTTTCTGGTTTTTTGATCGACAAATTTAAGAACATCGCAGTATATGGATTACAGAGAATATTTTTAATAATTATAAACAAAACGAGGTCCTTAATTGTTGTGTTTAATAATCCTCCTTTAATTTGCCAGGTAAAATATGGAGAAATGTCATCATTATTTTATATTTATAGAATGATATTTCAATAATAGTACTTTAAGTTTTAACTTGATATTTCTAAGAGTATCCTTTCTCTCTCTCTCTCTCTATGATTTTCTGAACCCCACACTTTCTTTTAGTTTTCATTTTAAACAACAAATAGATAAGTAAATATTACAAAATCATCAAACAACACACTACAATAAAATAAAAAAAGTTCAAAATTTCACTTTTTTGAATTGAGAACGTTACATTGAACTTACGGAACTGTACCTTTTAGTTATCAGCTTATTTAATTAAATTATCACAAATTATTTTTTATATTTTTTTATTATGTAATTATTATTATATTATGTTTTTTATTCTGTACAATTTAATATTAGGTATTAGGTAATATAATTAAGTGAATATTGGCTGGCTAGAAGTGGATATATTAATCGATTGGTTTAATAAAGTCATATTAAGTTATAAATAGGGCATGGATATAAATACAATAAAAAAACAAGAAAAATGCCTTAAAATACGATTTTATGCACTAGTTACAATATTACAAAGCTTAATAAAATGCCCAGAAAAATTAAAAGCCAATTTAAAATAAAATGAAATAGGTAGAACTTAAATAGGTATAGTCGTTAAATTTTGTATTTCATTATATCACTGGTCAGTCAGAAGCTAACTAATATTTTAAAATAAAAAACTTTGACAGTTATAATTGGCAAGTATTGTTTTGTATACCTAACTGAAGTCATAGGAGTAAACATAAGACGTAATAAAATAGAAATATTAGTAAAAAAAATGATTTTTAATTATACTGAACTTATTGAATCAATTTAAGCAATAGTGTTTATAAAATTGTATTTATACTTATAAAATTTACCAAAAATGCCTTCAAACCATAAAAATGTCATAAAAACGTCAAAAAAATGTTCTAAAAATCAATAAAGTTAAAAAAATGCTAAATAAAAATTTCATTTTTAAATTATTTTATGTATGAAATACATTTTTTTGATTGGAAAGCAATGTTTAAGAAAATGTAGAGAAAAATACAATTTATATTTAAATTCACACCCTAGTTATAAATAATAATTTGTGATTATACATTGATGCCGAAGGGCTGGTCAATCAGCTGAACCGAAATCTAAAATCTTATACACCAATTAATATAATATAAACAATTTTTCACACTCAACCGTTATGATATGAAAATACAAAATATTTATAATTTATATTTATACCTACCTACTGATTTTATTATAAATAAATAATAATAACAAATTATTTTTGAGCAGTGGCCCACCGGGAAAGTTCCCGGTATCCCGCCGGCCCAGTCCGCCCCTGATTGTGAGTAAGTTGCAACTTGATACAAAATACAATTCTATTGAAGTATGCAAACATTTGAACATTTAAAATATCATATAGGTACAAACTAATAAGTTGTACACCTTAACTATTGGCATAGGTTAATCTGAATTGTTTACTTTATATATAATTGTACGGCCGGGGGCTATCATGTAATGTGAGAGGATCCCCGACACCTAGCTTTCTAAAAAATAATGGACTGTATGAAAAGAAACTCTGTTTGTACACAACATTACTTCCAAACGGAGGGTTTGCCTGCAGTGAACAAGGGGGTGGGTAAGACAGATTACAACTTTTACAACCAAATATTATAACAATAATATATGGTAACAAAATATACAATATAATATGATAATTAACAGTATAATTAAATGGATGGTTCATCGTGCTTCACTTCAATTAATAACAGACAACAATTAATTATAAAATAATTCTAATAATAATTTAACTCACTCTGAGTATGCTTAACTAACTAATACAATGATAATATAATAAGACAAAACACAGTACCGTGGAGTGCAGGAACTGGCCAGCTGCTCACTATTATTGTTGCCTATAAAAGTTACATCTAACAATAATACAATTACAATGATTGACTACAGTATCAAGGTATATGTTAGTTACATAGCATTTTGACTTTTGTATAACATTTCAAATTACATCTTCCACTAATAAAGCTATTATTAAATTTTGATCAAATTAACTAGAACAAACTGCTTAACATTATGGTAGGTATACACTTCTTATTGCAATTATAATATAAATTAATCAGCAACATTTATGCAACACTATTGTGAGTGTTCTTGACATAACAATTAACAATTAAAATAAAAAATATACCAACTTAACTACTTCTTAATAATGTTTCTATCAACTACACCAAAATACCGGACTCACATTTTTGTTGTTGGTATCATTAAGTTTACTTTATTGACATTCCAATGAAATAAAATATAATATAAATATGGCTCTTTTTTATTATGTATGCAAATAATTTTAGGTGACATATTAACAATATAAACAAAGCCTGTTACTTTTAAAGTATTATACTTTTGGTTTTTTATTTATATATTTATTACATTTATGTTCCTATAAACAAATTTGATATAAGATAATATAATTAATTAATTTTTTGTGTATTATTTTTAGAAAAACTCATATACGGGACATATTGCGTCCCGTTGGTTATTAAGACAGGACACGGAACAGATTTGTTGAAAACTGGACTGTCCTGAGAAATACAGGTCAAATGGCAACCCTGAACTACACATACAGTTTTTTGGTTATTAAAAAAACATTGATTACATACATTTGATACTAGGTGCGCCCGGCCAGAATATGGTCTGATGGAGCGTAAGTTAACATTAGAGGGCAGCACATAATTGTTCATGAGTGAAAAATAATATTACATTTATTTATAACTCATGTCTTTCAGGACCATTTGTTGTTGTTTAGTAAATTTGACTTACACTTAACAGAATATATCCATCTTTAAAAAGATAGTTATACTTCTGGTTCAAATTGGCCTAAGTTAAAAAGTCCTTAATTGAATAAAAATAATTGTAATGACATTATTGATTTGAGTTAGGATTGAGGGAGTAGATATGGACTACGTCATTCTGAATTCTGAACTAGCAGTCATGTATAAATAAATATAATTTACTTTATAGAAAAATCATGTTAAAATAATTCTGACATTTTATTATAATTTCTTAATCTGTTACTGTTTCACTGACATAAAAATAAAGTGCATAAATATACATAGCAAAATAAATTATTGTTAATATTTATACTGTTGTTAATTGTAATGTAATTACAATCCATAGTGAATTATTTCTTAAAAATTAAATTAATTTTCTAATAAAATTGACTAATATATTTTTTTTTTTATATACAATCTGTATTAAAATCATTTTATACCTTGTATAATATAATAAATTGTATAGTACTGTATATAGTATAATACAAACTCACATCTCTCTTCCTATGCAGTGACTTCGAGGCATCGTCCAGTATTTTTTTAGATGAGTCTCTTATTTAATTTGTTTGAATTGAATTAGTAAATTAATACAAACAAAATAATATTTCATGCAAATGGTGATAGTTAATTAAATTTGTTTTGTAACTTATTCATACTTTACAAATGTATATTAATTTTGCCATTCACACAAGTGTTATGAAGGAGATTTTTTTTGAAAATCAAAGATTATAAAAATAAAACTAACTTGTCAACCATCAAACAGATACTAAGTTTCATAAAAGAAATATAAATTGAACATTTTTTGTAAATAACTAATGTATAATAATATGTAAAAACAAAAATTATTGTAATAACTAATATTATGTAAACAATTATCAAATGTCAGCCAATGGCTACGCTGCCGAGGCTTTTTTATAATATTAAAAAAAATAAAATAAGATTAGGTACGATTAATCATAAATATAGAACATATGTGCCCGTTAATGATGTAGCTGTGGAAAAAATATTTGAAATTACCAAATAAAAATGTAGGTATTGACAGTGATGTATTGGTAATTTTTTTCTAGGGTATACGCTTAGCACATAAGCTCAAAAAATTTTTTTTTCTAAACAAACATAAAATTAACTTATTGTGGGTCGTGCGGTATACCATCGCGCCTTTATATGTTATTTATTTATCTAGCCCCCCCAGAAAAAAGATTTTAGACATATTGCATCAGGATGAGATGGAGTTACAGTGCTTAGAAAGTTCCTTTAAAAAAGGAACTAAATCCTTTACCATTCCTGCCTTGAAGATAGGAATTAGTTCCTTTCCTCGTTCCTTTTTAATGTGACTTAAAATAAAATAAAAATACATAGGTACATCGTACATGTTTATATTATAATTGTTTTAATTTTAAAATTTTAAACATTACACATTGTTATTTAGACATTTATTAATAGTTTTAACTTATATAATTAATAAGCTGTATAAATAAACCTCTGCTACAGAAATACAGAATTTATATTTTGTAAACATTATCAATAATATCGTATACAGGTTTATTTTTATAGCTCTTCATATTAGTTACTAAATTTTAATAGAAGCTAAACATTTTTTTCCTTTTAGTTTTAAAAATGATTTAATTACTTTTATTTAAAAATAAATGAACGAAGAAAGGAACAAAAAAAATCGTTCATGTTCCTCTAAAAAGTGAACGATATTTCAGTACGTTCCTAAACAAGAAAAAGGAACTACGTTCCCGATAAGTTCCTAAAAATGGAACGAAATCAAAGGAAGGGATTCCTTTGAACGAGTTCATTCCAAGCACTGAGTTAGAACTTACTTTTTGTTACATAATTTTGTTCTGTTTGCCATGTAAGCAGTAAAAAAAAATTGATCTAATACATTTTTCTAACGATTATTATTATAAGACAATTGGTAATTAAATAAAATCTTTTTTACTAAGAATATATTCTAAATAGTAATATATTACATAATTTCATAAATATAAAATAATTGACTGACTATAGAATCTGCAAATCCTTATCAATGTCGCTGTTTTCTACCAAATCTAACTGATTGTGATAAGGCATCTGTGAATAACTGTTTTGTTTTTGAAGCCGCTGTCGATCCAATAAATACAATATCATTCTTATAATCGGCAGTTCCTCAAGTCAACCATAACTACAGATAATATTATAAAAATATCTGTGGACTGTGTCCATAATGTTGATAATTTTAAATAATTGTATCCATAGCCGTGATTATAATTGTAAATATATGAATTTGATATTGATATGATGGTTATTAGTCGATATAAATATAAATTATTATATATTCGAACAATTTACAAGCAAATCTGACTAATCGTATAGCTATCCGTATAGCAACTATAAAATACAGCCAATCCAACTATTTTTATAGACAACCCAGTGCGCACGTTTATACGTATAGGTAGCTACTTCAACAATTTCGCAAATACTACAACGTATTTCTGATAATTTAATGATAAACACATGTTAACATATTTCAATATTTAATTCACAATAAATATTCAAATAATATTTGTCATGATACCAATGTATTTGGTAGGTTAGGAAGTTATATTATTAAAAACACCCACTAACATTATGTTCAAAGTACTAATTCACACATATGTATTATTTACATAATAATACAAACTACCTTTACATTATACATAAACATATTTACATTGTTATAGGTATTTTAAATGTCAATCAAACATTCTTATTAAATATTAAATTATATTATTAGATATCATCATAAAGTAGGTAAATAACATATAAACAAAGTAGTAAGTACTATGATAACACAATTTTGTACATTAAAATAATATACATATAATTATAATCATGATTTTGAAATTATAGTATCAAATATAAAAAAAATAAAACACGCTAGGGACGATTCGACCTCTAAAAAAATTTCATCATGTCCGTTTCATCAAATTCTGTTTAAGTGCATTAATAGTAGGTTTTTCATAATCAATCATTACAGTTTTTGGATATAAATTTGGTTTTAAATGATTATAAAGCATCAAATATTCAATAGGTACCGTAACTATAAGTAATCTATTATAAGTGCTTAATATTTAAGTAAAATATTAATTATAAAAATTGTAACATATCAATCAACATACCCTACAGTAGCATCTTATATAAATTACTTCTCGTGCTTCAAGTTAAAAATTATATTTCAATATAATATAAATAATTGAACAGAAATTGAACGGATCATAAAATAATAAGTAATCTAATAATATGTATAAATAATCATATTTACCTACATTTCTATAGTCGTACATTCACAATTTCACATTTATTTGCTCTTGTGTTCGATATTTTTTTCAGAAATCATTTCAATAATATTTTAGCGTTTTTTTTCAGGTATACATTCATAACTTGGTAATGTCAATTAAGGCGGAGTAAAAAATTATTTATACATATTTACATATTATGGACATAATTACCACAAATATTAATAATAAACTATGGAAATCAAATTCTTCTAGTGTTCTTCTGTATTTATATTGTTTGAATTACTATTTTCTTGTAAAGGTTTAGCAGGTTACCTTAATTTAATTTAAAATCACTTACGGCAGTAGTCTTAGATTTGTACATCACAAAAGCCACAGAATTTTTCAGAACCACAACAAATGATAGTTCACCGTACTATAATATTGTATAATGTATTAGACATATGTTTAAAATATAATGTTTATAAATTACCTTAGAAAACAATGATGTTAAGTTAGCTTTATTATAGACACCGTTTTTCTTCCACTTTAATTTTAATATTAATGAACCGTTTTTTTCTTTTTCAGTTTCTCGGTGCCTGAGGTCACTTTCTTTTCTTAAAAGCATCATTTCTTTCTACACAAAACAATTAATTTAAAAACAAAAATTAAAAAAAAAAAAAAAAATATCTACTTTGAAATCGATTTTATGTGTATCTCGTTGTACTGATCTTTCATGTTTAGTTCTTTTTAAAATATCATTTATTAATTTCGCTTTACCCGAATCACGTCCTTTTTTGAGCAATTTTGCAGCAGATTTACCGACTTGTCATAATCCAACTAAAAACAAGAAAAAAACATTTACAAATAAATACAATTTACAATGCTAAATCAACAAATCTTACTCGAGCTGCTGTGTCTGTAAGAATAGTTAATATTTTGGATAACCGCAAGAACAGTTGAGCTGCATTGGGATTATCGGGATTTTTATCTGGATGCCATCGCAGTGCTTTCTTCTGATATGCCGTTTTCATCTGATTGAAATAGCAAATATGAATAGTAATACGTCACGAGTGATTAGAAATTGACTTACCACTTTTTCAGTAGCCGACTGTTTGATTCCAAGCATCCCATAAAGATCTAAATCTCTCAAATCAGAATCCATAATATGAAGTATAATATGAATTCTGTAACAACAAGTAAATACTATAGGAATATATTTTAAGTCACGAGTCGTGTAAGCGTATTACGCACGAACCTACCAATTACGTCTAACAATAATTAATATCATAATAATCACAATATTAATAATTATGAAAATGTACCAAAAACCAAAATGTCGAATTTTCCTTGCCTATATTGATATCAGTCGATGCATTCTCAGTTCCGCAACAAATGTCCCTCGATACTAACGCGCCATGCGGAGATTTTTCGTTATGGTTTCCAAAACTAGCATCCAATTATGGCGGGAAATTTAAAAAATTTTACTAATTTTTAACTCAAAATAATTTGCTAATTTTCGTGATTTTTCCATTATTTGTCAATTTATGAACTTTAAATGCTTTGAAAAAAAATCTGTGACTAAGGATTTTAATATTTTTAATCTGCCTTTGAAACAATATACTAGGAGCCTTCTATTAAATTTTCAAGCTTTTTCAGCCAACAAATAAAATTTTATTGATATCTTTAGAAAAAAACTAAAAAAAAATGGAAAATGAAAATGTCCCTAAACAGTTCAAAATAAATCAAAATATTTTGAAAATGTTAAAATATATAGAAAATGCAAATATAAACAACCAGTGAAAATTTCAAGTGTCTACGGTCATTTGTTTTAAAGTTACATCAAAAATCAAATTCAATTTTGTGAAAAATCGATTTTGAGTAAAAATTCCCGTTTTTCCTTAATTTTTCTTTTGTTACTTTTGTCACTTTTGAAAACTATTGGGAATTTTAAATTTTGACCTCCCAAAAGTACCAACTAGATTCACTTTCACATCGAACAAGTTACTGAAGTTGAAAATCGAAGCATTATTTCGACTACTAATCGTGTACACAGACACAAAAAAAAAAAAATTTAAAAATTAAAAAAAAAACAACACATCATTGTAAAATCAATACATTCATCGTTCCACTCAGAATCTAAAATATATAGGTACAATTTAAATGATGATTATTAATATATTATTATAATATTGATAAAAAGGTACATATTATATTATAATATGATATTGCTGTATAAAATATAAATATTTATTTATTTATAAACAGATAGGTATTAATGCCCTTTGGTAATAAAACGTAAAGTACAGCAAGTTGAATCTCTGACAAATATTATACTGAAATTAAATCATATTACATTATAAATGAGTTAATATTTTTAAAATAAATCGTATTCCTGTTTATGAATCCTAACATATCTTAAATGATTTTTTAACTAAATTATTAATAATATGTTATATAGGTAGGTACTACAATAATTATCAATTTTATAATTAAACGTAATAGGTAACTAATAAGATTATCTAGACTATTCTAGACGAAAAAAAGTAATAACACCGCAATTATTTATATTTAGTGGGGGGAGGTAATTTCGACGACTATAATATAAGTAACAAATTTGTTTAGATTTTACTGTAAAATGAATGTATTATTAAATAGTCGATCATATTAATACTTATTTATTGTAATATAATTTTGATGTCTGATCGGAACTGTAGGTAGGTTACTACTGGTAGGCTACTACTGGTTACTACTCGTATACGAAATCAATCTGTTCAACAAAATGTGTGCATTTCATGAAGTAGAAACGTTAAATAATATACTGGGTGTCCACAAAAACTCTTACACAGTAGTATAATATATAAATATTTTTCATTTTAATATAAAAAAAAACAATATCTACTTATAAAAAAAACAAAACTTACGATCAGAAGATCACGTTAATTTAAAACTATTTCTAAATCTACGGTATTAAGTATGTAGGTAGGTACGCTTTTTCGTTTTTGAGTTCAACACGCAGTGTCAAAACATTAATAACTAAAACAATATCGCTTTAAAAATACTGATAACTTAAAGGATCAAAAAACAAATTAAAAATGAATAATCAAGAAATTGATAAGCCCAATTTGTTTTTAAAAACATTTCAATAAGAGTGGTTCTGTCTATATTATATTTTTTTTCACAAAAGATGAATGCTATATTTTTCGACTAAAATTAACTGGTAAAGTAAAAATATAACAGGAGCCTTATATTAATGTTAACGAAATTTGACCTAACAAATCACATTTTATTGACAATTAAAGAAAAAAAAATGAAATGTCCGTAAACAGCTCAAAACTGGTCAAAATATTTTGTACATTTTATCAAGTATGGGAATTGATAATTTGTTATATGGTGTAAAATTCAAGTATCAACAGTTATTCGTGTTTGAATTACAACAACATAAGAAAATCGCTACATGCCTAGGTACATGATTAATCGAGAGAATATCAAATTATGTAAAAATTTAATTTGACTTTCGGGTAGATATTTTTTTTGATAAAGGTAAACATACTTATGAGGAATCTCGTATTGAATTTTCTAATGTTAGATTTAAAAACAAATGTATTTATGTATTTTTAACTCAAAAAATTTGCACATTTTCGTTATTTTTACGTAATTTGTCAAAATTTGAACTTTAAATGCTCATAAGAAACATTGTAACTGTATACTTAATATTTTTAAAATTTCATTATAATAATATATATTAAAAGCCTTGTATTCAATTTTCAAGCAATTTTACACAACAAATAAAATTTTATTGGCAATCATAGAAAAAAACTAAAAAAATTGAAAATGTATTATGTCAGTAAACAGCTCAAAACAAGTCAAAATATTTTGATCGTGTACAAAAATTAATGCAAATATAAACATTCAGTGAAAATATCATGTATCTACGGTTATTTTTTTTAGAGTAACTTACACCCAAAACCAAAATTGATCTTGTCGAAAACTGATTTTACTTAAATTTTCCAACATTGGATATTCACTCGATTTCTCATGTAGTGGTTTTGTTATTTTATTGTTATTCAAAAACGAAAACTGTAGTTACATGAACATTTTAATGAATGTTTAAATTTTCATTTTCTATACAACATAACATTTTGAAAATATTTAGACTCCTTTTGAGCTGTTTACGGACATTTTCAGTTTCCATTTTTTTTAGTTTTTTATTCTATAAATATCAATAAAGTTTTATCTGTTGGGCCAAAAAGTGTAAAAATGTAATACAAGGCTCCTGATATATTGTTACAATATCAGTTGAAAAATATTAAAAATACATAGGGGCAATTTTTTTTATAAGCATTTAAAGATCGAATTTTGACAACATTTATCAAAATCTCGAAAATTATCAATCATTGTAATTAATAAAATTTTATGTTCTCTTCTTAAAAAAAAAATTATTCATAGATTTTGAAATTGAATTATTGGACATTGCTTATAATAATAGTGCGTATTGCTATTACCAATGGTGGGCAAGTTAATGAAAATAATTAACTGTGGAAAGTTAAGTTAATTCAATTAAATTGCCTTCAGTTAAGTTAAAAGTTAACAAAAAAATAAAATTTAACTAGTTAAGTTAAAAGTTAAGATGGAAAATAAAATTAACTTAACTCAGTTAAAAAAAAGTTAATTTTTTTTTTAAGTCATAATATTAATAGGTATAGGCTGTTTTTAAATATTTGTCATTTAGTACCATTATAATAGTCTATTATTAAAATAAAATCAATGAATAATGATAATAGTATAATACCTACCAAAAATTGTTTCCATATTTATTTCGATAATGTTATTTTCTAATAACATTATCATGTTTATTTGTATTTATAACGAATACGGCAATATAAATTATAATTTATAAATATTTCGGACGACTTTTTGTTTTGTCTATTGGAATTGTCGTATTTACCAGTAACCAGTATACATATATTATTGATATAATGATATCCATTTAAAGACTATGATATTTAGTTTTAAACCTGTTTTTAGGAATTGGAGAGTTAGATAAAACAAAAATCGGATTATTCAATACCATTAAATAATATTAAATCATTAAATAATAGAATTCGTGAAAATAGTCAGTCGATACAAGGATAGTATACTAATTATTACTCTTTAGTCTTTACTATAGTACCTATAGATTATAATATAATTTGATTATTATGAATTGATGATATTATATTGTTAGAAAAATAAATTACCAAAATGGCAAAATAGAAAGAATAAGTTTTGTCTCTTGGTTCCACATGATAAAAATTTAATTTAATTAACTTAACTGTACAATAATGATAATTAACTTTAAAAAGTTAAGTTTAAACAATACAAAATTTAACTGAATAAGTTAATAAGTTAAAAACAAAAAAAACTAACTAGTTAAGTTAAAAAGTTAAAAAAAAATTAACTTTTTAACTTAACTTTAACTTTTTAACAAGTTAATGCCCACCATTGGCTATTACTACTATTCCCATTGTGTAAGACAAAATGTATGAATTTATAATATATTCTATAATGTTAATTAAAAACTTATACATTAACTTAAAGTTCATTTTTCTCTGAAGGTAATATCAGTAAAATTGTACGATTGGTTACTGAAAGTTTTAAGCAAAGTCTTATTGAACCTGCAGATGTAGTAAAGGTGGATGATTTTAATAGTGAGTTATTTATCTATTATGTTATAATGATGTATATTTTTTTTTTACAACTATAATAATTAATAAATAATGTTATTAACTTGAATTTAAATATTGTAATGATTTAATTATAATTCAATGTGTTATATAGTTGACTGCATTTATTGATGTACTTAATTTTAATTTTTTCAAGGACTCAATGATTATGTTAGAACATAATTTACCAATTTAAAATATGATATTAAACATTTGGTATATGTATCAGAATCAGTTAAGAAAATGCACGAAAATGTTAACAATATCTGCTCAGAACTGGGTGTGACAAAAAACTCTAATTTAACTGCTGTATCTGTATTAAACAATGAAAACCCCCCTATATCTAACGAAGAAACTATAAACAATTTTGAAATGTTACTCGAATCTTCTGCTTATAGAGATAAAGTTGTAAGTATCAACATTTAGATATCAATTTAGCATATTACTTAATTTCAAAATTGTATGTTATTTGCTTATCTTTTAGGTTTCAGAATTATCACTTTTAGTCGGAAAAACTATTCCTGAAACCATAAGACGCATGATGCAAAAACTATTTTTCGATGATTGGTTACTCAATTACTCCTATATTGGATTTAAAGGCAAAAACAAATTTTCTTCTTTGCACTCGTGTAAAATAATATTTGGTGAGAGTTGATAATTTTTTACTTTCTGATTGTAATATTTATTTATATCTATGTTTAACTATCTATGTTATTAGAAGCTGTTCGAAGCTGTTCAAAGTTTGAAAAAATTCCTGATATGGAAATAGCACTTAGAATATGCAAGTGAATGGCTCAAGCCACTAATCGCATTAATAAAAAAACTAAAGAAAAATTGTAAATAACATTATAGTGTACTGTTTTAACATGAAAAAAATAAACTTTAAAATAAAAATGTTTAAATAAATAAAAAGATTTGTATGGCATTTTATAGTTACTCTTTGAAATATGATTGATTTGGATTTTAAATTATTGAGTAATAATTAGTAGTACAGTTCAATCTCGCTATGACAGAATCGCTTAGGCCCGTCCAATATTTCCATCTTAACGGAGTTTCTGACTTGATAGAGGGCTCACATTCTTTATTTATTTGAATCGCGACCAAAGAAATTATTCTTTTTATCGTTTTCTAATCTTACAGAAGTTCTGTCTTACCATAGTGTTACTGTATACGAATTGATTGTGGATATAGAAATTAAAATGGTTGTTGATCAGTAAAAAAATAATGTTAAAACCTTAACTTAAATTGGATTGTGTCCAAATACGTAATAATTATCTATAATGTGAACAATATTTGGATTTTATTAATAACTTCAAAACTAAAAATTAAATTAAGGTGAACTGAGTTCCATTATGAGGTGAATAAACTGATAATATATTAATACATTAATTAGTGTACTTACCATGGTTTGTAAGATTAAGGCATATACATAAAATAGAATATAGTTTAATATAGTAGTAACTGTAGTAGGTACTCAATTATATAGCTACAAGCATCAAATAATGAATTGTCTCATTAAATATTTGAGTACATTTAGAAAAAATATGTTAACACTAATAAATTATTATTGTAAAAATACGTTTAATTACATGTTTCTGAAATATATTACTTAACTATATCCTAGAAATCTGTGGTACCACATATTATTAAAATATCTTAAAAAACATAATTCCACAATATGGAATTTTCTGTTCGTTTTCCATTTTCAACTGAACAGAAATCGTCAAGAATTTATTATGTAATATTTACCTGATTAATAATGGAAAAATTAAAAATTATTTAACCAACAGGTCTAGACACTAGCATCAACTATGGTGTACCTACTACCTACTACCTGGCAGAAATGCAGTGTGTGAATTGAACACACGACGTACCTAAGGGTTATGATCGCTGCAGAAGTGCAAATCAAAGTTTGGTATCTTTAATTACTCGAGTATAATATTTCCCGAGTAGAATAATTTGACATTTATTATTAATTATGATAATAATATAATATTATGATTTAAAACTAAATATATTATTAGTATAATATTATTATAATATTAGTAACATAATAAATAATCAAGCTCCCGGGTCTTCGTTAATATTGTTCAAGTATTTAGTTAAAACCAATGTTATTTATTATCTAATATATAAATATGTGATAAATATGAATATTTTGTGAATAAATAGATGCATAAAAACATTATATAATATGCTGAAGTGTGTTTTTATTACTTATGTATACCTTTTCCTACTCCATACGGCCATCTACCATCATAAGAAAAAATGTATTTAATATTATTTCACCTTTTTGTCTATAATAAAGTTTGTTAACTGGCTTTTTAAGCAAATTGTTGTTCCCAATTAATTTTGTTTTTATAAATAAAAATGGCCAACTGCATGTTACCTAGCTCTTTAAATAGCTCTTCCATATTGTTTGCAAGGTTGTAAGTTATGACAGAGTTCCAAAGTCGCAAACTTATCGTGCAAAATGCTTTGATGCATGTGGTGTAATTGAGAATACAGTGAAAGATAAGTAAGTCAGTGCATAGTACTATTTTGTATTTTTATTTAATGAAGGCACAAAAAAACATTACAATAATTAGTGCGATAGCACGAGTTTGTTCAAAACATTTCTCGCCAAATGCGATGAAAGAGAAACCCTTAATACAAATTAAGGCAGGATCCTCGTAAGAGTAAAAAACTTAAAGCTGATGCAGTGCCTACAAAATATCTAACTCCACGGAAGGTAAGTATTTAATATTTTATCATAATAAAAATGTGAGGCTAAGGCAAGATTAGAAATATCCTAAATGATGCCCATTACATAATAGCTGTAGACAAAATATTAAGAAAGAATATATTTAAAAAGTTTTTCGAGTGGTTGTGACTAATTAATTTCCAGAATATAATTATGGATTCATATTTTTATTATTACTATAAATTTAATAAATTACAATCTCTTGTTGTAGTAAATTGGCAACCGT
The DNA here is from genome assembly GCA_949089665.1 of Macrosiphum euphorbiae. Classification (NCBI taxonomy): domain Eukaryota; kingdom Metazoa; phylum Arthropoda; class Insecta; order Hemiptera; family Aphididae; genus Macrosiphum; species Macrosiphum euphorbiae. Next base: position 4,429,813 of record CARXXK010001085.1, on the reverse strand, counting down.
ACTCTTTCCAATGTGTTAAACCGTCTCTTATTATGAACATGGCCGATATTGATGCGCCTACTCTAGGTGGCACAAGTGCCAAACCGACACCCGGTATCATAGCCGCAATAGATAGCCCTACACTAGTTGTCTCGACCACAGTGGTTGCCGTCGCTGTCTTATCCAAGATTTCAAAACATTTTTTGTAAAATGCATGATCTTTATTCATAGAATTCTTCATCTCTTCAAATCCTTCCGTTAATTGAACAGCGAAGTTAGTGGCCGCCATAGCATGTCCAGGTGACATAATTGCAGCAGTAAATGGTATTGCGCTCAAGCCTGCCATTATTGAGAAGCTCGTTTCATGGATGATTAAAGAGGTTTGTAAGTTATCAATTTGATCATCATTTCCACAGAATGTGGACACATTGCGTGAAAATAATGATATTAATAAAGATATGTAAAGAAACAGAGAATTTATTGTTTTCATTTTTAATTGGCACGTTTTTATTGGTTGTGTAAATATCCCAAAAGGTATTCCTGAGTACTAACGAGTCGCAATGTGTCTGGTGATCGTCTGTAAGCATACAATACATACAATATGTAATATATGTATAATAAGTTAATCCGTCAAAAAATCCTTTTTGAAAAGTTGGACAAAAAGTCTAAAAATACAAATTAATATTCTATTAAATTTAATATTTATTTAAAAAATGGAATTAATTTTATTATTATCACATTATATTTGAATTTGATTTTTATGATTTAGAATAGAATATGTTATTCATGATTTGATGGAAGACTGTGATAAATACATTAACAGTTTTAGTTTAAAAGCAACTTAAAAGAATTAAAACTACTTCCCTTAATATAACTAAATGACAGAAAATTTTCTTTCGATTATGGACCAGAACACAACAAACAATGCATGAGATACATGGGGCATATAAATGTAGGGAAAATTAAACAATCGGCACCTGAAATGTTATAATTCATCAGGTATTTTGGGTTTAATTATTGGTGATTTTGTGCCAATAAGTGAGCCAATTAGGGATATTTATTTATTAGAGGCTTAGATATTGCATTGTCAACATCACTCGAAGTAAATATTTATTTATTATCGGAGACTGTAGTAGGAGAAATGAAAGAACTTTATTTAAAATTTGGTAAAAATTTACAGCTTACTCATTATTCCTCTATGAAAAAAATTATGGTCCTGTAAGAATTTCAAACATACCAGCAAGAACCTCTTTTTACACATGTGATATTTGCATGAGTTTGGCTCTAAAGCAATAATTTTAGTTGAATTAAATATTTAATAAGGGAAAATTTTGTAGCACAATTAATGTTAGAACTAGGAAAATATTTTGGTTCCTACAACAATACTTTTTTTCTAGTGTACTAGTTTTATACTTATTACTTACGTACTGCTTACATAATATAATTTTATTTCATATACAAATTTAAAATAATAGTCAATATAAGAGTAAGTTCAAAAATATATAAGAAAAAATCTTTCTTTTAAATATTTTTATATTATATAATATATGCCGGAAAAACCGTCTTTGCTCGGAATCATTTTTTGTATGCAATAATTTTACATAATTGAATTCAAATTTAACACCATCCATTATAGTGACCCACTTGTAACCTACTATACATCAGAGCGACACAAATTTACCCTGATTTTTTTTATTAATGTTTTATAATATTTGAAGAAGCCAAAGTGTTTATAATTTTTCTTTAGAACTTTGATTTTGATGTTTATTGAAACTATTTAAATTTATTGTTCTGAGTAAATTTATGTATTACAATTAATTGCTATAAGTAATAAGCCAATACGATATATAACAAAATAATTATTTTTATATATTTTTTTAACTAATGGGACACAATGCTAAATTAAAATTAACAAATAATTATCAAAATGTATTAAATAAATATTAATTATATATTAAATGCCCAATTCGCCGTATCCTACATGAATCCAACAAATGAGACCAAAAACAAAACAGTTTGTATTTCGTCGTATCGGTCGCATCGTATTTCGACGGAACAGCATGGTCAGAATAGAAATCGTCGGATTTACGTAGTACACGACGTATATATAATGATATGTAACCTACCTATTACCTATATAATATAATGTAATATAATTATTATAAATAAAAATGCAATAGAATATCTAGTATTTTTAGACTTTTTGTTCGAAATAAAAAATGTGTTAGGACTTTTTGCCCGACAATCAAAAAATAAAACAGTACTTTTCTGAGTGGATACTTTGTCACTGGACTTTTCACCAGGGATTCGAATAAAAATGTAGTAGCGATATGATCACATAATACGTTTGATGAAAATAACTTATATATATTTAAAACTTACTTAATATTTAGCAATTTTACGAAATTTGATTCGAAACCGTCATGTATTCACGATGTTTCTGGTCTACGTCGTCTGCCTGTAAACACAAATCTGTTATGAATTATATAATAATATAATAGCGATATGAGCACTGAATACGTTTTATAAAAATAACTTATACCTATATATCTTAAACTTACTTAATATTTAGCAATTTTACGAAATTCAATTCGAAACCGTTATGTATTCACGATGTTTCTGGTCTACGTCGTCAGCCTGTAAACACAAATCTGTTATGAATTATATAATAATATAGTTGCGATATGAGCACAGAATACGTTTTATAAAAATAACTTATATATGTCTTAAACTTACTTAATATTTAGCAATTATACGAAATTCAATTCGAAACCGTTATGTATTCACGATGTTTCTGGTCTACGTCTTCTAGCTGTAAACACAAATCTCTTATAGGTTAGGTTTCGGTTTTTTTCCGATTCGATAGACGATTTTTGTATTCTGGCCAATCAGAAAATTACAAAGACCAGATATCCAGGGAGAAAAAAAAATTATGTCAATTTAGTGACAAGGCCCAGTGATGCAGGGTTTGATACAATCAAATAATTGTAAAAAAAATTGTGCCCATCAACTGCTATTTATCAGGAGTCTTATATTCAATTTTGGTGGTTTTTGGCCTACCAAATGATATTTTATTGATAAAAAAAACTAAATAAATTGAAATTTGAAATAATTGTCCTTAAACAGCTCAAAACAAGTCAAAATATTATGAAAATGTAATCGAGTATAGGAATTGTGAAATAATCATATGATAGCAATCTAAAGTGTCTACGGTTATTTGTTTTTGAATTACTACAAAATAAGAAAATTGCTACATAAGAAATAGAGTAAAAATTCAAATGCTTAAAAATATTTAATCTAACTATCTTATTGAAATTTTTTTTTTGATATAGATAAATAACCTTTAAAGGAATCTTGTATTACATTTAAAAATCTTAGATTTAACTTTTGAAAACTACTATAAAATGTTTACTTTTGACACCTACAAAGTACAAACTAGATTCACTTTCCTGTCAGACAAAATTTGTTAAAAAAAAATGCAAGAACTTATACTGTCCTAAAAGGTGATGGCAGACACAAAAAAAAAAATTTTAATTAAAAAAAAACACACATTGTAAAATCAACATTTATAGCCCCACTCAGAATCTAAAATTTGAGAAATTAAGAAAAAAAAATGTCTAGTCAATGGGGGCCAATGAGTATTTAGGTAAGTTATTAATATAACTATTACCATTTTTATTATTATTTAATTATTGTATACTATCCGTGATCCCGTGCACTTCGTTGCCCGTTAAATGTATCAACTCTATACGACTCAAACTTAAATATAATTGATATTTAATTAGTTAAGCAAATATATTTATTTTTATTATTATTATTATTATAGCTTAAAAACCCATGGCAACCATTTATAAACAAAAATTTCCATCTGAAGTCTCAAAATTCCCGTTTCAAAGTAATACAAATTATAGATAATGAAATTCATTAAAGAGATATTTCATACAAATGTTTAAAAAAATTATTATTTTGAATGAATTGTAATAACACTTTAAACTATACCTAATTGTATATCTTATATAATTTTTGTATGTAAAAATATTTTAATAATTGTTCATGAGTGAAAAATAATATTACATTTATTTATAACTCATGTCTTTCAGGACCATTTGTTGTTGTTTAGTAAATTTGACTTACACTTAACAGAATATATCCATCTTTAAAAAGATAGTTATACTTCTGGTTCAAATTGGCCTAAGTTAAAAAGTCCTTAATTGAATAAAAATAATTGTAACGACATTATTGATTTGAGTTAGGATTGAGGGAGTAGATATTATGGACTACCTCATTCTGAATTCTGAACTAGCAGTCATGTATAAATAAATATAATTTACTTTATAGAAAAATCATGTTAAAATAATTCTGACATTTTATTATAATTTCTTAATCTGTTACTGTTTCACTGACATAAAAATATAGTGCATAAATATACATAGCAAAATAAATTATTGTTAATATTTATACTGTTGTTAATTGTAATGTAATTACAATTCATAGTGAATTATTTCTTAAAAATTAAATTAATTTTCTAATAAAATTTACTAATATATTTTTTTTTTTATATACAATCTGTATTAAAATCATTTTATACCTTGTATAATATAATTGTATAGTACTGTATATAGTATAATACAAACTCACATCTCTCTTCCTATGCAGTGACTTCGAGGCATCGTCCAGTATTTTTTTAGATGAGTCTCTTATTTAATTTGTTTGAATTGAATTAGTAAATTAATACAAACAAAATAATATTTCATGCAAATGGTGATAGTTAATTAAATTTGTTTTGTAACGTATTCATACTTTACAAATGTATATTAATTTTGCCATTCACACAAGTGTTATGAAGGAGATTTTTTTTGAAAATCAAAGATTATAAAAATAAAACTAACTTGTCAACCATCAAAAAGATACTAAGTTTCATAAAAGAAATATAAATTGAACATTTTTTGTAAATAACTAATGTATAATAATATGTAAAAACAAAAATTATTGTAATAACTAATATTATGTAAACAATTATCAAATGTCAGCCAATGGCCACGCTGCCGAGGCTTTTTTATAATATTAAAAAAAATAAAATAAGATTAGGTACGATTAATCATAAAGATAGAACATATTTGCCCGTTAATGATGTAGCTGTGGAAAAAATATTTGAATTTACCAAATAAAAATGTAGGTATTGTCGTATTGACAATAAATTTAATTTTTTTTAAAGAATTAATATTTACTAATATAGAAAATTTAAATATAAAACTTAACAATTTACAAGCAAATCTGACTAATCGTATGACTATCCGTATAGCAACTATAAAATATAGCCAATCCAACTATTGTTATAGACGACCCAGTTTGCACGTTTATACGTATATCAATATCAGTATATCTATAATTATGTTAGGTAGCTACTACTTCAACAATTTCGCAAATACTACAACGTATTTCTGATAATTTAATGATAAACACATGTTAACATATTTCAATATTTAATTCACAATAAATTTTCAAATAATATTTGTCATGATACCAATGTATTTGGTAGGTTAGGAAGTTATATTATTAAAAATACCCACTAACATTATGTTCAAAGTACTAATTCACACAGATGTATTATTTACATAATAATACGAACTACCATTACATTATACATAAACATATTTACATTGTTATAGGTATTTTAAATGTCAATCAAACATTCTTATTAAATATTAAATTATATTATTAGATATCATCATAAAGTAGGTAAATAACATATATACAAAGTAGTAAGTATTATAACACAATTTCGCATCAATGTAACATGTACACTAAAATAATATACATATAATTATAATCATGATTTTGAAATTATAGTATTAATTAATATAAAAAAAATATAACACGTTAGGGACGATTCGACCTATAAAAAAATTTCATCATGTCCGTTTCATCAAATTCTGTTTAAGTGCATTAATAGTAGGTTTTTCATAATCAATCATTACAGTTTTTGGATATAAATTTGGTTTTAAATGATTATAAAGCATCAAATATTCAATAGGTACCGTAACTATAAGTAATCTATTATAAGTGCTTAATATTTAAGTAAAATATTAATTATAAAAATTGTAACATATCAATCAACATACCCTACAGTAGCATCTTATATAAATTACTTCTCGTGCTGTTTTTAAGTTAAAAATTATATTTCAATATAATATAAATAATTGAACAGAAATTGAACGGATCATAAAATAATAAGTAATCTAATAATATGTATAAATAATCATATTTACCTACATTTCTATAGTCGTACATTCACAATTTCACATTTATTTGCTCTTGTGTTCGATATTTTTTTCAGAAATCATTTCAATAATATTTTGGCGTTTTTTTTCAGGTATACATTCATAACTTGGTAATGTCAATTAAGGCGGAGTAAAAAATTATTTATACATATTTACATATTATGGACATAATTACCACAAATATTAATAATAATCTATGCAAATCAAGTTCTTGTAGTGTTCTTCTGTATTTATATTGTTTGAATTACTATTTTCTTGTAAAGGTTTAGCAGGTTACCTTAATTTAATTTAAAATCACTTACGGCAGCAGTCTTATATTCGTACATAACAAAAGCCACAGCATTTTCCAGAACCACAACAAATGATAGTTCACCGTACTATAATATTGTATAATGTATTAGACATATGTTTAAAATATAATGTTTATAAATTACCTTAGAAAACAATGATGTTAAGTTTGCTTTATTATATATACCGTTTTTCTTCCACTTTAATTTTAATATAAATGAACCGTTTTTTCTTTTTCAGTTTCTCGCTGCCTGAGGTCACTTTCTTTATTTAAAAGCATCATTTCTTTCTACACAAAAAAATTTAAAAAAAAACAAAAATTAAAAAAAAAAAAATTACCTACTTTGAAATCCCTTTTATCTGTATCTCGTTGTACTGATCTTTCATGTTTAGTTCTTTTTAAAATATCATTTATTAATTTCGCTTTACCCGAATCACGTCCTTTTTTGAGCAATTTTGCAGCAGATTTACCGACTTGTCATAATCCAACTAAAAACAAGAAAAAAACATTTACAAATAAATACAATTTACAATGCTAAATCAACAAATCTTACTCGAGCTGCTGTGTCTGTAAGAATAGTTAATATTTTGGATAACCGCAAGAACAGTTGAGCTGCATTGGGATTATCGGGATTTTTATCTGGAGGGCATCGTAGTGCTTTCTTCCGATATGCCGTTTTCATCTGATTGAAATAGCAAATATGAATAGTAGTAATACGTCACGAGTGATTAGAAATTGACTTACCACTTTTTCAGTAGCCGACTGTTTGATTCCAAGCATCCCATAAAGATCTAAATCTCTCAAATCAGAATCCATAATATGAAGTATAATATGAATTCTGTAACAACAAGTAAATATTATAGGAATATATTTTATGTCACGAGTCGTGTGAGCGTGTTACGCACGAACCTACCAATTACGTCTAACAATAATTAATATCGTAATAATCACAATATTGATAATTATGAAAATGTACCAAAAATCAAAATGTCGAATTTTCCTTTCCTATATTGATATCAGTCGATGCATTCTCAGTTCCGCAACAAATGTCCCTCGATACTAACGCGCCGTGTGGCGATTTTTCGTTATGGTTTCCGAAACTAGCATCCAATTAGGGCGGGAAATTTAAAATTGAACGAGTGGTATCACCCGTATCGGATAATACGCGGTAAACCAACTTTATACCTTAGGTATACGCTCTAGGCCAGGGGCGTAGCGTGTATGTAAGCACTGTGAGTAATGCTTACACTTTAAATTAAAGAAAAAAGAAATTTGATCAATCACGACTAATAGGTAGGTACATAACAAATGATTTTTAAAATTTTAATTTTATTTATAAAATATTTAAGTTATAATATCTGGTAGTGGTTTTTGTTACTGTTTATTTGCGTCGTACGCTGTCTATACTGATTACCAACTATTTTAAGAAAATCATCGATTGTAGGTCTATTTTTAATCCATTCTGTATTATGTTAACTGCATATAATCATAATACGATATACAGTGTAAGTGTAGCACATTCTGAAATTGCTTACTGTTGTTTTCGAATAGTCTACAATGCCATAGTGGGGGCCGCGTATTTAACTAGCGTTTGTAAGCACATTTGATTTTGCTTACGCAAGAAACAAGGAGCGACCAGTACGTAGCCCGACGCGTTGTAGACTGTAGTCGTTTTTACGTACACTGTCACTGTCATTCGCCTATAATAGACTTTTGAAGTATTTATACTTCAATTTCTTTATTTTCTCGAATTTGATTTGTACAACTAGTATATTTTTAAAAATATTAAAAATTTTAAAAGGATAACATTTTTTTATACATCATTTATAATTAGGTATTTAGGTATAGTAACTATATTACTATAATCTAATCACTTTTGAAAAAAAAAAATTTCACTGCTTACATCTTTTTAATACCCACACTACGCCACTAGCAGCTGCTCTAGGCTAATGACTGTCTCTAGAATAAATTCAGATTAGCACTGTTAACCTTTGAGGTGTATACGATGGTATGCGTTTTGTCAGTTCTTCGTCCGTTTCCTAAATTGGAATGACTATTATGGGACGCCACAACCGGAGCACTGTTCAGTTTGTAATAAACCTCGCATTGACTGTATTATAGGTGTGTGGGTCTGAGCACTGTTCCGATATTAAAGGTAAGAACGAAGAAGACTTTGAAATAATATTCAACTCGGGTTTTTAGGTCGGAAACACTTTGTAAAATAAACATAAATAAAACACTAAGCGAATTCGGATTGCCTAGCCAGTACTATACGATCGACGTTTCACACGTACAACCGTCGTACCTACGTCCCCGCCGAATCACTCAGCGACAACGGGACTACCTGCGCCTGCGCGTACGGCGGTGTTATATTATATTAATATCTTATTGCTGCCTCAGCACATATTGCTTCACTCAGGCGCGGATCCAAGGGGGGGGGGGGGCAAGGGGCCATGCCCCCCCCCCCCGTAGACTGGTGGATTTTCTATTATATCTATTTTGGGCAGCCGATAAAATGTATTGTTTTGCCGATAGCGTTTCGGCCGTGTCCGTTTTTACCGGTCGCCGTCAAAAAGCTAATCTTATCTAATCGATATTAAACCATTTAGGTATATTACTTATCTAATTATTTAAAAGACGAAAGGATTTTGTTCTGTGATCATTTTTTAATATTTGTTATATTTTATTATTAATTATTATTTATTATATAATATGTATTACGTATCATTATTAATTAAACCATTTATTTAACTTATCAAATTATTTTATATATTTTAGTGTACTGATAAACTGGGTTTAAATAATAATATTTGCCTATTAGCTTACATAGTACGTACAATGTTTTTATCAGACTTAGGCAGAAATTAAGATGGCCCCCCTCGAAAATATGTTCTAGATCCGCGCCTGGGTTCACTGGACCTATGTCAATAGTTTACAATTTAAAATGTTCCCACCTCTATTACATATACAATATACATATATATATTAAATAATAATATCTTGACGACTGTCAACAATATACGATGATACCATGTTTTGTCAAGATTTAAACTTTAAATGCTCATAAAAAAAAACTGTGACCAAGGGTTTTTAATATTTTTCAAATTTCCAAGTATTTTTACTCGACAAATAAAGTTATATTGAAGTTCATAGAAAAAAAAACTAATAAAATTGGAAACTGAAAACGTCCTTAAACAGTTCAAAATAAATTAAAATATTTTGAAAATGTTATCGTGTATAGAAAATGCAAACATAAACCAAAAGTAAAAATTTCATGTATATGTTATATGTATATATGTATATGTTCATTTGTCTTAGAGTTACACTAAAAACCAAGATTTTGAGTAAAAAATTCCCGGTTTTCCTTAATTTTTATTTTGTTTTTCCGTGCGCTTTTGAAAACTTTTCCCCTCCCAAAAGTACCAACTAGATTCACTTTCCCATCGAATAAGATATAGTACATTTAGAAAAAATATGTTAACACTAATAAATTATTATTGTAAAAATACGTTTAATTACATGTTTCTGAAATATATTACTTAACTATATCCTAGAAATCTGTGGTACCACATATTATTAAAATATCTTAAAAAACATAATTCCACAATATGGAATTTTCTGTTCGTTTTCCATTTTCAACTGAACAGAAATCGTCAAGAATTTATTATGTAATATTTACCTGATTAATAATGGAAAAATTAAAAATTATTTAACCAACAGGTCTAGACACTAGCATCAACTATGGTGTACCTACTACCTACTACCTGGCAGAAATGCAGTGTGTGAATTGAACACACGACGTACCTAAGGGTTATGATCGCTGCAGAAGTGCAAATCAAAGTTTGGTATCTTTAATTACTCGAGTATAATATTTCCCGAGTAGAATAATTTGACATTTATTATTAATTATGATAATAATATAATATTATGATTTAAAACTAAATATATTATTAGTATAATATTATTATAATATTAGTAACATAATAAATAATCAAGCTCCCGGGTCTTCGTTAATATTGTTCAAGTATTTAGTTAAAACCAATGTTATTTATTATCTAATATATAAATATGTGATAAATATGAATATTTTGTGAATAAATAGATGCATAAAAACATTATATAATATGCTGAAGTGTGTTTTTATTACTTATGTATACCTTTTCCTACTCCATACGGCCATCTACCATCATAAGAAAAAATGTATTTAATATTATTTCACCTTTTTGTCTATAATAAAGTTTGTTAACTGGCTTTTTAAGCAAATTGTTGTTCCCAATTAATTTTGTTTTTATAAATAAAAATGGCCAACTGCATGTTACCTAGCTCTTTAAATAGCTCTTCCATATTGTTTGCAAGGTTGTAAGTTATGACAGAGTTCCAAAGTCGCAAACTTATCGTGCAAAATGCTTTGATGCATGTGGTGTAATTGAGAATACAGTGAAAGATAAGTAAGTCAGTGCATAGTACTATTTTGTATTTTTATTTAATGAAGGCACAAAAAAACATTACAATAATTAGTGCGATAGCACGAGTTTGTTCAAAACATTTCTCGCCAAATGCGATGAAAGAGAAACCCTTAATACAAATTAAGGCAGGATCCTCGTAAGAGTAAAAAACTTAAAGCTGATGCAGTGCCTACAAAATATCTAACTCCACGGAAGGTAAGTATTTAATATTTTATCATAATAAAAATGTGAGGCTAAGGCAAGATTAGAAATATCCTAAATGATGCCCATTACATAATAGCTGTAGACAAAATATTAAGAAAGAATATATTTAAAAAGTTTTTCGAGTGGTTGTGACTAATTAATTTCCAGAATATAATTATGGATTCATATTTTTATTATTACTATAAATTTAATAAATTACAATCTCTTGTTGTAGTAAATTGGCAACCGTACTCTTTCCAATGTGTTAAACCGTCTCTTATTATGAACATGGCCGATATTGATGCGCCTACTCTAGGTGGCACAAGTGCCAAACCGACACCCGGTATCATAGCCGCAATAGATAGCCCTACACTAGTTGTCTCGACCACAGTGGTTGCCGTCGCTGTCTTATCCAAGATTTCAAAACATTTTTTGTAAAATGCATGATCTTTATTCATAGAATTCTTCATCTCTTCAAATCCTTCCGTTAATTGAACAGCGAAGTTAGTGGCCGCCATAGCATGTCCAGGTGACATAATTGCAGCAGTAAATGGTATTGCGCTCAAGCCTGCCATTATTGAGAAGCTCGTTTCATGGATGATTAAAGAGGTTTGTAAGTTATCAATTTGATCATCATTTCCACAGAATGTGGACACATTGCGTGAAAATAATGATATTAATAAAGATATGTAAAGAAACAGAGAATTTATTGTTTTCATTTTTAATTGGCACGTTTTTATTGGTTGTGTAAATATCCCAAAAGGTATTCCTGAGTACTAACGAGTCGCAATGTGTCTGGTGATCGTCTGTAAGCATACAATACATACAATATGTAATATATGTATAATAAGTTAATCCGTCAAAAAATCCTTTTTGAAAAGTTGGACAAAAAGTCTAAAAATACAAATTAATATTCTATTAAATTTAATATTTATTTAAAAAATGGAATTAATTTTATTATTATCACATTATATTTGAATTTGATTTTTATGATTTAGAATAGAATATGTTATTCATGATTTGATGGAAGACTGTGATAAATACATTAACAGTTTTAGTTTAAAAGCAACTTAAAAGAATTAAAACTACTTCCCTTAATATAACTAAATGACAGAAAATTTTCTTTCGATTATGGACCAGAACACAACAAACAATGCATGAGATACATGGGGCATATAAATGTAGGGAAAATTAAACAATCGGCACCTGAAATGTTATAATTCATCAGGTATTTTGGGTTTAATTATTGGTGATTTTGTGCCAATAAGTGAGCCAATTAGGGATATTTATTTATTAGAGGCTTAGATATTGCATTGTCAACATCACTCGAAGTAAATATTTATTTATTATCGGAGACTGTAGTAGGAGAAATGAAAGAACTTTATTTAAAATTTGGTAAAAATTTACAGCTTACTCATTATTCCTCTATGAAAAAAATTATGGTCCTGTAAGAATTTCAAACATACCAGCAAGAACCTCTTTTTACACATGTGATATTTGCATGAGTTTGGCTCTAAAGCAATAATTTTAGTTGAATTAAATATTTAATAAGGGAAAATTTTGTAGCACAATTAATGTTAGAACTAGGAAAATATTTTGGTTCCTACAACAATACTTTTTTTCTAGTGTACTAGTTTTATACTTATTACTTACGTACTGCTTACATAATATAATTTTATTTCATATACAAATTTAAAATAATAGTCAATATAAGAGTAAGTTCAAAAATATATAAGAAAAAATCTTTCTTTTAAATATTTTTATATTATATAATATATGCCGGAAAAACCGTCTTTGCTCGGAATCATTTTTTGTATGCAATAATTTTACATAATTGAATTCAAATTTAACACCATCCATTATAGTGACCCACTTGTAACCTACTATACATCAGAGCGACACAAATTTACCCTGATTTTTTTTATTAATGTTTTATAATATTTGAAGAAGCCAAAGTGTTTATAATTTTTCTTTAGAACTTTGATTTTGATGTTTATTGAAACTATTTAAATTTATTGTTCTGAGTAAATTTATGTATTACAATTAATTGCTATAAGTAATAAGCCAATACGATATATAACAAAATAATTATTTTTATATATTTTTTTAACTAATGGGACACAATGCTAAATTAAAATTAACAAATAATTATCAAAATGTATTAAATAAATATTAATTATATATTAAATGCCCAATTCGCCGTATCCTACATGAATCCAACAAATGAGACCAAAAACAAAACAGTTTGTATTTCGTCGTATCGGTCGCATCGTATTTCGACGGAACAGCATGGTCAGAATAGAAATCGTCGGATTTACGTAGTACACGACGTATATATAATGATATGTAACCTACCTATTACCTATATAATATAATGTAATATAATTATTATAAATAAAAATGCAATAGAATATCTAGTATTTTTAGACTTTTTGTTCGAAATAAAAAATGTGTTAGGACTTTTTGCCCGACAATCAAAAAATAAAACAGTACTTTTCTGAGTGGATACTTTGTCACTGGACTTTTCACCAGGGATTCGAATAAAAATGTAGTAGCGATATGATCACATAATACGTTTGATGAAAATAACTTATATATATTTAAAACTTACTTAATATTTAGCAATTTTACGAAATTTGATTCGAAACCGTCATGTATTCACGATGTTTCTGGTCTACGTCGTCTGCCTGTAAACACAAATCTGTTATGAATTATATAATAATATAATAGCGATATGAGCACTGAATACGTTTTATAAAAATAACTTATACCTATATATCTTAAACTTACTTAATATTTAGCAATTTTACGAAATTCAATTCGAAACCGTTATGTATTCACGATGTTTCTGGTCTACGTCGTCAGCCTGTAAACACAAATCTGTTATGAATTATATAATAATATAGTTGCGATATGAGCACAGAATACGTTTTATAAAAATAACTTATATATGTCTTAAACTTACTTAATATTTAGCAATTATACGAAATTCAATTCGAAACCGTTATGTATTCACGATGTTTCTGGTCTACGTCTTCTAGCTGTAAACACAAATCTCTTATAGGTTAGGTTTCGGTTTTTTTCCGATTCGATAGACGATTTTTGTATTCTGGCCAATCAGAAAATTACAAAGACCAGATATCCAGGGAGAAAAAAAAATTATGTCAATTTAGTGACAAGGCCCAGTGATGCAGGGTTTGATACAATCAAATAATTGTAAAAAAAATTGTGCCCATCAACTGCTATTTATCAGGAGTCTTATATTCAATTTTGGTGGTTTTTGGCCTACCAAATGATATTTTATTGATAAAAAAAACTAAATAAATTGAAATTTGAAATAATTGTCCTTAAACAGCTCAAAACAAGTCAAAATATTATGAAAATGTAATCGAGTATAGGAATTGTGAAATAATCATATGATAGCAATCTAAAGTGTCTACGGTTATTTGTTTTTGAATTACTACAAAATAAGAAAATTGCTACATAAGAAATAGAGTAAAAATTCAAATGCTTAAAAATATTTAATCTAACTATCTTATTGAAATTTTTTTTTTTGATATAGATAAATAACCTTTAAAGGAATCTTGTATTACATTTAAAAATCTTAGATTTAACTTTTGAAAACTACTATAAAATGTTTACTTTTGACACCTACAAAGTACAAACTAGATTCACTTTCCTGTCAGACAAAATTTGTTAAAAAAAAATGCAAGAACTTATACTGTCCTAAAAGGTGATGGCAGACACAAAAAAAAAAATTTTAATTAAAAAAAAACACACATTGTAAAATCAACATTTATAGCCCCACTCAGAATCTAAAATTTGAGAAATTAAGAAAAAAAAATGTCTAGTCAATGGGGGCCAATGAGTATTTAGGTAAGTTATTAATATAACTATTACCATTTTTATTATTATTTAATTATTGTATACTATCCGTGATCCCGTGCACTTCGTTGCCCGTTAAATGTATCAACTCTATACGACTCAAACTTAAATATAATTGATATTTAATTAGTTAAGCAAATATATTTATTTTTATTATTATTATTACTATATAGCTTAAAAACCCATGGCAACCATTTATAAACAAAAATTTCCATCTGAAGTCTCAAAATTCCCGTTTCAAAGTAATACAAATTATAGATAATGAAATTCATTAAAGAGATATTTCATACAAATGTTTAAAAAAATTATTATTTTGAATGAATTGTAATAACACTTTAAACTATACCTAATTGTATATCTTATATAATTTTTGTATGTAAAAATATTTTAATAATTGTTCATGAGTGAAAAATAATATTACATTTATTTATAACTCATGTCTTTCAGGACCATTTGTTGTTGTTTAGTAAATTTGACTTACACTTAACAGAATATATCCATCTTTAAAAAGATAGTTATACTTCTGGTTCAAATTGGCCTAAGTTAAAAAGTCCTTAATTGAATAAAAATAATTGTAACGACATTATTGATTTGAGTTAGGATTGAGGGAGTAGATATTATGGACTACCTCATTCTGAATTCTGAACTAGCAGTCATGTATAAATAAATATAATTTACTTTATAGAAAAATCATGTTAAAATAATTCTGACATTTTATTATAATTTCTTAATCTGTTACTGTTTCACTGACATAAAAATATAGTGCATAAATATACATAGCAAAATAAATTATTGTTAATATTTATACTGTTGTTAATTGTAATGTAATTACAATTCATAGTGAATTATTTCTTAAAAATTAAATTAATTTTCTAATAAAATTTACTAATATATTTTTTTTTTTATATACAATCTGTATTAAAATCATTTTATACCTTGTATAATATAATTGTATAGTACTGTATATAGTATAATACAAACTCACATCTCTCTTCCTATGCAGTGACTTCGAGGCATCGTCCAGTATTTTTTTAGATGAGTCTCTTATTTAATTTGTTTGAATTGAATTAGTAAATTAATACAAACAAAATAATATTTCATGCAAATGGTGATAGTTAATTAAATTTGTTTTGTAACGTATTCATACTTTACAAATGTATATTAATTTTGCCATTCACACAAGTGTTATGAAGGAGATTTTTTTTGAAAATCAAAGATTATAAAAATAAAACTAACTTGTCAACCATCAAAAAGATACTAAGTTTCATAAAAGAAATATAAATTGAACATTTTTTGTAAATAACTAATGTATAATAATATGTAAAAACAAAAATTATTGTAATAACTAATATTATGTAAACAATTATCAAATGTCAGCCAATGGCCACGCTGCCGAGGCTTTTTTATAATATTAAAAAAAATAAAATAAGATTAGGTACGATTAATCATAAAGATAGAACATATTTGCCCGTTAATGATGTAGCTGTGGAAAAAATATTTGAATTTACCAAATAAAAATGTAGGTATTGTCGTATTGACAATAAATTTAATTTTTTTTAAAGAATTAATATTTACTAATATAGAAAATTTAAATATAAAACTTAACAATTTACAAGCAAATCTGACTAATCGTATGACTATCCGTATAGCAACTATAAAATATAGCCAATCCAACTATTGTTATAGACGACCCAGTTTGCACGTTTATACGTATATCAATATCAGTATATCTATAATTATGTTAGGTAGCTACTACTTCAACAATTTCGCAAATACTACAACGTATTTCTGATAATTTAATGATAAACACATGTTAACATATTTCAATATTTAATTCACAATAAATTTTCAAATAATATTTGTCATGATACCAATGTATTTGGTAGGTTAGGAAGTTATATTATTAAAAATACCCACTAACATTATGTTCAAAGTACTAATTCACACAGATGTATTATTTACATAATAATACGAACTACCATTACATTATACATAAACATATTTACATTGTTATAGGTATTTTAAATGTCAATCAAACATTCTTATTAAATATTAAATTATATTATTAGATATCATCATAAAGTAGGTAAATAACATATATACAAAGTAGTAAGTATTATAACACAATTTCGCATCAATGTAACATGTACACTAAAATAATATACATATAATTATAATCATGATTTTGAAATTATAGTATTAATTAATATAAAAAAAATATAACACGTTAGGGACGATTCGACCTATAAAAAAATTTCATCATGTCCGTTTCATCAAATTCTGTTTAAGTGCATTAATAGTAGGTTTTTCATAATCAATCATTACAGTTTTTGGATATAAATTTGGTTTTAAATGATTATAAAGCATCAAATATTCAATAGGTACCGTAACTATAAGTAATCTATTATAAGTGCTTAATATTTAAGTAAAATATTAATTATAAAAATTGTAACATATCAATCAACATACCCTACAGTAGCATCTTATATAAATTACTTCTCGTGCTTCAAGTTAAAAATTATATTTCAATATAATATAAATAATTGAACAGAAATTGAACGGATCATAAAATAATAAGTAATCTAATAATATGTATAAATAATCATATTTACCTACATTTCTATAGTCGTACATTCACAATTTCACATTTATTTGCTCTTGTGTTCGATATTTTTTTTAGAAATCATTTCAATAATATTTTGGCGTTTTTTTTCAGGTATACATTCATAACTTGGTAATGTCAATTAAGGCGGAGTAAAAAATTATTTATACATATTTACATATTATGGACATAATTACCACAAATATTAATAATAATCTATGCAAATCAAGTTCTTGTAGTGTTCTTCTGTATTTATATTGTTTGAATTACTATTTTCTTGTAAAGGTTTAGCAGGTTACCTTAATTTAATTTAAAATCACTTACGGCAGCAGTCTTATATTCGTACATAACAAAAGCCACAGCATTTTCCAGAACCACAACAAATGATAGTTCACCGTACTATAATATTGTATAATGTATTAGACATATGTTTAAAATATAATGTTTATAAATTACCTTAGAAAACAATGATGTTAAGTTTGCTTTATTATATATACCGTTTTTCTTCCACTTTAATTTTAATATAAATGAACCGTTTTTTCTTTTTCAGTTTCTCGCTGCCTGAGGTCACTTTCTTTATTTAAAAGCATCATTTCTTTCTACACAAAAAAATTTAAAAAAAAACAAAAATTAAAAAAAAAAAAATTACCTACTTTGAAATCCCTTTTATCTGTATCTCGTTGTACTGATCTTTCATGTTTAGTTCTTTTTAAAATATCATTTATTAATTTCGCTTTACCCGAATCACGTCCTTTTTTGAGCAATTTTGCAGCAGATTTACCGACTTGTCATAATCCAACTAAAAACAAGAAAAAAACATTTACAAATAAATACAATTTACAATGCTAAATCAACAAATCTTACTCGAGCTGCTGTGTCTGTAAGAATAGTTAATATTTTGGATAACCGCAAGAACAGTTGAGCTGCATTGGGATTATCGGGATTTTTATCTGGAGGGCATCGTAGTGCTTTCTTCCGATATGCCGTTTTCATCTGATTGAAATAGCAAATATGAATAGTAGTAATACGTCACGAGTGATTAGAAATTGACTTACCACTTTTTCAGTAGCCGACTGTTTGATTCCAAGCATCCCATAAAGATCTAAATCTCTCAAATCAGAATCCATAATATGAAGTATAATATGAATTCTGTAACAACAAGTAAATATTATAGGAATATATTTTATGTCACGAGTCGTGTGAGCGTGTTACGCACGAACCTACCAATTACGTCTAACAATAATTAATATCGTAATAATCACAATATTGATAATTATGAAAATGTACCAAAAATCAAAATGTCGAATTTTCCTTTCCTATATTGATATCAGTCGATGCATTCTCAGTTCCGCAACAAATGTCCCTCGATACTAACGCGCCGTGTGGCGATTTTTCGTTATGGTTTCCGAAACTAGCATCCAATTAGGGCGGGAAATTTAAAATTGAACGAGTGGTATCACCCGTATCGGATAATACGCGGTAAACCAACTTTATACCTTAGGTATACGCTCTAGGCCAGGGGCGTAGCGTGTATGTAAGCACTGTGAGTAATGCTTACACTTTAAATTAAAGAAAAAAGAAATTTGATCAATCACGACTAATAGGTAGGTACATAACAAATGATTTTTAAAATTTTAATTTTATTTATAAAATATTTAAGTTATAATATCTGGTAGTGGTTTTTGTTACTGTTTATTTGCGTCGTACGCTGTCTATACTGATTACCAACTATTTTAAGAAAATCATCGATTGTAGGTCTATTTTTAATCCATTCTGTATTATGTTAACTGCATATAATCATAATACGATATACAGTGTAAGTGTAGCACATTCTGAAATTGCTTACTGTTGTTTTCGAATAGTCTACAATGCCATAGTGGGGGCCGCGTATTTAACTAGCGTTTGTAAGCACATTTGATTTTGCTTACGCAAGAAACAAGGAGCGACCAGTACGTAGCCCGACGCGTTGTAGACTGTAGTCGTTTTTACGTACACTGTCACTGTCATTCGCCTATAATAGACTTTTGAAGTATTTATACTTCAATTTCTTTATTTTCTCGAATTTGATTTGTACAACTAGTATATTTTTAAAAATATTAAAAATTTTAAAAGGATAACATTTTTTTATACATCATTTATAATTAGGTATTTAGGTATAGTAACTATATTACTATAATCTAATCACTTTTGAAAAAAAAAAATTTCACTGCTTACATCTTTTTAATACCCACACTACGCCACTAGCAGCTGCTCTAGGCTAATGACTGTCTCTAGAATAAATTCAGATTAGCACTGTTAACCTTTGAGGTGTATACGATGGTATGCGTTTTGTCAGTTCTTCGTCCGTTTCCTAAATTGGAATGACTATTATGGGACGCCACAACCGGAGCACTGTTCAGTTTGTAATAAACCTCGCATTGACTGTATTATAGGTGTGTGGGTCTGAGCACTGTTCCGATATTAAAGGTAAGAACGAAGAAGACTTTGAAATAATATTCAACTCGGGTTTTTAGGTCGGAAACACTTTGTAAAATAAACATAAATAAAACACTAAGCGAATTCGGATTGCCTAGCCAGTACTATACGATCGACGTTTCACACGTACAACCGTCGTACCTACGTCCCCGCCGAATCACTCAGCGACAACGGGACTACCTGCGCCTGCGCGTACGGCGGTGTTATATTATATTAATATCTTATTGCTGCCTCAGCACATATTGCTTCACTCAGGCGCGGATCCAAGGGGGGGGGGGCAAGGGGCCATGCCCCCCCCCCCCCGTAGACTGGTGGATTTTCTATTATATCTATTTTGGGCAGCCGATAAAATGTATTGTTTTGCCGATAGCGTTTCGGCCGTGTCCGTTTTTACCGGTCGCCGTCAAAAAGCTAATCTTATCTAATCGATATTAAACCATTTAGGTATATTACTTATCTAATTATTTAAAAGACGAAAGGATTTTGTTCTGTGATCATTTTTTAATATTTGTTATATTTTATTATTAATTATTATTTATTATATAATATGTATTACGTATCATTATTAATTAAACCATTTATTTAACTTATCAAATTATTTTATATATTTTAGTGTACTGATAAACTGGGTTTAAATAATAATATTTGCCTATTAGCTTACATAGTACGTACAATGTTTTTATCAGACTTAGGCAGAAATTAAGATGGCCCCCCTCGAAAATATGTTCTAGATCCGCGCCTGGGTTCACTGGACCTATGTCAATAGTTTACAATTTAAAATGTTCCCACCTCTATTACATATACAATATACATATATATATTAAATAATAATATCTTGACGACTGTCAACAATATACGATGATACCATGTTTTGTCAAGATTTAAACTTTAAATGCTCATAAAAAAAAACTGTGACCAAGGGTTTTTAATATTTTTCAAATTTCCAAGTATTTTTACTCGACAAATAAAGTTATATTGAAGTTCATAGAAAAAAAAACTAATAAAATTGGAAACTGAAAACGTCCTTAAACAGTTCAAAATAAATTAAAATATTTTGAAAATGTTATCGTGTATAGAAAATGCAAACATAAACCAAAAGTAAAAATTTCATGTATATGTTATATGTATATATGTATATGTTCATTTGTCTTAGAGTTACACTAAAAACCAAGATTTTGAGTAAAAAATTCCCGGTTTTCCTTAATTTTTATTTTGTTTTTCCGTGCGCTTTTGAAAACTTTTCCCCTCCCAAAAGTACCAACTAGATTCACTTTCCCATCGAATAAGATATAGTACATTTAGAAAAAATATGTTAACACTAATAAATTATTATTGTAAAAATACGTTTAATTACATGTTTCTGAAATATATTACTTAACTATATCCTAGAAATCTGTGGTACCACATATTATTAAAATATCTTAAAAAACATAATTCCACAATATGGAATTTTCTGTTCGTTTTCCATTTTCAACTGAACAGAAATCGTCAAGAATTTATTATGTAATATTTACCTGATTAATAATGGAAAAATTAAAAATTATTTAACCAACAGGTCTAGACACTAGCATCAACTATGGTGTACCTACTACCTACTACCTGGCAGAAATGCAGTGTGTGAATTGAACACACGACGTACCTAAGGGTTATGATCGCTGCAGAAGTGCAAATCAAAGTTTGGTATCTTTAATTACTCGAGTATAATATTTCCCGAGTAGAATAATTTGACATTTATTATTAATTATGATAATAATATAATATTATGATTTAAAACTAAATATATTATTAGTATAATATTATTATAATATTAGTAACATAATAAATAATCAAGCTCCCGGGTCTTCGTTAATATTGTTCAAGTATTTAGTTAAAACCAATGTTATTTATTATCTAATATATAAATATGTGATAAATATGAATATTTTGTGAATAAATAGATGCATAAAAACATTATATAATATGCTGAAGTGTGTTTTTATTACTTATGTATACCTTTTCCTACTCCATACGGCCATCTACCATCATAAGAAAAAATGTATTTAATATTATTTCACCTTTTTGTCTATAATAAAGTTTGTTAACTGGCTTTTTAAGCAAATTGTTGTTCCCAATTAATTTTGTTTTTATAAATAAAAATGGCCAACTGCATGTTACCTAGCTCTTTAAATAGCTCTTCCATATTGTTTGCAAGGTTGTAAGTTATGACAGAGTTCCAAAGTCGCAAACTTATCGTGCAAAATGCTTTGATGCATGTGGTGTAATTGAGAATACAGTGAAAGATAAGTAAGTCAGTGCATAGTACTATTTTGTATTTTTATTTAATGAAGGCACAAAAAAACATTACAATAATTAGTGCGATAGCACGAGTTTGTTCAAAACATTTCTCGCCAAATGCGATGAAAGAGAAACCCTTAATACAAATTAAGGCAGGATCCTCGTAAGAGTAAAAAACTTAAAGCTGATGCAGTGCCTACAAAATATCTAACTCCACGGAAGGTAAGTATTTAATATTTTATCATAATAAAAATGTGAGGCTAAGGCAAGATTAGAAATATCCTAAATGATGCCCATTACATAATAGCTGTAGACAAAATATTAAGAAAGAATATATTTAAAAAGTTTTTCGAGTGGTTGTGACTAATTAATTTCCAGAATATAATTATGGATTCATATTTTTATTATTACTATAAATTTAATAAATTACAATCTCTTGTTGTAGTAAATTGGCAACCGTACTCTTTCCAATGTGTTAAACCGTCTCTTATTATGAACATGGCCGATATTGATGCGCCTACTCTAGGTGGCACAAGTGCCAAACCGACACCCGGTATCATAGCCGCAATAGATAGCCCTACACTAGTTGTCTCGACCACAGTGGTTGCCGTCGCTGTCTTATCCAAGATTTCAAAACATTTTTTGTAAAATGCATGATCTTTATTCATAGAATTCTTCATCTCTTCAAATCCTTCCGTTAATTGAACAGCGAAGTTAGTGGCCGCCATAGCATGTCCAGGTGACATAATTGCAGCAGTAAATGGTATTGCGCTCAAGCCTGCCATTATTGAGAAGCTCGTTTCATGGATGATTAAAGAGGTTTGTAAGTTATCAATTTGATCATCATTTCCACAGAATGTGGACACATTGCGTGAAAATAATGATATTAATAAAGATATGTAAAGAAACAGAGAATTTATTGTTTTCATTTTTAATTGGCACGTTTTTATTGGTTGTGTAAATATCCCAAAAGGTATTCCTGAGTACTAACGAGTCGCAATGTGTCTGGTGATCGTCTGTAAGCATACAATACATACAATATGTAATATATGTATAATAAGTTAATCCGTCAAAAAATCCTTTTTGAAAAGTTGGACAAAAAGTCTAAAAATACAAATTAATATTCTATTAAATTTAATATTTATTTAAAAAATGGAATTAATTTTATTATTATCACATTATATTTGAATTTGATTTTTATGATTTAGAATAGAATATGTTATTCATGATTTGATGGAAGACTGTGATAAATACATTAACAGTTTTAGTTTAAAAGCAACTTAAAAGAATTAAAACTACTTCCCTTAATATAACTAAATGACAGAAAATTTTCTTTCGATTATGGACCAGAACACAACAAACAATGCATGAGATACATGGGGCATATAAATGTAGGGAAAATTAAACAATCGGCACCTGAAATGTTATAATTCATCAGGTATTTTGGGTTTAATTATTGGTGATTTTGTGCCAATAAGTGAGCCAATTAGGGATATTTATTTATTAGAGGCTTAGATATTGCATTGTCAACATCACTCGAAGTAAATATTTATTTATTATCGGAGACTGTAGTAGGAGAAATGAAAGAACTTTATTTAAAATTTGGTAAAAATTTACAGCTTACTCATTATTCCTCTATGAAAAAAATTATGGTCCTGTAAGAATTTCAAACATACCAGCAAGAACCTCTTTTTACACATGTGATATTTGCATGAGTTTGGCTCTAAAGCAATAATTTTAGTTGAATTAAATATTTAATAAGGGAAAATTTTGTAGCACAATTAATGTTAGAACTAGGAAAATATTTTGGTTCCTACAACAATACTTTTTTTCTAGTGTACTAGTTTTATACTTATTACTTACGTACTGCTTACATAATATAATTTTATTTCATATACAAATTTAAAATAATAGTCAATATAAGAGTAAGTTCAAAAATATATAAGAAAAAATCTTTCTTTTAAATATTTTTATATTATATAATATATGCCGGAAAAACCGTCTTTGCTCGGAATCATTTTTTGTATGCAATAATTTTACATAATTGAATTCAAATTTAACACCATCCATTATAGTGACCCACTTGTAACCTACTATACATCAGAGCGACACAAATTTACCCTGATTTTTTTTATTAATGTTTTATAATATTTGAAGAAGCCAAAGTGTTTATAATTTTTCTTTAGAACTTTGATTTTGATGTTTATTGAAACTATTTAAATTTATTGTTCTGAGTAAATTTATGTATTACAATTAATTGCTATAAGTAATAAGCCAATACGATATATAACAAAATAATTATTTTTATATATTTTTTTAACTAATGGGACACAATGCTAAATTAAAATTAACAAATAATTATCAAAATGTATTAAATAAATATTAATTATATATTAAATGCCCAATTCGCCGTATCCTACATGAATCCAACAAATGAGACCAAAAACAAAACAGTTTGTATTTCGTCGTATCGGTCGCATCGTATTTCGACGGAACAGCATGGTCAGAATAGAAATCGTCGGATTTACGTAGTACACGACGTATATATAATGATATGTAACCTACCTATTACCTATATAATATAATGTAATATAATTATTATAAATAAAAATGCAATAGAATATCTAGTATTTTTAGACTTTTTGTTCGAAATAAAAAATGTGTTAGGACTTTTTGCCCGACAATCAAAAAATAAAACAGTACTTTTCTGAGTGGATACTTTGTCACTGGACTTTTCACCAGGGATTCGAATAAAAATGTAGTAGCGATATGATCACATAATACGTTTGATGAAAATAACTTATATATATTTAAAACTTACTTAATATTTAGCAATTTTACGAAATTTGATTCGAAACCGTCATGTATTCACGATGTTTCTGGTCTACGTCGTCTGCCTGTAAACACAAATCTGTTATGAATTATATAATAATATAATAGCGATATGAGCACTGAATACGTTTTATAAAAATAACTTATACCTATATATCTTAAACTTACTTAATATTTAGCAATTTTACGAAATTCAATTCGAAACCGTTATGTATTCACGATGTTTCTGGTCTACGTCGTCAGCCTGTAAACACAAATCTGTTATGAATTATATAATAATATAGTTGCGATATGAGCACAGAATACGTTTTATAAAAATAACTTATATATGTCTTAAACTTACTTAATATTTAGCAATTATACGAAATTCAATTCGAAACCGTTATGTATTCACGATGTTTCTGGTCTACGTCTTCTAGCTGTAAACACAAATCTCTTATAGGTTAGGTTTCGGTTTTTTTCCGATTCGATAGACGATTTTTGTATTCTGGCCAATCAGAAAATTACAAAGACCAGATATCCAGGGAGAAAAAAAAATTATGTCAATTTAGTGACAAGGCCCAGTGATGCAGGGTTTGATACAATCAAATAATTGTAAAAAAAATTGTGCCCATCAACTGCTATTTATCAGGAGTCTTATATTCAATTTTGGTGGTTTTTGGCCTACCAAATGATATTTTATTGATAAAAAAAACTAAATAAATTGAAATTTGAAATAATTGTCCTTAAACAGCTCAAAACAAGTCAAAATATTATGAAAATGTAATCGAGTATAGGAATTGTGAAATAATCATATGATAGCAATCTAAAGTGTCTACGGTTATTTGTTTTTGAATTACTACAAAATAAGAAAATTGCTACATAAGAAATAGAGTAAAAATTCAAATGCTTAAAAATATTTAATCTAACTATCTTATTGAAATTTTTTTTTTTGATATAGATAAATAACCTTTAAAGGAATCTTGTATTACATTTAAAAATCTTAGATTTAACTTTTGAAAACTACTATAAAATGTTTACTTTTGACACCTACAAAGTACAAACTAGATTCACTTTCCTGTCAGACAAAATTTGTTAAAAAAAAATGCAAGAACTTATACTGTCCTAAAAGGTGATGGCAGACACAAAAAAAAAAAATTTTAATTAAAAAAAAACACACATTGTAAAATCAACATTTATAGCCCCACTCAGAATCTAAAATTTGAGAAATTAAGAAAAAAAAATGTCTAGTCAATGGGGGCCAATGAGTATTTAGGTAAGTTATTAATATAACTATTACCATTTTTATTATTATTTAATTATTGTATACTATCCGTGATCCCGTGCACTTCGTTGCCCGTTAAATGTATCAACTCTATACGACTCAAACTTAAATATAATTGATATTTAATTAGTTAAGCAAATATATTTATTTTTATTATTATTATTACTATATAGCTTAAAAACCCATGGCAACCATTTATAAACAAAAATTTCCATCTGAAGTCTCAAAATTCCCGTTTCAAAGTAATACAAATTATAGATAATGAAATTCATTAAAGAGATATTTCATACAAATGTTTAAAAAAATTATTATTTTGAATGAATTGTAATAACACTTTAAACTATACCTAATTGTATATCTTATATAATTTTTGTATGTAAAAATATTTTAATAATTGTTCATGAGTGAAAAATAATATTACATTTATTTATAACTCATGTCTTTCAGGACCATTTGTTGTTGTTTAGTAAATTTGACTTACACTTAACAGAATATATCCATCTTTAAAAAGATAGTTATACTTCTGGTTCAAATTGGCCTAAGTTAAAAAGTCCTTAATTGAATAAAAATAATTGTAACGACATTATTGATTTGAGTTAGGATTGAGGGAGTAGATATTATGGACTACCTCATTCTGAATTCTGAACTAGCAGTCATGTATAAATAAATATAATTTACTTTATAGAAAAATCATGTTAAAATAATTCTGACATTTTATTATAATTTCTTAATCTGTTACTGTTTCACTGACATAAAAATATAGTGCATAAATATACATAGCAAAATAAATTATTGTTAATATTTATACTGTTGTTAATTGTAATGTAATTACAATTCATAGTGAATTATTTCTTAAAAATTAAATTAATTTTCTAATAAAATTTACTAATATATTTTTTTTTTTTATATACAATCTGTATTAAAATCATTTTATACCTTGTATAATATAATTGTATAGTACTGTATATAGTATAATACAAACTCACATCTCTCTTCCTATGCAGTGACTTCGAGGCATCGTCCAGTATTTTTTTAGATGAGTCTCTTATTTAATTTGTTTGAATTGAATTAGTAAATTAATACAAACAAAATAATATTTCATGCAAATGGTGATAGTTAATTAAATTTGTTTTGTAACGTATTCATACTTTACAAATGTATATTAATTTTGCCATTCACACAAGTGTTATGAAGGAGATTTTTTTTGAAAATCAAAGATTATAAAAATAAAACTAACTTGTCAACCATCAAAAAGATACTAAGTTTCATAAAAGAAATATAAATTGAACATTTTTTGTAAATAACTAATGTATAATAATATGTAAAAACAAAAATTATTGTAATAACTAATATTATGTAAACAATTATCAAATGTCAGCCAATGGCCACGCTGCCGAGGCTTTTTTATAATATTAAAAAAAATAAAATAAGATTAGGTACGATTAATCATAAAGATAGAACATATTTGCCCGTTAATGATGTAGCTGTGGAAAAAATATTTGAATTTACCAAATAAAAATGTAGGTATTGTCGTATTGACAATAAATTTAATTTTTTTTAAAGAATTAATATTTACTAATATAGAAAATTTAAATATAAAACTTAACAATTTACAAGCAAATCTGACTAATCGTATGACTATCCGTATAGCAACTATAAAATATAGCCAATCCAACTATTGTTATAGACGACCCAGTTTGCACGTTTATACGTATATCAATATCAGTATATCTATAATTATGTTAGGTAGCTACTACTTCAACAATTTCGCAAATACTACAACGTATTTCTGATAATTTAATGATAAACACATGTTAACATATTTCAATATTTAATTCACAATAAATTTTCAAATAATATTTGTCATGATACCAATGTATTTGGTAGGTTAGGAAGTTATATTATTAAAAATACCCACTAACATTATGTTCAAAGTACTAATTCACACAGATGTATTATTTACATAATAATACGAACTACCATTACATTATACATAAACATATTTACATTGTTATAGGTATTTTAAATGTCAATCAAACATTCTTATTAAATATTAAATTATATTATTAGATATCATCATAAAGTAGGTAAATAACATATATACAAAGTAGTAAGTATTATAACACAATTTCGCATCAATGTAACATGTACACTAAAATAATATACATATAATTATAATCATGATTTTGAAATTATAGTATTAATTAATATAAAAAAAATATAACACGTTAGGGACGATTCGACCTATAAAAAAATTTCATCATGTCCGTTTCATCAAATTCTGTTTAAGTGCATTAATAGTAGGTTTTTCATAATCAATCATTACAGTTTTTGGATATAAATTTGGTTTTAAATGATTATAAAGCATCAAATATTCAATAGGTACCGTAACTATAAGTAATCTATTATAAGTGCTTAATATTTAAGTAAAATATTAATTATAAAAATTGTAACATATCAATCAACATACCCTACAGTAGCATCTTATATAAATTACTTCTCGTGCTGTTTTTAAGTTAAAAATTATATTTCAATATAATATAAATAATTGAACAGAAATTGAACGGATCATAAAATAATAAGTAATCTAATAATATGTATAAATAATCATATTTACCTACATTTCTATAGTCGTACATTCACAATTTCACATTTATTTGCTCTTGTGTTCGATATTTTTTTCAGAAATCATTTCAATAATATTTTGGCGTTTTTTTTCAGGTATACATTCATAACTTGGTAATGTCAATTAAGGCGGAGTAAAAAATTATTTATACATATTTACATATTATGGACATAATTACCACAAATATTAATAATAATCTATGCAAATCAAGTTCTTGTAGTGTTCTTCTGTATTTATATTGTTTGAATTACTATTTTCTTGTAAAGGTTTAGCAGGTTACCTTAATTTAATTTAAAATCACTTACGGCAGCAGTCTTATATTCGTACATAACAAAAGCCACAGCATTTTCCAGAACCACAACAAATGATAGTTCACCGTACTATAATATTGTATAATGTATTAGACATATGTTTAAAATATAATGTTTATAAATTACCTTAGAAAACAATGATGTTAAGTTTGCTTTATTATATATACCGTTTTTCTTCCACTTTAATTTTAATATAAATGAACCGTTTTTTCTTTTTCAGTTTCTCGCTGCCTGAGGTCACTTTCTTTATTTAAAAGCATCATTTCTTTCTACACAAAAAAATTTAAAAAAAAACAAAAATTAAAAAAAAAAAAATTACCTACTTTGAAATCCCTTTTATCTGTATCTCGTTGTACTGATCTTTCATGTTTAGTTCTTTTTAAAATATCATTTATTAATTTCGCTTTACCCGAATCACGTCCTTTTTTGAGCAATTTTGCAGCAGATTTACCGACTTGTCATAATCCAACTAAAAACAAGAAAAAAACATTTACAAATAAATACAATTTACAATGCTAAATCAACAAATCTTACTCGAGCTGCTGTGTCTGTAAGAATAGTTAATATTTTGGATAACCGCAAGAACAGTTGAGCTGCATTGGGATTATCGGGATTTTTATCTGGAGGGCATCGTAGTGCTTTCTTCCGATATGCCGTTTTCATCTGATTGAAATAGCAAATATGAATAGTAGTAATACGTCACGAGTGATTAGAAATTGACTTACCACTTTTTCAGTAGCCGACTGTTTGATTCCAAGCATCCCATAAAGATCTAAATCTCTCAAATCAGAATCCATAATATGAAGTATAATATGAATTCTGTAACAACAAGTAAATATTATAGGAATATATTTTATGTCACGAGTCGTGTGAGCGTGCTACGCACGAACCTACCAATTACGTCTAACAATAATTAATATCGTAATAATCACAATATTGATAATTATGAAAATGTACCAAAAATCAAAATGTCGAATTTTCCTTTCCTATATTGATATCAGTCGATGCATTCTCAGTTCCGCAACAAATGTCCCTCGATACTAACGCGCCGTGTGGCGATTTTTCGTTATGGTTTCCGAAACTAGCATCCAATTAGGGCGGGAAATTTAAAATTGAACGAGTGGTATCACCCGTATCGGATAATACGCGGTAAACCAACTTTATACCTTAGGTATACGCTCTAGGCCAGGGGCGTAGCGTGTATGTAAGCACTGTGAGTAATGCTTACACTTTAAATTAAAGAAAAAAGAAATTTGATCAATCACGACTAATAGGTAGGTACATAACAAATGATTTTTAAAATTTTAATTTTATTTATAAAATATTTAAGTTATAATATCTGGTAGTGGTTTTTGTTACTGTTTATTTGCGTCGTACGCTGTCTATACTGATTACCAACTATTTTAAGAAAATCATCGATTGTAGGTCTATTTTTAATCCATTCTGTATTATGTTAACTGCATATAATCATAATACGATATACAGTGTAAGTGTAGCACATTCTGAAATTGCTTACTGTTGTTTTCGAATAGTCTACAATGCCATAGTGGGGGCCGCGTATTTAACTAGCGTTTGTAAGCACATTTGATTTTGCTTACGCAAGAAACAAGGAGCGACCAGTACGTAGCCCGACGCGTTGTAGACTGTAGTCGTTTTTACGTACACTGTCACTGTCATTCGCCTATAATAGACTTTTGAAGTATTTATACTTCAATTTCTTTATTTTCTCGAATTTGATTTGTACAACTAGTATATTTTTAAAAATATTAAAAATTTTAAAAGGATAACATTTTTTTATACATCATTTATAATTAGGTATTTAGGTATAGTAACTATATTACTATAATCTAATCACTTTTGAAAAAAAAAAATTTCACTGCTTACATCTTTTTAATACCCACACTACGCCACTAGCAGCTGCTCTAGGCTAATGACTGTCTCTAGAATAAATTCAGATTAGCACTGTTAACCTTTGAGGTGTATACGATGGTATGCGTTTTGTCAGTTCTTCGTCCGTTTCCTAAATTGGAATGACTATTATGGGACGCCACAACCGGAGCACTGTTCAGTTTGTAATAAACCTCGCATTGACTGTATTATAGGTGTGTGGGTCTGAGCACTGTTCCGATATTAAAGGTAAGAACGAAGAAGACTTTGAAATAATATTCAACTCGGGTTTTTAGGTCGGAAACACTTTGTAAAATAAACATAAATAAAACACTAAGCGAATTCGGATTGCCTAGCCAGTACTATACGATCGACGTTTCACACGTACAACCGTCGTACCTACGTCCCCGCCGAATCACTCAGCGACAACGGGACTACCTGCGCCTGCGCGTACGGCGGTGTTATATTATATTAATATCTTATTGCTGCCTCAGCACATATTGCTTCACTCAGGCGCGGATCCAAGGGGGGGGGGGGCAAGGGGCCATGCCCCCCCCCCCCCGTAGACTGGTGGATTTTCTATTATATCTATTTTGGGCAGCCGATAAAATGTATTGTTTTGCCGATAGCGTTTCGGCCGTGTCCGTTTTTACCGGTCGCCGTCAAAAAGCTAATCTTATCTAATCGATATTAAACCATTTAGGTATATTACTTATCTAATTATTTAAAAGACGAAAGGATTTTGTTCTGTGATCATTTTTTAATATTTGTTATATTTTATTATTAATTATTATTTATTATATAATATGTATTACGTATCATTATTAATTAAACCATTTATTTAACTTATCAAATTATTTTATATATTTTAGTGTACTGATAAACTGGGTTTAAATAATAATATTTGCCTATTAGCTTACATAGTACGTACAATGTTTTTATCAGACTTAGGCAGAAATTAAGATGGCCCCCCTCGAAAATATGTTCTAGATCCGCGCCTGGGTTCACTGGACCTATGTCAATAGTTTACAATTTAAAATGTTCCCACCTCTATTACATATACAATATACATATATATATTAAATAATAATATCTTGACGACTGTCAACAATATACGATGATACCATGTTTTGTCAAGATTTAAACTTTAAATGCTCATAAAAAAAAACTGTGACCAAGGGTTTTTAATATTTTTCAAATTTCCAAGTATTTTTACTCGACAAATAAAGTTATATTGAAGTTCATAGAAAAAAAAACTAATAAAATTGGAAACTGAAAACGTCCTTAAACAGTTCAAAATAAATTAAAATATTTTGAAAATGTTATCGTGTATAGAAAATGCAAACATAAACCAAAAGTAAAAATTTCATGTATATGTTATATGTATATATGTATATGTTCATTTGTCTTAGAGTTACACTAAAAACCAAGATTTTGAGTAAAAAATTCCCGGTTTTCCTTAATTTTTATTTTGTTTTTCCGTGCGCTTTTGAAAACTTTTCCCCTCCCAAAAGTACCAACTAGATTCACTTTCCCATCGAATAAGATACTGAAGTTGAAAACCGAAGCATTATTTCGACTACTAATCGTACACAGACACAAAAAAAAAATTAAAAAAAAAAAAACACACATAATTGTAAAATCGATACATTCATCGTTCCACTTAGAATCTAAAATTTTGAAAATGTTTGCCTGAAAAATTGCCTGTTAAAAATAAAGAAACACGTATCTTTTTTTATTTCAACGAAATTCCATATCATCGATCCATAATTGTTGAAAAAAACCCCTCGCAAAATGACATAAGATACACCTGTATATACATGTATATTTTTTGTACAGTAAAAAATTATACAATAATAATATAAAGTCGTTAATATATTGTAATAATACAATTATTTTGTAGTTTAAGTTGAAAGGGGGCCCACTAAGTGTACGGTGTCCCGGGCCCAACACTTTTATTAAATTAAAACAAACATAAATAAAACACTTAGCAAATTCAGATTGCCTAGCCCTTACTACGATCGACGTTTCACACGTACAACCGTCGTACCTACGTCCTCGCCGAATCCCTCAATACTATGCAATTCTAAATGCCACAATAGTTTGTCCTGTCAAAATAAATAATATAATAAATTCCTATAATAATTCTGTACAACAGAAGTCAATTAACGCAAGTCACAAAAAGCAAATTTTACAGGGGAGATAAACAAAATATTTGTTTCAATGGACTAACCATTGTATACTTTAAAAATATTATTATGTATTATCTGTATATATCATTTTCTTATGTATAAACGCTGGACATACGTTTCTATACTCCTATCATAGTTTAGGACTTACGTTAGTATACTTCTTGCTATCTATGCATTTATTTTATATAGGACTTACGTTTTGATACCTTTAAATATATCACAAAAAGCACATTCTGATTATATAACTAACTCAAAATTTCAAAAAATTGACTTGCGTTAGTTTACTTCTGTGGTACAGAATTATTCTAATGTGTACCTACTTATATTTTTACTTTTCCCTAGTTAAAGCTAGTTTAACCTATCGATATAAAAATTAAGGATTTTAACTAGATAATTCTAGTTTTCACCAATATAATTTATATACAACTAGTTTTGATGGTGATGGTCTTAGTAAATTCTAGTTTTAACTAGTTAAAACCAGAAATGACTAAAGGGATTTGTGGAAACTAGTTTCGACGGATTTCGGGATTTAACTGTAACATATATACCTATAAAACAAACGATATTACGATATATAGGCGTAGACACCACTATACCAGTATACCACACTACCGCCTATACATGTTTGACGTTTGTACCTATATATATACACATGCAGTTTCCTCTTTATCCCTATACAGAAATATATAATATATTGCAGCCTAATTTACATAGGTATATATTTTATTCCCCAATATAATCTTCAGTTACATTATAATAATATAATTTTCTATGATCTGTGCATCAATTTATAAACAAAAGTTGTAGGTATTTTTTATTTGCAAAGTACAACGTATGTATATTGATATAATGATAATTCAGACTTTAAGTGAAATTTGATTGATACTCTTGAATTTTATCATTACATTTTTTATATTTTTCATTCAATAATTAATTTCAAACACTTCCCTTAATTTTGGAAATTTTTACTACATTTTCATTCTCATTAACGTAGGTATATATAATATATATATAAATACAATACCTATCATACCAATAGGTATATTATCAATTTTAGATTCTGAGCGGAGCGATGAATGTATTGGTTTTACAATGATGTATGTTTTTATATTTTTATATTTTTTTTTTTTGTGTCTGTCATCACGTTTTTGGACAGTAAAAGTGCTTGGATTTTCTTCATCAGTAGCTTTTCTGATAGGAAAGTGAATCTAGTTGGTACTTTGGGGGGGTCAAAAGTATAAATTTCCCAGTAGTTTTCACAAGCGCCGGGAAAAACAACATACAAATTAAGGAAAAACGGTAATTTTTACGCAAAATTGGTTTTCCAAAAAATCGATTTTGGTTATTGGTGTAACTCTAAAACAAATGAACGTATAATATACATGAAATTTTTACTGGTTGTTTATATTTGCATTTTCTATACACGATAACATTTTCAAAATATTTTGATTTATTTTGAACTGTTTAGGGACATTTTCATTTTCCATTTTTTTTTAGTTTTTTTTCTAAAAATATCAATAAAATTTTATTTGTTGGTTGCAAAAGCTTGAAAATTTAATAGAAGGCTCCTAATATATTGTTTCAAAGGCAGATGAAAAATATTAAAAATCCTTAGTCACAATTTTTTTTTATAAGCATTTAAAGTTCAAAAAGTGACAAAATATGGAAAAATCACGAAAATTAGCAAATTATTTTGAGTTAAGAATTCGTAAAAATTTTTCTTTTTAAATCTAAGATTTGAAAATGAAACACAAGATTCCTTATAAGATTATATCTACCTTTATCAATAAAAAAATCTCTACCGGACAGTCAAATTAAATTTTTATGAGCGTTTGAAATTCAAATTTTTACAACATTGGATATTCACTCGATTACTCATGTAGCGATTTCTTTATTTTGTTGCAATTCAAAAACGAACAACTGTAGATACATGAAAATTTCACTGAATGTTTAAATTAGCATTTTCTATACACCATCCAATTTTGAAAATATTTTGACTCTTTTTGAGCTGTTTATGGACATTTACAGATTTCAATTTTATTTAGTTTTTTTTTCTATAAATATCAATAAAGTTTTATCTGTTGGGCCAAAAATTGTAAAAATTTAATACAAGGCTAATGATATATTGTTACAATATCAGTTGAAAAATATTAAAAATACAGAGTCACGATTTTTTTTTATAAGCATTTAAAGTTGGAATTTTGACAAAATTTATCAAAATCTCGAAAATTATCAATCGTTGGAATTAAAAAATTATAAAATGTTTAGTTTTTATAACTAAGAGTTGAAAATTTAAAACAAAGATTCTCTTAAATAATTCATACTGTAACC
Source organism: Macrosiphum euphorbiae (assembly GCA_949089665.1). NCBI lineage: Eukaryota > Metazoa > Arthropoda > Insecta > Hemiptera > Aphididae > Macrosiphum > Macrosiphum euphorbiae. The sequence continues at coordinate 4,393,936 of CARXXK010001085.1, read as the reverse complement.
AAAAAATCTAAAAAATATATAAACACACTTATTTTTTACAGACATTTGAAATTCAAATTTGGACGAAATTACATATTAAAAAACCTAGAATAACTATTTTAGTTATTTTGTTGTGATTGAATAATATTATTCGTGTGTACTTGAAACTTCTAAAGTGTACTATTATATATCTATGATAGTATCACGGTTTTCGTTGATGTATATCGCGTTATAAGTATCTAATGGATATTGTGATATGATTAATTTGGAATTTATTATAGGTACCTATTATAGGTCAATTTTTTGTTTAATACCATAGATATGTATATAATATGTCTTATACATAGACTGACATACCGTCACCGCTCAGAATCGTTTTTCTTATACAATGATATTATATCATTGAATTCAAATTTAATACTATCCATTATACAGTGACCCACTTGTAACCTACTGTACAGCAGAGCGACACCCACTTGCCCACCTTTTTTCAATTATAAATAATACGATCTATTCTATATCTATACTATAACTATAGCGGTTAGTGGTGACTATTATTTGTAACACCCTTTGTACAATTTTACACATCATTAGTTAATATCAAAATACTACTGAAAGAATACCAGTACAAGAGCTATATATAGAAGGAATTCTAACTATTTGATTTTTTTTAAGAATATACCAGTATTTTGGTAACAGAGGCCCGCGATACCTCTAGGTAATACCTATATTTAAAAATACAAAATATAAATTATATATTTCAATATTTCATAATCAAATTGAATCTATAGACAGTTTTTTTAAGTATTTAGTTATTCAAATATAGCTCTTTATATTCGTTCAAATACTGAATAATACCTACTTTTATTATTAAGTATTGTAATGTCTCCAAATTCATAGTCAACATATAAAATAGTTTATACAAGTTGTGTGGTCTGTGTACCTACATCTGAGAATCACAGAAGGTACCTATCTAAAAAGTAAAATACAGTAGATAATTAGACATAGTTATTTAATTGTATTACGTATTGAATAATTATTATATATTATTAGCTCTAAATTATAGGTATAACTATTATGGGTTATTGTTCAAAATCACTAATTCCCAAAAACATAGCCCGTATACAGTTGCTTATAGTTTATTATAATTAATACAATTATAATATTACAGTTATAGCTCTTATATATTTGTATATAATTATTCAAGATAAAATTATATGGATAGGTAATAAAAAAAAGTTGCGAAAAAGCGGGTTTTTCTGAACCTTGTTATTTTGGTCCAAGAACATTTTATATTTTATGCAACATATAAATTTTTTTAGAAATTCTCCAGAATTTTAACCTCTTAATTCATTATGATATATTCTATCTATTATGTATACATTATATTTGAAATCACCCACGATTCAAATAAAATGATTACCTATACAATAGTTATTTTTTGTATACAGACTCAAATGGTAACACATCTAATAACTTAAAGTTTTCTTTAGTTGAACCATTTAAAGTAATTTTACTTCAATATATCCTAACAATTTTTCTTTGTAAAAGCTGTAGTTGTCTAGACTTATTTTGAAGCAGTAAAAATTATCATTTTGACTATTATTTGATGTAAAAGTATATTACAAAAATTATAAAGAAATTAGGTATAGGTACCTACCTAGTCAATTGTATGTTTTTTCTTTTTTATAAACAATTATTATTACAAGTATATATTATTACTTAGTAAGTATTATTGCTTATATTTACAAACAAAATTTTAAAATTATTATTTACAAATTTACAATAAAAATAGTGCATTAATATAAAATGATTTATTTGGTATATCATGAGAGAGTCGGGATTTATGTTTTTAAAAATCGGGTCTGAGTACTTATATGCAGTCTTATGAAATTAAAAAACCCGGTCAAATATTTAGATAGTACCTACAGCATACAGTACTCAGTAGAGAGTAGGTTCTTAGGTACTAGAATAGAACATAATGTTCTAGGTAGTATAGCACAGTTTCCAGGGGCGACTCCAGAGACATGATTAGGTGACCAAGTCATAATCTTCTGAAAATGTCGATGATTTTTTTTTTTGTAATTTTGTTTTTAACAGTATGAAATTGTTTATAAAAACAGATTTGGGAGGGGGAGGGGCTAGAGCCCCTCTGGAGCCACCCCTGATAGTTCAAAGGATAACAGTCCGTAGGGTTTGGTTTGCGTAGACAAATTCCCTACCATAACCCATGAGTGGGATGTGGGAATACGTCTGTACACTCAGAAAAAATCATTAAAAAAAACCCTGCTACACAATTAATATAACAAAGTACAAATTAATATTAAAATGTATTATGACGTTTTGATTCTCTCTATACTATGCAGCTTATGCTAAAGAGACAGAGTTAAATTACACTAAACTATTTTAATATTTATGATAGTAAACAATAACTTTAAAAATAAATAAATATTATACATTAATAATAAAAGCAAGATAAAAAACAAAAGAAGTTCATAAAAAATGAATAAATAAACAAAAAAAAGATAGAGTTGTATAAAATAATAGTTAAGATATTATTTAAACTACATACCTACTGAACAATAATTTACACGCCTTTCAAAATGTTTACACATTTTAATATCAATTTTCTATATAATATACATTGATATATGGGCGGATTCAAATTTAAAGTAGTGATATGACCTATCCCAAATTTTGAGTATACTGAAGCTTACCTGTTAACTCAGGGCCGGATTTCCCCGGCGAGTTACCGAGTAAAACTCTGTGGGCCGAGACAATTTTGGGCCGTTCAAGTCACGAGGAGCCACGCTGACTGAAATTATGTTAAGAGTTAAAATTTGAAGAAATGGAGATTGGAGACATAAAATAAAAACAACTATGCATGGAATAAAAACGTAGCCAAGGGCGCCGCCAGTTTGTAAGTGGGCTGATAAAGTACGGAAACTCGGTATGCCGTGTTTGTATAATCCGGCCCTGTGCTAACTTGTGTATTAAGCTCAACTCCTCGAACCAAATTACACCCGAAACGCGAATAAGTGTTCGACGGTGAAACTCGAATTTTGAAATAAACGAGAAAAAAAATTCCGGCGGCCGTACTAGCTACCTACCTAACTACCTACCTACCTAATTGAGAACTAGAGTCAAATCTATGACTCTTAAGCCGTTTCGCCGTGCCTGCGAATTGCGAACGCGTTTTCGACGTCCATCAAAGGGCGTCGTAGCCGGCGATCCTACCTCGTTGGACAGCAGACGATGCGCTGGGCTGACCTCGAACGTCAAAAAGGCGATATTCAAGAGAAAAATCATAAGTTCCGGCACATGTATATTTTTTGCCTGTATTTAGTTATACCTACTCGACGGCGGCGATTTCGGCCGTCTTATTTCCGTGACCCCGCTCCGCCCCGGGACTCGATTCGAAGGAATCACGTCCTATAAATGTAGCGGGGAATGCGAATAAGTCGTCAACGCGGAGGGCAGACGTGTCGAAAAGGGCTAAAACTGGAATTTTCGACAAAAACGGTCGCTCGGTTTGCACGCCGCGGGAACGGAGTACGGCCTGTAAATTTAGCGGAGAACGCGAATATAAGGTCCGAGCAGGGACGCGAAAAGTCCTCAAAGGGTGGTAGAGGCGAAAAATCTGTAGAAATTGAAATTATTTATATAAATAGTTTAATATAAAGTTCTTGGTAAATAAACTGTGCTTGTGTATTTTTTTAGATTATTTGGTAACAGAATTAAGTCATTAAGTTAATTAGAAAATTAATCAACTAAATAATTGGTAATGGTTAGTACTTGATAATCTATTTTGTATACATGTTTGAATCAGAAATAGATACTTGGCATAATACTTGGCATAATAAGACTCATAATAACGTGCAGTAATAGAATTTTCATAATTAAATATGAAGTATATAGATAATGGCGATAATATCAAACTATAAGGGTATAGGCCTAGGTCGTGTTAAAGATTTTTTATTTGTGTTATCGTATTTATAATTAGTTAATAATTTTATAGTATCATACCATAGTTTTACGACTACTATAAAAATTAAAGCGATATTTTCAAATAGCAACGTACCTGAAAATTATGAATTACTAATAACTATATAAATACATTTTATAATATTTGAAATTGGATACCCCAAATCCTTATAATTACATTGTGATTTGGGGTTATTGTGTTGTGGTATAGCAATCTGAAATATAGGTAATATATTATTATTTTACACAAAAGGTTAGACTTAATTAACTCTGCTAAAAACCATTGTTATATAGATTTATTATTTGAATAATCATATTATATAATAATATAAAATAGAAGACCATTTTTTGTATGTACCTATATGAATATCTCAAAAAGTAGGTATGTACTTATCGGAATTTAGTACATGTTTCACTAATTAATAGGCCGTGTCTCATGGAAGGTTTTCATGTAAAATACGTCTTAGAAAAATTCCAAAAATTATATAAATAAAATATATTAAATGTTGTCCGTCGGTAATGGCATCACTTTCCAGTTAACTGTTTTGTTTGCATTAAAGTTACAATAACTTAGAATAAACCATTGTATTAAATTGTCAAATGTTAGTCACGAAAAGAAAATATTTTTAAAATGTCTACATAGACACAAAATATAATCGAATCTTTATATTCAGCATTTGTTCATTTAAATATGACAATTTCAATGTTTGAATACCCATTCAGGGTTTTTCAGCATCGTTTATTGTCAATGATTGTCGCTGCCAAATGTCAATTTGTCTGATATTTTCAATAAAACAGACGTCTATTAATATTGGGGTAGGTGAGGGTCTAATTTGTTGAGCTAATAAATATGTATAAATTCAGCACATCACTAATAACCACCCATAGTCCATAACCCATATAAATCATTTTATATTAAATATTATTAGGTAGGTATCATGTTGTGTATAATGAAGTCTTTTACTATAATATGACGTATAAATCGACTTACAGAAAAAAAATATAACAATAAAGAGCCCCGTTTGTGACTCTCGACGCCGACACGATTATTTACCCCAATTACGTTACACGGTCGTCAAATAATAATAATAATATGACAATAGCTGAGGGACAAAATTTATAACATTTAAAATTTAATAATAATTTTGTAGCTGCATCGGAATTGCATTCCAAAAAAAAAAATTCCCAAATTATATGCCGTCTCTTGTAGGGGTTTTGTCCGAATTGCATGGCGTGAACCACACGTTTATTTATTATGCACTTAAACAACTTAAACTTTGTTTGAAATTTCCTAATTTTTTAAAAAAAAATGCATGTTTATAAACGCTCTTTTATGTTTGGCTGTTAAAACTGATTAGTGATTAGTTTCTAGATTGAAATATTTTTACACCCGTGTAAATATTTTCCCTAAGTGTATCTGTATTGGAGGAATTAGTATTTGTAATTATTCCCCTGAATAATTTTAAACTATTTTCTCTTTAATATTAACCATTTTAAAGAATACTATTACTATTTTATTATTCAAAAAAATATGTTTCCGGTATTAGTATTATTAATATATATTTCCCATATTGACATATTATTTTATTATTATGAATTATTATTATATATATTGTATATTTAAATTGTAATATTGTGTGCACGAAATGTCAAAAAAAACCCCACCAAATTTAAAAATAATATTATTTATTTAAATACTATTTAAACACATGTAAAATACACTCACTTGATTACCCTAAACTACAATAGTTTTATTTAACTAATGGCCTTTGTTGGCGTTGAAAAAAATAAATAGTTTAATTTAATGATTATTATTCACATTGTCACCTTCTACAATATTTATATATTTTGTTGTGATGTAACGAAATCCCGTTCGGCCATTGGAAAGTAAGTTATTTAGTCATTTTATTCGGACATACCCCTCTAAGAGATGGCATGCAATTCGGACAGACCTCTCCAAGATACGGCATGCAATTTGGACATGCCGATTTATATTTATTTTTTTGGCATGCAATTTGGATGCACCGAATTTTGTAGTTAAAAATTCATAAAATGTTCAACTTTTATAGCTAATGATTGAAAATTGACAAGATTCAATGTGGACATGATTCAATCATCGTCAAGAAAACAAGATTCTACTTAAATAGGTTATATATAAATTACTTGATTCACCTTATTAGTATCATCAAATAATATACTTCGTAATATCATAGGCTGACTAACCGTTTTCGCTCAGAATCGTTTTTCGTACACAATGATAATAAGTCCTTGAATTCAAATTAAATACCATAAATCATACAGTGACCCAAGTGTAACCTACTGTACAGCAGAGGACCTTTTTTTCGTTGTGTACGACAACATTTGACGATTATTTAAATAAAAATAATAAATTTGCTATTACAAGGTAAACTGCGTGTGCCTGTACTGTTAATTAGAAAAATTCTGTATAATATTATGATACATCGGTTATCGTTTAATAAACGGTGGGCTTAATCAACATACATAATATATATCCAGTGGAATCAATAGCCGACTAAATTAATATTAAAACAGAAAAATCGATAATACCCCGCCATATTATAACCGTTATGCTTGAGTCAATTATGTGTGTACAGGCCCGACAACAATGTTGATACCCTCGTCACACCTTAACACGTTTCTTATTTGTATGGATAAGAAGGAACAAACCACACGACAATAAACACTTATTATTATAATTTACAAACGTTTTACAATGACATTTTATTGCGTGCCTACTTACAGCGGTCTGACAGCGTGTGAATGAATAGGCGGCGGTGACCCATCACTGAAAGGAGTGAGGCAGCCTACAGTAGCCTCCAGACAACAATAACACAATTAGCGCATTGTGTACAGTTTATCCTAAACGGCTTCCGTGTTACAAAAAGGTCAATTTCCAAATAGCTACCGTTTTTCATAACACAAATACCTTCCCACTTCAAACAGACTATTCGGACTGTCTCAAAACAGCTGTGGTTAAAATGTGTTAAAACCCCGTCAACTTAACCATTAAGCATGAATAACGTAGGTACAGGTAAAGCAATTCCCAGACAAAATTTTGCTTTAACTGATTCCACATATGTATGTGAAAAACATTTTAACGAATAATATATAATACGGTATTGGCAGTCTGGTAGTGATCCTACAACAATTGTTAAGGTAAACAAATAAATAAATATATATAAATAATAACAATATTAGGTACATTTAGCTTTAGGTATACCGCGGTATACCTACTAGAGCAGTCATAACTTTTATACAATTACCTACATAAACATTAAACAATAAGTAGAACTTAGATATTAGGTATTTACTTTGATAATAATCTAGTATGTACCTACAAGGTGTATTTCAATAAAATTAATTCATCATAATTAATGACATTGTTAGTTGACACTTAATAAATATTTTTAAATAAGTACTAAGTACACAAATCAGTTCAATCCATAGGTATTTTGAATTATGAACCCTATTTTTTTTTTTAATAATGTCTGGAGTATACTATTTTGAATGCTATGATTTGGAATACTACCTATGACAAATTGGAGCTTTTATAATCAAACCATATCACAAAACAACTACCAATTAGGCGCATTGAAGATTTTGTTTTTTTATTTAATAGGAACATATACCATACCTAGTACCTCAACAAACTACATATCTAAATCTGAAAACTATATTGTTTAGTTAAGTATATTATTTTAGGTATATTGTACGTGGTATAATTCGTGATCGGTGCTCAGTAGACGGGCCAAGTACTACTAGCACTATAGTTCACCAATACACCGTTTTGAGACGCGTTATCACGCCTCGTTTCGCAACCTGAGTAGATAACCGTGAAAGGAACTTACCACACAATTAGGTACACCACTACTGTACGGGTCGGAGTATATAATAATAATATTCGAGTCCGGACACCAAACTCTTTGTTTTTACGCCACTAACACCTAGGTCTAAAAAATATATTATGGATGACTAGCTAGGTGTGTAATGGTGTAATAGCTCGAACAGCAGTGGTCGGGATCGCCTAGCAATATTACTGTCAGCTATGTAGTGCTTGTTGTGGATTATGTGTATTTGTGTATTAATGTATGTATGTATGGTTGTGTGTGTACAATAAAACAAATAATAATAAAATGGTAATACGGTTTCTGGTAATAAGTTGCTGTTGCTGTATAATACACAATAATAATAATAATAATACAAATATATAATAATTAGTGCACGGCTATTATAGCCAGCAGCATAAACAATATTATAATAATATTAGGTAATGCACGCTCTTAGCCAAGTGGCATAAAATACAATAAATAATAAAATAATAATGCACGACTCTTATGGCCGAACAGAATAAATTACAATACTATTAAACAACCCTTCTGGTCCTATCAAAACAATATAATAAAATAATACGGCAAACTTTATGAGCTGCTACTGATAATATATATGATGGGACCCTTCTAATACAACAATATAAAAGGTGAATAATAGTTAAAATATATTAAATAAAGGTGTGGCCCTTATGGCCAAACAGAATAAATATAAATTGATCAGCTATTTAAGCTGCTAGCTCGTATGAAGGTGTATAATATAAAAATGATATGCGGCCCTTCTGGCACTATAATATAATTATAAAATATCTAAGGCCCTTTTGGCCTAACAACTAAATGTGTTATATTGTAAAATAATAATATAATAATAAAAACTCACAGTTTGGGGAGCGCAGTCTAGCTAGCTGGTCCTGTGCTAAATACAAATACTATATGCCGTGGTACTCGGCGTATAACAGTAGTATATATTTGTATGTTCACAGCCAGCTTTTCCAGGGAAAAAAAAAAAGTTCAAGGGGGGAATGTCCCCTTGGAGCACTCAGATTTACCGTGTAACACAATTTCACACTGATTGACTACCAAATTTCGTCTCACACAAAAAATATTTAACATTTACCATTTTTTAAAACTAAAATAATTATTTCAAGAAAAAACACAAATTATTAAATCATAGTTTTTTTATTGTTACAAATAAATTCTTAATAATATTTACACAAGTTTTCTTACTTCTCTAGTAAAAGGTACATATTCTACAATACGATCATGAATTAAGAAACAGTAAGCAGTCACACCTGTGAGCGATTCTGAAGCTTCAATTTCCAATTGAACATCCACTGCTGAGGCTGTGGCTGAATCGTTTTGTTTCGAAGTATCGATAACTATAATTGGAGCGTTTGTCAGAAAAGTAGAAGGACTCAATATCGGGTTCCGAATACTTTTTTCATAGTACGATTCTTGAAACGATGTATACATATTATATAATAAGGTGAAGTTATTTTTAGTAAAATCTAAATTCAAATTATCGTATGGATAAGCTATAGAGTTCAGAAATACTTTAACGTTTGTTAAATTACAATGATCAAATATACTACAATCTTTTGTTAGCAAATTTTTGCGTCCTTTTTGTAATCCAATTATGATAAATCGTGGTTTTTCTAATTTTGAAGCAGTTTTCAAATTCCATACAACTTTTTTAGTGGTTCCGAGTTCAGGATATTCAAAAGTTTCAAAAGATCTAAAAGGGATAAATAGACTTTTTTCTTTTTCTATAAGTTTCAATAATTTCAACCTTTCTTCATCGTCGACCGTTATATGTGGGACCTTCCAGACTATTTTATTTAAGGTGATTTTACCTTCAGTAGCAGTTGCACCACTTTTAACTTGTAAAGCATTTAAATCACTATGACTTCGGGTTAATATTAATTCCAATCTAGAATTCACTAATATTCTTTTATAGTCTTCAAACAATCCTAACCAATATTTCAATGGTATGCAAGCACTAAATTCACCTTTTTCATTTTCCAACTTTTTTTGTTGCTTTTTATACTGAACCATTAAGTTTATAGTGACCATAAGCTAAAGTATTTATCGTGTCATCCATTATATGAAGTTTATCATTGTTTGCACTTAGAACAAGTTTGTTCATTGTTTTCGAATGAACAACATGTTTATTGGATTGGTTAAAATTCATTTTTCTATGAGTTTGTTCATCCTTGAGAGTTCTATGATTTATAAAAGCGTTTAGTATATCCATATAATTATTAAATTACATGTGATTTTTAATTATATATTTCTTTACAAATTTTGTCTTTTTTCAAATGGGTTAGCATTAGCATGTGCTAACGAATCTTGAAAATTTTTTTATATAACAGTAATGTGATGTTTCGTTATTATTAAACAAAAATAGATCGAATTGTTTTTTTCTTTCAGTATCACATATATACAGAGGAAAAAATATGTTCTTTATCATTTAAACTATAAAGATTAATTGATACATCGTTTACACGTTCAAATTTTTTCATCTAACCGATGTGGTGTTGGAAAATCAATACATTTAAAATCTAAACCACTTTTTTTCTGACATTTTAAAATTTTTTTTATTTAAAAAAAGTTTTATTCGAACGATTATCAAACTTAGATAGTATTGAATATTTAAAACATTTACCATCGTTATTTTTTCACATTTATAATTGCCCTTTTAACTTTCATATATTCAGGTAAATCTATGTACGTTCATCCCCTGAGGGGATTCACTATATTAATTCTTAATTGCAATACATCTATACTCTTAAGAGACCACCCAGATCCTTTCGCTAAAAACTGGTCTTGCTCGGATAATAATTTATCGAACATCCTATTTAATAATTTATTGAAATCGGATGAATTACATGCAAGTGTTAAGTGTATTAGAAGTTTTGAATGCTATGTCCTGAACTTCTTGAGTAATTATTCGTTCGTATACACTATCCACATGTAAATTAAATTTTATAGATGATTGTAAACATGATTGTTTTAACTTTAAAATTAATTTATCTCTAACATAGTTAAAAAAAAGTGTGTAGTCTATAAAATCTAAAGTATTCTTAATTAAAAATGTTTTCGAACATTTTTTAAATCTTTCAATTTCAAATAAACCTTCATTAGAAGACATCATCCGCTGACGTTTTGTAACCGTTTTTCTTTTCATTGTAAAACTGAAAATAGATTAAATAAAAACATAAGCATAAGCAATAATAATAATATTGTGATATTTTATTATAACATCAACTTCTTTTTTAAAATTTGATGTAAGCAATTTAGAATATTTTGTCAAAATATAATAATAGTATTAATTCTAAATTATTACAAAGAAAAAAAACATTTTAGTCAATCCAGTATTAAATTATTTTTATTCGAACGATTATAAAACTTAGACAGTATTGAATATTATATACACAGGAATGATATAGGTTATAATTTATTTCAATAACATTCGATATATAATTATAATATAAAATAATAAATTATTTATTTAATCGATTTTATTTCGGAAAACATAATTGTATCAACGACTATAATATTCTAATTCTATTCTATCTAATTTATCGTACAATATACTCAAGCCTTTTTGTATATTTCTTTCACATAGAAAGGCTGAATAAATTAAATTTTTAAAATCATTGCTACGGTTGTTTGCTTTGAGTTGACACAATATCTTGTTAATTTCTTCCCATATCATTGCTGTTGACTCCATTTTTTTTTATTCTAGAAAAAATGCATAGAATTTGTGAACATTTAACTCTTTTATATAAGACAAATTTGGTTTAGAATTTGTTCTACTTAAATAAATAGTGAATTTGAGGTTTCTAATTTTTTTTTTAAGATCTTTATATTCGTATCTCTCTTTAATTTTATTTTCATCAATCATCTTCGTTAATGCTACAATCTGCCCTTCATAATAATAAATTTGTTCACAACAATAATCATATGAATGCTAAAAATTCATTATCTATAATTTTAGCTAAATACATTAGTATGAAATGTATAATTTATAAATCTAATAATTAAAACGATTATTTATTAAACAACATTGAATATACGTATATATATATTTATTGTCAATGATATAATAATTACTAATTATATTATTACATATTAGTTTTAGTCTATATTCAAAGATTCTAATTCTCTGTCCAGTGAATGTAAAGAATTGCATATGCATAATCTACATTTATAATATGTATATTGTGATTGTTGGTAGTCTAGATTAAGTTGTTTTTTTTTCATATTTTAATTTTTTAATTTTTTGGTTTATTGTTTTAATTTTGTTTTTATGTATATTTTCGTCTTCGTCTTCTTCGTCCAAAGTTTTTCAAGTAATTCATATTTTTTCTTCAATTTTATGTTTTATTAACGTTTGGTTTGAACGAGATTCCATTTTAATTTTATTTTCACCAATCATCTTCGTTAATGCTACAATCTGCTCTTCATAATATTGAATTTGTTCACATCAATAATCATATGAATGCTAAAAGTTCATTATCTATATACTGTAAATGTTAATATTTATTTATTAATCAATATATTCAATAAAATAAAAAAAGTCGAGTCATAATAATTATAAGCGATACAATATTATTTTTCCTTTATATTATATTATATTATATTATATTTAACTCATATTATTTGACAAGTTTTCACATCACAGTTAAAATATTAACTAGGCAATATTATAGTATTTATAACATAGAACCATACTTTTAATTACTAATGAAACCGTGATCACACGATAATAGAAAATACGTGATAGTTTCTATGCTAGTTCATCGTAATAGTGTGATAGTAACAACTATCGTGTTTACTACCACCGTGTATCCGCGGCTTTCGATCAATCTCGATGTAAAAGCAACAAAAATAATTTAAATTTATATATTATATACGTTTTAGGATATTATATATTTTTTTATACAGACAGTAAACATTATTGAATATTTTTTTTTTCTAATTAAAACATTTTTACGTAAAATAATATTACACGTATAATACAACCATGAACATTAGAGGAAGGACGCCGAACACAGCAGAACGAAGCGTAAAAACATGGTCCGGAATTATCGCATTCCGCCAGAATGCGCGTCGGACCGTAATGATGTCGTTTTTACATATTGTATAGCACAGGACATTTAATGGTTTTTTATTATTATAATCTAAATGGTGAAATTTATGAATAATTACTATAGAACATTTTTTTAAAACCAAATTGCCCTCGATCGAATATATGTGTTTCCAATAATATACGACTTTTATAAAAAGAGATAACAACTATATCTTTTTTTATAAAAGTCGTATATTATTGGAAACACATATATTCGATCGAGGGCAATTTGGTTTTAAAAAAATGTTCTATAGTAATTATTCATAAGTTAAACCATTTAGAATATAATATTAAAAAACCAATAAATTCCCTATGCTGTACATGTAAAAACGACATCATTACGGTCCGACGCGCATTCTGGCGGAATGCGATAATTCCGGACCACTTTTATATACACAGTTCGGCGTCCTTCCTCTAATGTTCATGAATACAACTATCACATTATCAATACCAAATATTTATAATCAGCGAAAGTATTTCAACGTTGATAAACTATAGATAACCGTAATAGCGTTTTTCCATATTCTGACTACTAGTACACACTACACGTGAACACTGATTCCATAATCACATAATTGACCACACCATTGAAATTCACGGTATCGACCAGACACTAGTGTGTACTAGTGCAGTCAGATTTTGAGGTTAAGTTACAATAATTATCAATAATAAGCATGAACTAAGATAATATCTTAGTTCGTGACACTGTTTAAGATAGAATTTCTATCTAAAGTCATACCTACATGATATAACGATCATACTAATATACTATCATAGTAATATTATAAAGCTATATTACAACGATACATTGTTATTATTCTATTTTTTTTTAAATATTTTTTTTTATTTTAAAAAAGAAGTTTAGATGTTAAGTTTAATAAGTAACAATATAAAAATAGTACTTACATAGCTTGTGGAAATTTAAGTATTTTTTTCTAAGTATGATGGCTTGTTGAAGAGGTCTGATAATCTGCTGGCTGACTATTGGTTGGCGAAGAATGCTGTTCTGCTGTTGCTTGAACTGATGACGATAAGCTAAGAAATTCTGTGTTTTATACCTGAAAATAGCCCCTCTCTGTTCACATCAGAAACTTTTTTAGAATGAATTTAAACATTTTAATATATTACATATCCTGTTTTCATATTAGAATGACATTGGTGTGTATGTAAATTATTTTAAATCCTGATTGTAATAATTTACATTCATATAGTGTACCTAATTATAATATGAAAGTGTAACATGTTCGTTACAAAAGCAATTTATGATAGCAACAATTTAAATTCATATAATGTAATTTCCTGTTGTACCTCTATGTACATGTTTCGACCGGTTTCTGTAAGGTAAGGTCATTGCTGTGGAAATTTGCATTTTAAATTATTGAAGTAGTGGCAAAATCTGTGTATAAAATACAGAGGGAATTCACTAATATTCACCAGTCTTCAAGATTTCGTCCCAGGACAAGCAGCTCAGTTCAACAGAGATACTACCAAAAAAGATGTCGTACCGTACAATTGCTTCAACTGATTCAGAGGTTAGTAACTTGTAACTACTTAGTAAATATCTTATAACCAAAGCTAATTGGAGGCTAGTCGTAACACTACTCAACGCTATGGTTATAATTCTTAAAATAATATTAAATGCCTGATTATAGCATAGTTTAAAAAACTATATAGTAACTAAAGCATATTGGAGGTCAGTCGTGACATTACTCAACGCTTTGGTTATAATTCTTGGAACATAGAAAATATAAAATGAAAAAATAGTAAAAATAATATACTATGTTTTATGTTTCATAGAATGAACATTTCAGCGAATCAATTGATATGAGACCGTCTTTTTCAAAAACAAAACCTGGTCTAAAACGTACTGCAGAAAAAACAAGTGTGAAAAAACCTATGAAAAAAAAGCAGAATAAAATGGTAGTATAAATAATATTTATTATAATGATAGCATAAATAATTTAATTTTTTTATAGAATGCATCATACAGAGATAATGTTACCGAACGTTTGAGATCAGAAGAATTTGATGTCGAGTTAATTAATTCGCTAACATTTAGACAAGGGGACGGTGGTGTTGTAACAATCAAGTCACCTTTTGAAGAAAAAGCAAAGGAGCTTTGGGTAATTAGCCACTATAAGGTTGCTAACATTGAGAATGTACCAGTAAAAGACAGGTAAATACATTGGTTTAAATTTAAAAAACCTATTGATGAATCTGTTTTTTTTTTTCACTGATTTTATTTACTTCTTTTGTTTTTAAAATAAAATAATTTGGTGTTATAGATGGAAGTTCAGTGAAGCTACTGTCAGATTGTATACAAGCGATGAATCAAAAGATCAAACGCTTCATACTGGTCTTAATGAGGCAATGCAAACCATATTTGACAAATTACTAACCGATCCGAAGCGTCAGACTATTAAAAGCAAGACGACCGTTTGATTATTATATGAAAAAATGAGTTTCATTTAATAAACAAAATATTATTATACATGTATGTTTTTATTTATTCAAAACTTAAAGGTCTTGGAAAACATAAACCTATAAACTATGGTTGGTTGGAAAAAAATTTAAAATATTAACAAATTAAAACTAAAACTTATTAAAACTATTCTTTATGATTTAAGGTGAGATGTAATTAAAATAAAAAGCAAGTTTATTATTGAATAAAAGTTTTATTAAAAAAAAAAAAAAAACAATAATTATACATATTTAAATATTTTTTTATGATATTAGGTCTTGTAAAATCATATCAGACAATGTGTTAAAATGGAATTGTAATATTTCATATAAAAATGATGTGTCATCGTTCTGTAGGTGATTATAATAATTAAAATCATAGTTTTGAATATATTGGTTGGTAAATTCGTTCCTTTGACAGGTGGACGGCAGACCACGGACATCATTTTTAATTAGGTCATATGCAGTGTTGAAAGTATTTTGATAATTTGCTAAACGTTTTTGCTTGTCTACCACGTACAAATCTATCAAATTCTGTAATTGACGAAGTCGGTACAAATCTACATGTGACAAGGTAATGTATTCCTCATTTAGATGTAGGGTAATTAAACTCTGTTTAACATTGGTTGAATATGAAAATGAATCGGTGATTTTTACACGCCTCACCCTAGTATTTAAATTATTAATAATCGAATTGTAATTAGGTTCAGACATCAGTGTAAACCATTCTTCTAAACTTAATGTGATAATTTTCTTTGTAAGTTTACATTCCAACAATAAAATAATTGAAATCTGCTTGTTAATTAGTAATCCAACTGTAATACTTTTCTTGTTAAAAGCCCGGATGTCGAATGTAGACTTACAGACAATTATTGGTGAACTCATGGTGAAGTTATTTTTGACAAATTTAAAAAAAAATCTTTTATAAATAAGAAGTGGGATATAACTGTTAGGAGTTATACATTGAACTGCTAGTTTGTTCCCTTTGCAGTCATATTATATACTAAAAAACTCTGGAAAAAATGCAAAAAATGTGAACATACAGATAGCCAATGAGTGCGTACAAGAGAGGGAATTTACATATACTTACTAACCTGTTACCTGAAAAACATTTTAAATTATTTTATACGCACTAATTCGCTAGGACTGTATGTCCACGAGATATTAAATCGAATATTAACACATTTAAGATAAAAAATTCAATTTTGTTTTATTTTTTTTTATCCAATACAGCAAATATTATAAGCAGCATAAATATATGTACCTATATATAAACATTTAAAAAAAAAAAAAAACATGATTTAACAAATGGTGTCGTACGAACCGGTTTCACAATTACAAATAACTTCGGTTTTACAATATTTACTTAAGACTTTTTGAACAAACTGATTTCCTTTCATTAACAATACAAATAAACATCTAGGTGAGAATCGAGTATGTTCTATGAAACAATTATCACCGATTTCAAAACTATGTAGAATTATTCCACACCAATGACATTGAACTGCATCGTCGAGATTGATATAGTAAAATCCACATTCCGAGAGTTTGTACTTATTCTGTCCGGTATTTGAAGGGAAACTTCTAAAAGTTCGTAACCTCGATACAAATGTAGAGAATTCTGGATACGCTGGCGATGAATTGAATCGTATTTGATCGACCAATGACTGGATATCGTTTGTGCATTTTTGAAAATTCATTTTTGAAGAAATTAAATAACTTATCCAATTTAATAAAACTTTGAGAAAATAAAGAAAAATGAGACACAACTTGAGTGAACGATAGTTCATTAGTAACTGAATATAATAAAAAAAAAATAATCAACTTTAAAAATTATTGTAAATTTGTTTATCAAATTTTAGATAAAAAAAACAGTGTAACCAACACGAGTAAAAAAGAAAAAAATATTAAATATTTTTTTGCGTGAGACGAAATTTGGTAGTCAATCAGTGTGAAATTGTGTTACACGGTAAATCTGAGTGCTCCAAGGGGACATTCCCCCCTTGAACTTTTTTTTTTCCCTGGAAAAGCTGGCTGTGAACATACAAATATATACTACTTATAACAAATATAATAATAATAAGGGACGATTCACACACGTAAAAATACAACGAATATTGAAAAATGGACCAATATAATAATAATAATGCCCTCATGGCTCACAATAATAACATGATGCGGTAATATAATTTATTAAATATAAAAAAGTGGCGATTTGCGCCTATGATTAGATAATATTAGAGCAAAAAACAACTAGTATAATATTATTTAACACTTCGGTGTTCGTGGAACGACGAACGAAACAGGACAGATTCACGGCCGCCGTGCTAAATAAAATTCGCATAGACAGCGCGGCGGCGTGCGATAACGTTTATGTTGAAATATACAATTAATATTAGTATTCAAACCATGTAAACACACGTGCGTGCATAGTCGCACATAGGGTGTTAATTTAGGGGGGCTGGGATAATTTATGGTTCACAGATCCGGGGGGGGCAAAGCCCCCCCACACCCCACTAATCCTAATATTTCTGCACTGCATTAGATTTAATTTGTACAGTGTATACAATAATTTCTAAAGTGCAATGTATCAAATAGTCTGTATGATTGTAAAGAAGACGCTAGGTACACCCACATGTGTTGTCTTCGTATTACAGACGTATAGGTACAACATAGGCAAAACTGTTTTGCACGGGTATAAAAAACATTCAGGCTCTACTCTAAGCTAAAAACTAAATGTTCACACTAGAAAAATGAGAAAATTTACTCTGTAACTTTGTTTTTATATTTCCGATATCAAAACCAAAATAAAAGTTATTTAAGTTTGATAAACAAAAAAAGGTGCTCTGCTGTACAGTAGGGTACAAGTGGGTCACTGTATAATCGATGGTATTAAATTTGAATTCAATGATATACTAACATCATTGTATAAGAAAAACGGTTCTGAGCGAAGACGGTTAAGTCAGCCTATGATATTACTAAGTATATTTGATGATACTAAGGTGAATAAAGCAATTTATATATAACCTATTTAAGTAGAATCTTGTTTTAAATTTTCAATCATTAGCTATAAAAGTTGAACATTTTATAAATTTTTAACTATAAAATTATTATTAAATTTTAAATGTGATAAATTATGTCAAAATTTGAATTTTAAATAATTATAAAAAAAATTGTGCCTATGTATTTTTAATATTTTTCAAGTGTTAATGTAACAATACGTATATCAGGAGCTTTGCATTAAATTTTCAAGCTTTTTTACCATACAAATAAAATTTAATTGATATGAATAGAAAAAAAAATTAAAAAAATTGAAAACTGAAAATGTCCGTAAATAGCTCAAAAAGAATCAAAATATTTTCAAAATTATATGGTGTATAGGAAATGCTAATATAAAAATTTAGTAAAATTTTCAAGTATCTACAGTCATTCGTTTTTTAATTACAACAAAATTAGAAAATCGTTACATGAGAAATCGAGTGAATATCAAATGTTGTAAAAATATGAATTTCAAACGTTGATAAAAATTTAATTTGAGATTCTTGTAGACATTTTTTTTTTGATAAAGGTAGACAAACTTATGAGGAATCTTGCATTACATTTTCATATCTTAGATTTAAAAAGAAAAATTTTTATGAATTTCTAACTCGAAATAATTTGCAAATTTTGGTCATTTTGTAGTATTTTGTTAATATTTGGAATTTAAATGCTTATAACAAAAAACTGTGAGTAAGGATTTTTAATATTTTCCATCTGTCTTTGAAACAATATATTAGGAGCCTTCTATTAAATGTTTAAGCTTTTATACCCAACAAATAAAATTTTATTGATACTTATAGAAAAAAAAACTAAAAAAAATGGAAACTAAAAATGTCCGTAAAAAGCTCAAAATAACTCAAAATATTTAGAAAATTTTATCATGTATAGAAAATGGAAATATAAATAACCAGTGAAAATTTCATATATCTACGGTCATTTGTTTTAAAGTTACACCAAAAACCAAAATCAATTTTCTCGAAAACAGATTTTGCGTAAAAATTCCCGGTTTTCCTTAATTTTTTTTTTGTTTTTCACGGCGCTTTTGAAAACTACTGTGAAATTTTTGCTTTTGACCCCCCCCAAAGTGCCAACTAGATTCACTTTCCTATCAGAAAAGATATTGTTGAAGAAAATCCAAGCACTTTTACTGTCCTAAAAGATGATGACAGACAAAAAAAAAAAATGAATTCGTGAATTCGCAAACAGTTGTCAATATTTGTAATGAAAAGAAAAATTCCTAACCAATAAACCACGATAGTTTATAAATGATTGGTGAAATACTGAAATAAACTGAGGGTGCTAGTTTGAAGCTTGGGGGTGCTAAGCACCCCCAAGCACCCCCCTATGTGCGTCTATGCGTGCGTGTACTATGTCGTTTACTAACAGATACTTATGCAGTTACGATATAGCTGTGCAACACCTTTACTATCGCTTTCTATATTATATACGGATACGGGATGGCCTCGATTGTTCATATAAATAGGGCCTTTGATGTATGTAATGCTCACTTGCACAGACGCTGTCATACCGAGTGTACGCGGTGTGTGACGTGTGTGTATAGTCACAGTTAATTGTACGTTATTATATATATTATACTTATACATAATCATATTGTCGTATTATTACTTATTATATTATTAATGCTAAAATCACTAGTACGTCAAGCTTCACTTTCAACAGTTTAATCGACATATTATATAGCTCACAAGACACATTCAATACAAAAATAAAAGAATACTAATAATATGATAATATGTGTGTGTGAGTCCAGCTATTCCTCCGTGAGTCGTGACCAGTGATAATGATAATATAAAAATAATGCTATGGTATTATGTTGCGGTGGCAACAACTACTAAAACATAATATTATAGTTTACAAACGTTTAACGTTATAGGTCAATGTTCCCGGCACCCCCCTATTGCGAATTTCTGGTCCAAACCCGGGGCGATCGTTTGTGCTTCGTTAGTGCTTTTTATCTCGTCGTTATAGTGCTTCATCCCTTCCAAAGTTATTCGAATTTCGTACAGGTGGGTGCCGGGGACATGCCTGCACCCCCCCATTTCAAATTTCTGGCCAAAACCCGGGGCGATTGTTTGTGCTTTGTTAGCGCTTTTCATCCTGTCGTTAGTACTCTACTCTTTCAAAAGTTATTGTGATATCGTACGGGTTGGGGGAGGGGGGGCTAGTGACGTACTATTTGAGTCCAGCCCCCAGAGTTTTGTCTGAAACTCTTCAACACCTTGAGGTAAAAATGATCCTTGGATGCATTGCAGTTAAATATCGTAGTTTTGGGAATAAATTACTTAAATCTGAGTTTTATATATTACGTAATTATCACGTAAAAAATATGTTATTAAAATTTCATATTTATGCTAACTTCTGCCAAAAGCTTTAATAGATATAATTATATAACTTTAATTTGTCCATGCGTATATGATTTACCGATATTGAAAAATATCGTAGACAGCTGATCGATAAAACTGAGTACCTATATAGTTTTAAAAATTCTCAAAAAACTAAGTATAGGTACCTACCTATATATACCTATGGAAAGTAAACAACTTACCAAAACACTACCACATACGAATTTTATAATTCTTTTGTTGCAATTATTTAATAACTACATGTATATTGTGTATGATGTATGTACGATAGGTGCTGATGTATACTTGTTTGAAAAAAATATGCTTTTAAAATAGAATATGGTTCGCGTTATTTGTGAATATTTAAAAGTTATTTGTTAGGTATTTGAACAATAAAGATCTACGATTCTACCTACGACCTAATAATACTATAAATGTTATTGCGATACAGAACCAAGATAGGTAACTTTTATCCATTCTATGCGTTCTAGAACCCTGGATTATTCTAACATTAGATGAAATAATATTAATAATAAATAATATTATTGATAACATTAAGTATAATATATTGTTGTACAATATAGGTATACGTATACTCAATGATGATAGGTATAATGGTATAAATATATTATTTTTTTAAGTCCGGGAACAAATTTAATATTTTTTACGTAAGTACCTATACCTACTTGGTGTATGATAATATATATATATATATATCTATCCAAAATATTTATGTTTGCCTACAACTAAATATACCTACATCATTGCAGTTAATGATTATAAATTAGATAGATGCATAAAGTATAAAATCTGTATAAAACATGATTTAAGAAATAATAATCGTGATTTAAAATAGCTAAAAACCTATCAATCGCTTATGCCAACTAACTAATGTTTATCAACACTAACTATAAAATAAAAAGTTATTTAATAATTCCTTAAGTTCTATACAACCGTTAGAAGACTCCCGGGTTTTATGGCCTTACGGCTACAACCGCGTACCTTATATTAGCGCTGAGCGCTAGTCAAGAGACGCGGAGGCCTCAGTCGCCGAGCCCGGTTTTACCCGTAACCCGGCGACTGGCCGCCAGAGGTGGACGGCACACCGGCGGTGGCCTCTTCCCGCCTACCGTTAAAGCGGCCGGATCTGCGTGACCGCTGTCCCCGGACGCCCGCCGGTTACGGTGTGTGCCGGCTACACCAGCGAAAAACCAACAACCCCCTCGAATCCGACTCCAACGGATTGGAAATCCGATTGGCCGGGCGGGAAGCATTCCTGGCTCGAATACTCCCCTGGACTAACCCGGCCCCCCGAGCTACCGTCCAGCGGTTGGACATACTTTGGCGGCCGCCTCCGCCTACCAAATTTAGGGGGGGGAGCACCCTACAGACAAGCCGTCAGCCGCAAGTCCGATCCATCTCCGCTGTGCCCGCATCGATTTCACGAGCCTGACTGATACTGAGACGCTTGGCTGGAGGTCGGAGCAAGCTCCGGCACCCGTGTTTCCCGTTCGCACTGGAAACACCGCTGATGGCAGTGGCGTGGCGTGGGTATTAAAAAGATGTAAGCAGTGAAATTTTTTTTCAAAAGTGATTAGAATATAGGTACTATACCTAAATACCTAATTATAAATTATGTATAAAAAAATGTTATCCTTTTAAAGTTTTTAATATTTTTAAAAATATACTAGTTGTACAAATCAAATTCGAGAAAATAAAGAAATTGAAGTATAAATACTTCAAAAGTCTATTAGGCGAATGACAGTGACAGTGTACGTAAAAACGACTATAGTCTACAACGCGTCGAGCTACGTACTGGTCGCTCCTTAGTCCTTGTTTGCAAAATCAAATGTGCTTACAAACGCTAGTTAAATACGTGACCCCCACAATGGCATTATAGACTATTCGAAAACAACAGTTGCGCGTAAGCAATTTCAGAATGTGTTACACTGTATATCGTATTATGATAAAGCAGTTAACATAATACGGAATGGATTAAAAATAGACCTACAATCGATGATTTTCTTAAAATAGTTGGTAATCAGACAGCGTACGACACAAATAAACAATAACAAAAACAACTACCAGCTATAACTTAAATATTTTATAAATAAAATTAAAATTTTAAAAATCATTTATTGTGTACCTTTATTGGTCGTGATTGATCAAATTTATTTTTTCTTTCATTTAAAGTGTAAGCAGTGCTTACAGTGCTTACATGCACGCTATACGCCCCTGGCTGATGGGGTCTGATGAATCTCAGGGGAACCGGGTGTCCCACTATCCGCAAGTCGCAACCCGTGGCCGTGGACGCAATCTATACCGACCGTCGTCGGTTAACGGAACCATAGCAGGGCGGCTGTGGTTCCGCTAGATTATACAACCGTTAGTACAAGTTTAAACTTACCACAAATGCACGATATATTTGGCTATAACATTGATTTTATTATCTAATAAGGAGCTTAAATAAAGCAGTTAAATTATATAGGTACCTAAATTTTAGATTCTGAGTGGAACGATTCAATGAATACCATCCATTATACAATGACCCACTTGTAACCTACTCTACAGTTCTAACTGTGGGTATCAAATTTGTGACATTTGTTTTTTAGACGGCATATTAGATATTATTTAGATTATTATTAGGTACCTGCTACACAATGTTCAGACTGTATTTTAAAAGATTTGTAATGTCTCAAAAATATTCTGCTCTAAGTGTAGAACAAATTTGTAAATGTATTCTCTCCTTCAGATTTTTTACTGTTACTAAAATAAATATATTTATTTATGTGAAACATTACATGTGCATAACAATTGATTATAATTGAGATACCTACACAAGATGATACTTTTTGGAAGTTAATGGATATTGCATTATGATACTCACCCTATTACGCCTCAACACTTCATAGGTCTATTCATAAATGAATATCATAATAACAAAATTTAATAAATAATATTTTACAATTGAATCCAATAACATAGGTAACTGCACTATGCAGGGGGGTATTTTTTCAAGGTGAAGGGAATTCACAAAATAAATTGAACGATTCAAAATAATGTCATTACTTATTATTAATTATTATAATACATATTATTTTGTTAGAAAATGTATTATGTTTATTCAATAAGCCCAATTTTATACCAGTTATAATTATAGAGGAAGACGTCTGGAGTATTAATCCATACTTCTACTCTCATTAATAAGAACAATGGAAATATTATACAATAGTAGGTACCTTCCTTAGTTATTCAATAAGGCGAGTGGTGACGGTACAAGTTGAAACAGTTATAGGTAGGTACGTTTAGGTTCCTATAAGAAGAAAATATCATGTGGACATTAAAAGTAAAAATAATAATGTATTACACTGTATGTACATGACAGTTTGTTACATACCTATCTTATCTAAAGTATTTCAAAAGATAGAAGTAATATTAATATAATATTGTGACACTTATATTTTACTAAAAAATATGTTGAATATATAATACGCCTCTCAATTGCAAATTTACAATCAGGTACATTACTAGGATTTCACCCAAAATGGTCATTTTTCAAAAATTAGGTACATATTTCAACCATAGTTATTATTAAATTATTTCATTTTTTGCGTACTGCTGTTGGGTTGTGTCTGCAAAACCTCATAAATACTCATTAGGTTACTTAAACAACAAAACATTGTAGTTAAATTAAAAGGTTAAATTTTTTTAAGTTTGAGATTGGGGATGCAAGTAATATTCCAGCATCGGTGCCTATTTATTATTTATCATTAAAGACCGGATTTATATGTGTTTAGTATATTGTGGCTGAGCACGGGCACTCGGTCAATTTAATATAATTATTAATCGGTCGATAAGACTGCCGACGCACTGGGGCTATGCAAAAGGTAAAAATTAAAAACACACTTATCAGGTCGGCCCGGCTTATTGTTATTGAATGTATTATTATTATATTATGTTATTATATAATATTATTATAAATTGTATTATTAGTGTGCTCCCGGGCCGTACTATCATTACCTGTAGGCTCAAGGCTGTAATATTATATATTATATATTATATATAATAGGCGCAATTTCAATAAAAAAAACTAAGGGTGCTTATAACACTCTGCATTTTCTGGGCATTTAAATTAAATTATAACTATGAGGCATTTATGACTTTTTTGAGCAAAAACGTTTTATGAAAATTTAACATTTAAATACTTATAGTGTATTAGGTACATTTTATAAAAATTAATACAATAGTCAATTTTAATTTATTATTGAAAATTGAAAACAACTTTTTTATATTTTATTCAAAAAATATGACAAATAAATATTAGAATACAAGGCGTAATAGAAAGACTCGACGAAAAAAAAATTACGCTACTTAAACGAATGACAAAAATTTTTTAAATTATATGATTAGTAAATAATTTAAGAATTAAAATACTCATGTCAGAAAATTCAAAAAAATATTTTTTTGAAAAAAGTTATTATAATAACTTTACCTATACGTTCAAAATTCATTTAATCAAAAAAATATTGATATTTCAAAAATTCTAAAAAATAAACTACTTGACTTCAGAATACTACCCAAGTCCGATTTTAAGTATACCTAAAGAAAACATTTTAAAATATTTAAACTTTTATTTTTCAAATAAGAACTCTCCTCCCTTTTTACTGAAAATTATTTAATGGATGATTTTCTTGAAAATGTTAATGTATGTATCTAAATCAAAAATCTTATGAGTAGTTTCTGAGTTATTAAAATATTTATATTAACAATAATAATTCCTAATGGTTTTTACAAAAATGTAAATTACATGTTATATTAGATTAAGTATTTATTATACTTGTATCATTTTTATAAATTATTTATATTGACAGAACAATAGTACTTATCTAATAACTAACAATTTCAAATCATTTTAGCCCCTGTATCTACTTACCCAATAACTTACTAATTTGTCATAGACATATTATCCTTAGTTCACAAAGTTATATATCTAGTTCAAAAACTATTCAGTCAAATTTGATTTAAAAAGGTACATAAGAATTCTTTAAAAAAAGGGGGGGTTCCTATATGAAAAACAAAAGTTTGTATTGCAACAATATCTATCATATTCAAGTGATACAAAAAAATCTCATGTATTAAAAATATGGTTTTAAAGTGTATTTAAATATTAAAAATAAAAATTTGAATATATAAATAATTTAAACTTAAAATAAGGTGAGCATAAAATCCCCTTGTTTAGGTAATACCCAATGTAAAATAGGTACCTACTTTAACTTTTAACAATTTATTTTAGTTTAAAGTGAAATAATATTTGATAATATTAAACAATTCATTTTAGTTTAATGTAAAATAATACATGATAATATTAAACAATTCATAAAATACTTTTTATTTTAATGATTCAATTTACTGGGCAACAAATAATTGCATATAACTTATTATATTTTGAAGGTTGGTACTAAAACATTTATCCATCATTTCATAATGAACATGGTATAATATTATTAGTTATTATTAGTTATTCATTGTTGATAGGTATAAAAATGAAAACACATATTTTTATGTTTATACCTAATACTTATTATAAGAATGAGTTAATGAATATAAATTATCTTATAATTTATTTATTGTTAGTTTAATAATTTGTTGGTAGTTAATTTTTTGTATCTATAATAAGACTTATAATACCAAATTGAAATACTTAGTGTAATTAAAAATAAATACAATTAATTTCAATCAGCTTAGGTAACTTGATTAATAACATGATCTCATTTAAAAGCAACAACTTTTGAATTACACAATAATTTGTTACGGTTCAAATATTAGTAGTGAGTGACAACATAAAAAATAGCATAATAATATCTTAAGACAAGATTTTTGAAATATATTAAATAATAAATATTATAATTAAAATGTATATGTTAAGTGTACATTAAGTGAAGTTTAAGTTAATACATAATATAGTTTAAAGTTTTTAATTTTTTGAATCCAAAAAAAGCATTAAAACCGAGATTAAAACATACTTGTATAATGGTTTAGTATATTATAGGTATTTAAATATTGTTAAACAATTCAACTTAAACGTTGAATTTTATTATAAACTACCTAAGTTAAATAATTATTTAGTACCTAATCAAACACTGTTTAAACATTGATTTAATTTTTTTTTTTATCAACTGGGATCCAAACAACTCTTTATCTTAAAGCTTTACTATCTGTTAAATTTTTGTTTAAAACTATAGTCAGCTAACTTGATGACTGTAAACGTTATTGGTATAATTTGCCAACCAATGTAGTAGATTGAAAATTGTAGATAGTACCTATATGTTTATATACCTACTACATTGGAATGAATGTTCACGTATGATAAAATATTGGTAACTACAAATTAGTTTGAATTTGTTTCTCAAAATCTTGTTACGTACCTACGTATTTAGTAATTAAGTAATAACAATGTACGACGTAGCGCAGGTTTCTAATAGTACTCGACGATATAATTAATAAGGCAATTAGTATATTATAACACGTTAGGGACACTGTAAAAGTATCTCTCTAGGAAAGTCAAACATTCATACGAAGGATACGAGTCGACCAGCATACCAAGTACGAGACCAGGACTCTGTCTCATGACCGAATTTTGCCACTACTATGACCACCCACTCCAAAGGACTCGATCATATAAATACCAGCCCAGGACGAGAGCTCGTCAGACGGTTAGGGATACTCAAGACACTTGGACGCAGGTCGTAAAACCACTCACAGTCTTAGTATCATTTTGGAGGCAGGTCGTAACACCACTCAAAATCTTAGTAACAATTCAGAGTCAGGTCGTAACACCGCTCACCTCTCTACATAAGCTTTATACATTGTAATTTTGTACTTAAATAAATACTCATAATAACCAAGTGCATCAAGTATTCATTTCCACGTTGATGTATATATCGACGTCAGTTGGGACGCAACAATCTCAACAATTACTTATGGCCGGTTTCACCACGTAGGAGTTATAGTAGGAGTTATTTTAATATAGATAGTAGGTACAACACCCACTATCAATGGTTGTATATATCACGGTAAACCGTGATTGTAACTAAGAGTTAGCTCTTAACACTCAGAAATATTGGGGATTAAAATCTGGGAGTAAAGATTTTCATTAACTTGAAGTTACCACCTAACTCGAGGTCGTGAAATACGTTTTTCTGACAAACTCCGAGTTAGCAGTTACTCGCACTTTAACTCTAGGTGATGAAACCGGCCATTAATGTCTATACTTCATTCTATTAAAATATAATCAATATAATAACAAATTATTTGGTGGGTTTTCGACTTAACTGCTGTGAACCAGAATATCCAGGTGTATAAACTTATAGGGTGTCATATACATATATTGGATTGTATTATATAACACTTAACTCTTTTTTAAAATGGAGTTCATTCAATCCATCTGCTGCCAGTCTTATCGCATCATAGACCAAGTTTTGGTCAATATGATTTGGTGGGTGGGTGGTCGACTTAACTGCGGTGAACCAGAATATCCAGGTGTATATACTAGGGCAGGGATTCTCAAACTGTGGTACGCGTACCCCTTGGGGGTACTCAAAATTTTTTAAGGGGTACAAGTCTGGCCAACAAACCTTTAAATTAAAATAGAGATAAAAATTCTAAAATCCAAGGTAACATTTGTGAATTTTAAATTAAAATGGCGTATCTAACTGTTTCATTCGTCATTGATTGAGTAAGCGTGGCTATCGTTATACCAAGTAGAGTAGGAGACAGTAGAATACCTATATAATTATAAAAACGCGACGTTAAGCTAGGTGTCATGCGCGTGGCGCGTCTACGCTCGGATATAAAATCTTGCGTCGTTAACGACACGCGTGTGTTTTTTATATTTTTATATATATATTTTTGTTTAGTAATTAAGAAGGGGTACCCAAACAAATTTATTGATAAAAAGGGGTACAGTGTTTATAAAAGTTTGAGAATCCCTGTACTAGGGTGTCATATTTTGTCGACTGGATTGTAGATAAAATTAATTGTATTGATTGATGCTGTTTAAAATTAAATATTGCTTTTAAATAGGATACCTACTTTATATTCACCTTTATTTTTATAAAAATGGTATTTACTACTTACAAAATTATAGTAGTAAATGGAAATTAAATTTTAGTTTATAGATATGTATATAATATGTCTTATACATAGACTGATATACCGTCTCCGCTCAGAATCGTTTTTCTTATACAATGATATTATATCGTTGAATTCAAATTTAATATCATCCATTATACAGTGACCCACTTGTAACCTACTGTACAGCAGAGCGACACCCACTTGCCCACCTTTTTAAACTTACTCACCAATCATAGACCAACACTGAAATACTATTCCCTACAATTGTTTTATAATAATAAGCATATTCGCACAATTAAAATATTAAATGTATTTACTTATTTAATTATTTAGTACCTAATCATTGATATTTTGGTTATAACATAAAAAAAAATTATAATATATATAGGTATACCTATAGATATATCTATGTTGTTTGATACACCATAATACAGTTATTGTGAATCAGAAATTTTAACAAAAACCCACCATCAATATCAACATAAAATTAATGCTGGATTTCACTTAGAATCTTAACATTTATAGTGTATACCTAAGTACATATTATATATTCATAATCTTACTGTTTTTGGAACTTTGACTGATTTCTGGTTGACCAAATAACGAATCCGGAATTATTATTATAGGGCACAAACATCGTACAAAGTGAAAGCCAAATGTTAAAATATTGAATTTATCATTGTGGTAATATTTTGTACTATTTTAATGTGCATGATTTTATTTTTTTGTTTTTCTTTCCTTTATATGTGGCCTGTGTTGATCAACACATAATAAACATTATTAGGTATAACCAATATTTTACTGTTTAATCATTATTTTTACCGACTCATAATAACGTGTAATAGAATTTGCATAATTAAATAATACCTTTTATGTTCGTTTGTTTTCGAAGCCACCGATGTGTGGTTTGTACATCGGTCGTTATTATCTCTTTTCGTCTTTTTAATCACCTTCTGTGAACCATTCGTTTAGTTGATTTCCCGTGGATATGCGGTTTCTACGCGAATTCGGTTTGAGCACTTCAAAAATCGAGTTCACAAAGTATCGGTTGGTCTGCGTTTTTGACTTGGATTTAATACTGATATATACTGTTTTTGATTCAATAAATCGGCTCTGGTCAACTAATTATTTTCACGACTCATAATAACGTGTAATAGAATTTTCATAATTAAATATGAATTATATAGATAATGGCGATAATATCAAACCATAAATGCATATTCCTAGGTCCTCGTAATTCGTGTTAGAGTTTTTTTATTTGTGTTATCGTATTTATAATTAGTTAATAATTGCATAGTATTACACCATAGTTTTACGACTTCTATAAAAATTAAAGCTATGTTTTCAAATAGCTACGCAATCGAAAATTATAAATTTATAATAACTATATAAATAAATTGCATAATATTTGAAATTTTATAACACAAATCCCTATAGTTACATTGTGATTTGGGGTTATAGTGCTATGGGTATAGAAATCTGAAATACCATTATTATTTAACACAAAAAGTTAGACACGATTAAGTACTAACTCTGCTTAAGACCATTGTTACATAGATTTATTATTCGAATAATCATATTGTATAATATTATAAAATAGAAGACCAATTTTTGTATGTACCTACGTGTATTTCTCAAAAAGTAGGTATTTACTCATGGGATTTTAGTACAGTTTCACTAATTAATAGGCCGTGTTGCGCCGTTACCGATCCTACGAATTGTGAGGTTGTCGGCAACGACTTGCGTAAAGTGTTGAAGGCTGGAGCGGGGACGGGTTACTCAATATATGCGTACAACTCAAATGTGAAGTCGGAAACACGTTTAATGTGTGTAACAAAATATGATAAATAAATAACGGGCGCCCAAAATAATATAGTATAAATTAACATAACAACTAAGTACCATAGCTGGTGAACAATAATTATATATAAAGAGCCCACTGACGCGTGGGACTAAAAAACAAAGAATAAACCTGACGAGGGCTACTGCGTGGCTCGGCGACTGCGTCGATCCTTGGTGCTGACTGCTGACCAAAGTAGGTACCTCGCCGTAACGGCGATGGCGGACAAATCTTCAGCTCGTCGCTCGACGATGATAGCTCGTGGTTCCACGCGACTAGCGCGAACGCGAACTCGAAATAATGTTGACGTAGGTACTTCCGTAAGAAACACTCGCGATCACGCGGAGGATACTAAATACGCGAACGGCGTGAATATACGAAAACGGAAGCTCGATGTGAGCGTAGTGACGGACGTCGATCACGACGAAACCGATGAACAAAACATGCGTGTTCACATGCGACTTTTATTATTTCACGAGGAATTATGGGCGCGTACCACAACAGCGACGACAACGCGAAATGTAAATTTGGCCGTAGGTGTCTACCGTGACCGCTGATCACAGCTCGGGCCTCACAGTTTACCCACCTCGTGTTCACAGTAGAGATGGGCGCAAAATCACGTCGCCGTTACTTTGTCACCGCGACAACAGTGTCGCTGTTAGTCACTGCGACAATTGCCCAAAATTAATGGTGACCAGCGACTTTGGTGACTAGACAGTGACTACTGAGTACTGACTATAGTGACTGTGTTTTTAGAGGTTGGCACTGGTGTTAGATTAGTGTGAAACAGGCTGTTGTCGCGGTGACAAACTAAACAGCGACGTGATTTTACTCTAGCTATGATGGTTATTGGTCACTGAGTAACTTAAATATATATTGCGCAAAAGAAATGGTGACCAGTCACCATTAAAAGTCACGGTGACTTTAAAGTAGCTGTCACCATTGTCACGGTGACCAAATTTTGTCACTGTTAACCATCTCTAGTTCACAGTTCACACGAGTTTGTACAGGAACGCACGACACACACGGAGAGCGATAGCGCGGACGTTGCGCTACGTTCAGCCGTTGGAAAAAGACAGTTTTTAAAAATGTTCACGACGGCCGATGGCCAGCTCGACGGCCGTCGACGGCGGCGCGGGACTACGGAGGAGGGGGAAAGCGTCACTCGGAGCTTCGACGTCTAACGCGACTTGGAGTGTCCGTGCTTTTGCCTTTGTTTTGGCGGCAAACCCGTTCCGCGTTCGAACAGGCCGTGTCTCAGGGAAGGTTTTCTTGTATAATACATCTTAGAAAAATGCCAAAAATAATATAAATGAATATTAAATTTTGTCCGTCGGTAACGGCATCACTTTCCAGTGAACTGTTTTGTTTGCATTAAAGTTACGATAACTTAGAAACCATTGTATTAAATTGTCAAATGTTAGTCATGAAAAGGAAACATTAGACATAAGTGTATATAATATATTTATATATATTATGGGATTATGTATTATAATATATTATCAGTGGCGTTGTCAGTTGAGGGAGAGGGTATTTCTATATTTGCTAAGGTATATATAATATATAGCTATACATTTTGTAAAATAGTTTGTAAGTTTAGATATACGTAAATTGTATTTTTTTCGTTGTGTACGACAACGTTTATTTAAATAAAAATAATACACTTGCTATTATATGATAAACTGAGTGTGCCTATACTGTAAATTAGAAAAACTCTGTATTATTTGATACGTCGGTTATTGTTAAATAAACGGTCGGCGGAATCAACATAAATAAAATATATCCGGTGGAATCAATAGCCGAAATAAATAAATATTAAATGTTGTCCGCATGTAATGGCATCACTATCGAGTTAACTGTTTTTTTTTTTGCATTTAAGTTACGATAACTTAGAAACCATTGTATTAAATTGTCAAATGTTAGTCATGAAAAGGAAACATTTTTAAAATGTCTACCTAGACACAAAAAATAAACGAATTCAGCACATCGCTAATAAGCCATAACCCATATAAATTATATAATAATATACATTATTATGTATAATGTTGTGAATAATAATAAAGTCTGATGCCGTAGTGCCTTTACTTTTTGTGTAAGTGTATCACATGTTACATTTGACAAACATATTATAATATAATAAATGTATTTAAATGAGATAATAATTTTACTCATAACTGCCCTATAAACTCATAAACTTACCTACTGTAATATTTGTTAAAAATAAAAAAAAAATAGAAATAATAATCTATTTTATAACATAAATAATAAATCACCTATTGTACTCAAAATTATGGGTTAGAACTATTTACATTCAGCATTTATGTTTGAATACTTTTTCACCATGATTTCATAATCCCTCTTTGCATGTTTTACCAAGTCTGACAGTCTTGTGTCAAATGGGTCGAATTCTCCAGGCATTGCTTTAGACTTCCGATGTCCTGCTGTAATTTCTACAACATATATAATACAAAAATGAGGTTATGGATTTTCTTGCTGACATAAGTAAGCTATAGACAATGATTTTACCGTCCAATATTTTGAAAAAGGCTTTCATTACCATATTTTATATGTTATTGTTATCTTATATTCTTATGACAATATATAAACGTTGACATAAGTGTATATAATATATTTATATATATTATGGGATTATGTATTATAATATATTATCAGTGGCGTTGTCAGTTGAGGGAGAGGGTATTTCTATATTTGCTAAGGTATATATAATATATAGCTATACATTTTGTAAAATAGTTTGTAAGTTTAGATATACGTAAATTGTATTTTTTTCGTTGTGTACGACAACGTTTATTTAAATAAAAATAATACACTTGCTATTATATGATAAACTGAGTGTGCCTATACTGTAAATTAGAAAAACTCTGTATTATTTGATACGTCGGTTATTGTTAAATAAACGGTCGGCGGAATCAACATAAATAAAATATATCCGGTGGAATCAATAGCCGAAATAAATAAATATTAAATGTTGTCCGCATGTAATGGCATCACTATCGAGTTAACTGTTTTTTTTTTTGCATTTAAGTTACGATAACTTAGAAACCATTGTATTAAATTGTCAAATGTTAGTCATGAAAAGGAAACATTTTTAAAATGTCTACCTAGACACAAAAAATAAACGAATTCAGCACATCGCTAATAAGCCATAACCCATATAAATTATATAATAATATACATTATTATGTATAATGTTGTGAATAATAATAAAGTCTGATGCCGTAGTGCCTTTACTTTTTGTGTAAGTGTATCACATGTTACATTTGACAAACATATTATAATATAATAAATGTATTTAAATGAGATAATAATTTTACTCATAACTGCCCTATAAACTCATAAACTTACCTACTGTAATATTTGTTAAAAATAAAAAAAAATAGAAATAATAATCTATTTTATAACATAAATAATAAATCACCTATTGTACTCAAAATTATGGTTTAGAATTAATTACATCCAGCATTTATGTTTGAATACTTTTTCACTATGATTTCATATTATATTTCATATATGATCCCTCTTTGCATGTTTTACCAAGTCTGACAGTCTTGTGTCAAATGGGTCGAATTCTCCAGGCATTGCTTTAGACTTCCGATGTCCTGCTGTAATTTCTACAATATATATAATACAAAAATTAGGTTATGGATTTTTTTGCTGACATAAGTAAGCTTAGGACAATGATTTTACCGTCCAATATTTTAAATAAAACACTTTCAAAAAATTCTGGCTTAGTTTTGGTGCCTTTGAAAGTGAACTCCATTAATAATTGTCTAGTATAATAATGATGTCTTGTACTCTAGAAATCACTGTGCCTATTTCCATCGATTGTATCTTTGATACTACCGAATGCAAGTGTACAATCTACAACAAGGTACAAGCATTAATAATTTAATAATTTATTATATAATAATATTTACCACATTTGAGTTCACTAGCGTACCTACTTTATTTATTTATTATTCATCAACAATACAATAATTTAATTTTCGTATAATTATGAATTATAAATAAATAAGACCAGTTAACTGAATGTTGGTCAAACATATTTTTATAATATTAAAATTATATTTTACTCGCCAACTTTTGTTTATGCTCAACATTGTTTAACATATTGACCAATACATGCGATAATGTTCCATTGTCGTCAAAGGTAATAACTAAGAAGTGTTGTGAACAACCTCCAATTTTTGGTAATTCTACAATTTTACGACGAGACCGTTCTCCGCTTATTGTAATCAAGTGATTGCCAATAATTTCCAAATTGTTAGCCATTTTTTGTTGCACCTTTTCGACGGCAATAAGGCGAAGTAAAATAGGGTGCAGTAGATTGTGTAATGTTTCTGAAAAAAATGTTTCACAAATAGTAGTTATTTAGTAACAATATTCATAAATTAAAATGACTAACCAGTGATTGTTCTTTCATTGAAATTAGGAATATCTTGTAGTCTTACACAATCTGAACGTATATCTATAATATTATATACCTAGTTAATACATTTTTTTAACGTTTTAAGAAGCTGATTATATTATTTTATGGGTGTATTTTTTAATTATTTATGTCATACTGACATGTCAACTTAGATAAAAAAATCAATTTTTTTTGTTTTTGACACGCCGATACTATAGTTACTAGTTCGCCATCCCTGTTCCTGACCAACTACGCAAATTTGAATAGGTACCTATATACTTTGTTAAATTTTAGAGCATAATATAACGAAATAACCACAACTATGTACGCGTTGACCACAATATAATGCAATAAAAATTACAATAGTATATAATAATTAATATTATATAAAATAAATACCAAACTTACTTGTCTCGAAATCAATGTAGGTATTATAGTTGTCTACCCTTACACTTTACAATTTATGAAAATAAAATAAAAATTACTTTGAGTTCAGCGTTGTACCAAATTTTACTATAGATATCGTAATACAGTCATGGATAGCATAATACAGGCAAAGATTTATAGTACCTACAGTATAGAATCCGTTTAAGACAATATCCCGCCTAATACGCTCATTTTTACGAGTCCTGTGTTTCTGACATCGTTCATCATAACCGGTATAATACGATTTCACGCTTAAGAGGCGATTTTTTAACTGGTCCTGGTATGAGAACGTAATACTTCTAAGAGGGTACTTCACGGATATTTGTCTTAAAAGCGAGTAACATACCAAATTGTATGCTCAGAAGATCCCGCGTGATAGCTCCGTTAGTTGAATAATTAGAATGAACTGACTTCTTATACAATTTTAAGGTAAAATTATTATCTAGGGCGTTTCATTAGCTTTTTATTATATTTTAGTTTTAAAGTGAATTATTTATAATTCTAAATTGCTTGTTCATCTTAAGATACTCATTATGTTAATATGTTATTTACTGCTATTCAAATTCGACAATTTATTTTCGTGATAATCTATTTTTTATACATGTTTGAATCAGAAATAGATACTTGGCATAATATTAGATTCAACGCCTTAAAATGTTATAAGTCAGCAACCCATATGTTTTCGGGGGGGGGGACAAACTTGTGAAGCAGTTTTTAATCGGAATTGTAAAAAAATATATTCTATTACTGCAAGACACCGTTAGGACACCACTCAATTTATTGTGGTGGGCCAAAATTGGTCAAACTCCGTACATGACACTATATATAATTATAAACACTAATGACACCAAAAACACCTCTTTGACACTACTGGTCCAGCCGGGTCAGGACACAGATCATTAAATATATTTAATTATATTTTATATCATTAAAATATGTACTGAATGAATGATTTTATTTCAATAATAAACCATATTTTATTAAGTTTCCTTAAGGGGCCTCGCTACTACCGTCAGTTTTAAAGACCAAAAGTATTGAAAAAATTAGAGTTAATTTACGTTGTTCAATTTTGATTCTGAAAAAAAATTTAAGCTCCCCAGAAAATTGTCTACAGATCCTCCGAAGCACTTTGTAAAAACTAAATTTTATATTATTGTGAACTGTGATTGAAAACTTGAAAATATCAACTTTTTCAAATCTTAATTAAAATTAAAGTTAATATTAAAAACAGAAAATGTTTCGTTCGATCTACAGATATTTTTCTGCTGAATTCAAATATTTTTTCCGAATCAAAATCAGACAACGTTAACCAACTTAAATGTTGTCAAAACAAATGTATGTTTTTGTAAAATGTAGTGAAATTGATGTGGTTATCGAGTTGTTGACATGTGCATGCGCGTACGAGAGAGGATTTAATTTCACTCGCACTAATATAATCATTTACAACCAACACATAAATCCCGGGCGGCTTCGACAAGACTAGAAGTTGCCTAAACGTTGCCCCTTAAATAATGACCGTAGCGGGGCCCCTTAATACGCCACCCGTCGCTATCGACAGACGCCGCCGTGTATACAGACGATCATAATAACAAGATCGTAATGATACAATAATTACCTATTATATATTGTTATACCGTATATTTTTTTTCTCTGCCATGTTTCTCGTACGTTTACCCATAGATGATATAATATAATTAATAATATTGTTAAATAGGTACCACTAGGTACTATAATATTAATCATTAATGTTATTGGGGTACAGAATAAAATGATGTTATTTGACTGGCGATTCAAAGTGATGAGATGTAACGGGGACGCTGTGTATCATTCGTATGTTGGTTTACATGTTCCCCGTTATAGATCTCCCCAGTGGCGTAGCCAGGGGGTGGCTAAGGGGGCTATAGCCCCCCCCCATTGACCGATGTTGACCTTAAAATTTTATCAAGATTAATAAAAAAATTAAAAGCGTAAATAAAAAACACATTGTATTTGTATACTTAGCCCCCCCCCCCCATAAAAAATTCCTGGCTACGCCACTGGATCCCCCCCCGGCCTGATAATTGATAAGCTTTCAATCGCCAATATTGTTCACTACGTATACACGTCCTGCGGCACGTCGGCGGCGGCGGCGGCAGCACAGCTGCAAACATCAGCGCCAACTGGTGGTAATAGACATGCGCGAACAAGACGAGTTTTCGTCAAGTTAGTGGGAATTCTCATTCTGAATAGATAGTAGGTATAGTAAAATATTGAACAATAGGAAACAATTAATATAATTTGAATTGATTCAAAATTCACATCAAACACAATATTATATGGAAGATTATTCACTCTGAAGCCAGTGGGAGGGGATCTGACCCCCATGCTCCCCCTTGTATACGACACTGTTGATGTCCTAATTTTAATAAATTTATAAATTTAAAGGCATAAAGCGCCCGTGGCTTCTGAGAAAAATATAATACGTGCAAATGTACACTTAGTATTTACTACACACAAATCAAATATTTGTATCCTATATTAGTTATATTTATATACTTGCGTAGTTACGTTATAGTTATAAAATAATAAATACAAACCAACTTGGCTCCTTTTATAAACCACAAATTAACTATCTATTCAATGGCATAAGCCTAATTGCATATTTGCATAATATAAATTATAAACAAGTTTATTTAAATGCATCAAAACAAACCTTAGGGCTTAGGTGTGTATTCCATTTTTAACCAAGACACGCATTTTTAAATGACTGCAGGTATAGCACATTTCATATAGATTAAAAAAACTCGATGTAATAAGTCATAAGAAAACGTAAATAATAATATAATATTCAATATTGTAGGTAGGTAGGTATTATAATTTATAATATGGGTAACAACAATCATCATAATAGATTCCGAACAAATAGTGGATAGAAGGTAGTTTACAAAACCCTAACTGACACCTGCTAAATATTTATTGACAGTTTGATAAGACAAACTACAACAGCATAAAATATTGAGTCAAAAACTATTATTAATCTGCGCTGGTTTGTTATATCCCCGCCGAGCGTGTGAAAGGGCGTTTTAAAGCGTTTTAAGAGTTTTCGAGGCGGTGATTTAATAAGGGGTCGTGTATAGGCAATTCGATGTATTATAGTCGTTTCGCAGTGTGTTTGTGTGCGAAGTAAATGATCATTAGATACGTTCGGAATCAGTGGTTCGCACCTGCATGCACATGTCACATAATAAAATATTTGTTCCAACGAGAAACTAATTTCAATCAATTGAGACCTAAAAGCCTGACAAAAATACGATAGGTAACTTAGAATGATCGGATTTTAGTTCTGTAAACGTATTTGAATTCATCGTTCTTTTTTCTAGGTTATTGTGGGAGTCGATTTTTGAATAACTGTTTAACTTTTTACAGAAAGACACAAACAATTTTCAAAAAATTGAGAAATCGAAATATGATTTAACGTGAATTCTAAAAAAAATATCGAAAATTAATTCCCACAATAACCTAGGAAAATTGTCAATGAACTCGAATCTTTTTACAGAATTGAAATCTGATAATTCTAAGTAGGCGTATTCTAAGTCAGGCTTTTAGGTCTAAATCATGAAATAAATACGCTGCATCGAATCCCCTTAAAGCCCCACCACTCACGGACACGTTTGTTTTATCATCGTCATTCATTATAAGTTATAACAAATAAATCGGAAAAAACGTACAATAAATAAATAATAATAATAACAAATAGGATATACACAAGTCATAATAATATTAAGTTGGTACTGGTTTAGTTGACTCCCGCCAAGACAGTATTCTCCCTCCATTCAAGTTTAGTTAAAGCCCTCAACTTATATCTCTCGTATTTTCGATGTTCTGACTTCTATTCATCATACCGTACATTTTATACTTTACAGTTAATACATTTAAAATTAAAATAATAATAATGATAATAAATGCATAAGTATTGAGTACCAACTGGCTACTTTAAAAATGTAATAGTTATACAATGATGAAATCCAATAAAATAATTTAATTAATCACCTATATATATTTGTTTACTTAATGGTCCACAACTAGATTATAATAATCAAATTCATTAATATTTAATACAATAGAATAAGTGCAATATCAATTAGGTAGGTACCTAATATAAAATACTATTCAATTCAGCGGTAATTCTATGAATGAATACAATTATAATAATAATTACCTAAAAACTATTAATTAATTATGATTTATGAGTAATGAGTAGACTATCCAAACATGTGTGGGATACTGAGTACCTAAGTAGGTAGTTTTATTTTTATTTTATTTTCAGTTATGACTTATGACTTGTAAGTAACCATTGATTATAAATACAGCTAGTATTTATAAACAATAGTATAACTGTTCTGCTTATAATACAGTGGCGTAGCGTACACTTCACAAAATGAAAAAATATTTTTTTATATATTAATAATTCTATATTTTTATAAAAATGTTTTAAATTTTATTGTACTAATTTAGTGCTTCGCAATATAATATTTTGTGGATTTTTTTCCAAGTTCATTAATCATTATTCATTAGGACGAACTATAGTCCTAGTCGCTTATATGCTGTAGTCGTTAGTACAGTAGTACCTCAGTACCTTGTTTATTATGTAAGCAGTATGCAAGTAGGCGATTGCATACGGGTACAGAGGGTCTAGGACATTTCGCCGCCACCGATTCGCCGCCAGACCAAATTTCCGACCAACCCTTCGAATTTTGAAAATATATTCACATTTTGTTTATTATAGCAATTTTATTGCATTTTTAATCATATTAGGCAATTATTTATTTATGTGTAGTGTACCTAAATCAAGTTTTAAAAACGAAAGGGTGAACCTATGTCGTAAATTAGTAAAGATAAAATATCTATATTCTATGCTTTGTGAAATGTATAATGTATTCATATATTATACTATACTACTATAGCCTTTTATCTTATTAAATAATTTATTTCGTTGAATATAGTAAGTCGAGGAGGATCTTTATTATATTGTTCAGTCGGCTAGTGGTTGCAATAAAATATTATCGTGTAGGTACAATTTGTTTTAAGATGCAAGGGTCAGATTAATAATCAATATTCACAAGTCATACGACTACAACGCAAATGATTCTTCTGTATATTATAGTAGAGTAGTACTATTCAACGCACAAACAAATTCCTAAAATATAGGCTTTACAATATGTTCCGGGAGGAAGTGACCGACCGAGGTCATATGAAAGTATGCCAAAAATAATGAAAAATACCATTTAATAAGTGGATCTATCTTTTATTTTTGATGTTATGGGCAATTAACTTTTTTTTATCAAAACCAAACCTATCAAGCATTTATTTATTTATCGTCAAAACTTTTCAACATTTTGAAGAAATTTATTTCTATTTTAAAGCTATTTAATTGTCCTATACTCACATCAACATACGCAATCGGACAATTATTTTTATTACATTAAAAAGTAAACATTTTTTGTCAAAAATTATTATTTTTTAAATTACTAGGTAGGTACTCCAAATAATTTGGTAAAAAAAATTCCTTCAAAATGTTGATGTTGAAAAGTTTCGAAGATTCATAAACAAATGTGTGAGAGGCATAGGCGTAATTTGGGGGGTCTAGGGGGGATTAGCCCCCTCTAGTTTTATTTAAACTTCGCTAAGTTTTTAAATATATTCATTCTTAAATGCACCTAATAAAAAAATTATGCGGGTCTGTATTGATTTTATAAAATTAGCCCCTCCCCCCAAATCAGTTGTCCAAATTTCGCCTATGGTGAGAGGTTTAGTTTTGATAAAAAAAAGTGAATTACCCATAACTTAAAAAATAAAAAAGTTAGATCAACTTTTTAAAGAGTATTTTTTCATCATTTTTGGTATACTTTCATATTATGACTTCCCCCAGGACTCATTGTATAATAGAATATATTTACAATAATTATATTATTACCTATATTATAGGTATTCAAAATTTTTTTTAAAAACAAAATTAAACTTTAGAGTTTAGACCATATTATAGCTTATATACTCATAGGAGTGCGCAGGAATTTTTCACAGGGTGTGCAGAATTATTCTAGTAGGGGTTACTTGGCCTACTGCAATTCAGTAAGATAAATACTGTCTCAATATAATAATTAATTTTAATTTTAAAATAAAATGATTATTAGTTTACATATTATAGTCATATTATAGTCATATTACATATAATTATACAACTAGCATTTACGTTTATATTTTATAATGGTAATCTTCTTTGTATTGGTGTTCGTGTTTTAAACTCATCAATAATTTCAACAAAAATTCAACAATGTATTTTGTTTTTTTGAAGCCATATCAATTATAATATAATTTCAAATATTACGATTTAAGAATTAAGATTCAGACATTCAGTATATTAATCACAGCACAGAATAAAATTGACATGTCTGTGATATTAATCGTTATTATTTTATTAATTGAAAACCAGATAACTGAAAAGTGATAAACACAAAAAATTGGAGGGAAAAACTATCAATCAAAAATTCTAGTACCAAAATTCGTAGTTAAATCTTTGACCACGGTCATGAACATAATACCAAATAATACTACAATCGATATTAGGTATTGCATTATTATCTCGATGAATGGATTATTATTTGTGTAATTGACAATAGTGTATTATACATAATAATGTTATATATTATATATAATATGATACAGAATAAATTATACCAACTCTCAATAATCAGTTTTAAATAATTAAACAATGTTTCATCAACAATTTAAAGTAGGCACACATTTTTGCAGGGTGTGCAGCTGCACACCCTGCACACCCCGTGCGCACGCCTATGTATATACTCATAACGTTTACCTTATTATTTATATAATTAATATGTTATATATTTAATTAAATAGGTACATAATATGTAAAAACTAAAATACCATCCAATTAAACAGCAAACTAATCATAATTTTAGATTGTTATATAATTATACGTCATAAACCTATATATTTAAGACAATAAGACTATATATATTAATTGTATGCACCTACCTATAATTATTAATACAACAGTGTGGTATGAATTATAAATGTGACTTGTGACTGTTACAATTGCTTGTCGTGTAGTTTAAATATCTATGATTTTTACTGACTATACTTTCAGGTTACTATTTTTTTTTTTAAATGGTAGGCAGATCCGGCGCAAGGGCAGTGCCACCAGTGCACCTGCACTGGGCACCAGGCAAATGTAGTGCCCCGCGAAAACAAAGCTCACTGCAGAAAAGCAAATCATTACTGAATAAATATTATATAATTATGAAAAGATAACATTTTAAGACTACAGTTGAAATAATAGTGATCTCCGTAGGTACGATTATACGTGTAACCAAACCTTTATTTAAAATTTAATTTTATATTTCTACAATTATTAAAAAATCCTAATTTAAGAGCATCAACAACGTAAATCGTAATTAGGTACCTACTACCCACTGAATTAGTTACTTAAACGGTCTAATGTCTAAAGCTAAGCTAGCTAGTATGTAGGTACCATATAGGCGTGCGCTTGATTAAGTTTCTATTGTAATAATTATTATTGTACATTTATACATGTGTATTGTGTATACAAAACTGATTTTGTATCACAAGAATAATAATATAAACCTTTATAGTTTATTTATAAAAAACTTTTATGCAAAATATACAATCTTTTTACACCTATCAATGTTATTTATTTTATGAACCTACCTAACCTAACCTATCTAAGTCCAAAAATATAACTCTTTTCCATCAAACCTATTCCTATATATAAAGTGTTTACTATATAAATATATTAGTTAGTCTATCTAGACTATAATACCTTCATATTATACAGAATTGACCGTATAAGTAGGTATTATATACAAAATATATTTATACTTTACGTAGACACTAGACGTGTTGGTTAAAACTTTACTATAATACTATACCTATATAAGTATATAGCCGTCTCTAAAACGTAATATGTATATAATATAATGCATGGATGAAATAAACAGTATTGTAAGTTGTAACCAAAACTGTTTAACACTATATAACTATAGTATTACCCGTATCACAAATATATTTGTAATAAGAGCTCCAACATAATGCCTGTTGCAGGATTCTGCAACTGCAGTAGAGTGTTAGCCTGTTACAGTGCAGTGGACCTTTAAATAATTGACTCATTTGATATAGGTACTACCTACTTTTTTAAATTTTTAAATTTTTCAATACCTAGTAACATTAGAGAGTTTGTTCCTGGTAGGATTATTTATAAATTCTGCAGACAAAAAACGCACGTTGATGCTGAGAGCTCAAGCTAGTGTTGAATCGAATAAAATAATCTAATAGTTAACTATTAGTTAAATATTGG
Organism: Macrosiphum euphorbiae; assembly: GCA_949089665.1. Lineage (NCBI taxonomy): Eukaryota > Metazoa > Arthropoda > Insecta > Hemiptera > Aphididae > Macrosiphum > Macrosiphum euphorbiae. The sequence continues at coordinate 4,349,927 of CARXXK010001085.1, read as the reverse complement.
TTAACAATATAGGATAATTATTAAGTAGTTACAGTGTATACATATAGGTATATTAAAATTTTTATTTAATATCAAATACAATTGAATACATCCTATACCGGCATACCACCATACCGGCTATACCTTCGTAGTAGGGTGGCCAAACGATCATTACGTAACTAATCTCAGTGCCTCAGTATACATATAGATAACTAGTCGTTGAAAAATTAATGTTTCAAAGTATCAAGTATCAAGTATCTTTCGATACAATTTGTTTATGAAATGAGTGGCATACTTCTGGTGGTGTAGACATATATTTTAATTTCGAGCCCACCAATGCTTCAATTTCCTTTGGAAATCCCCACCGGAAAATTGTTTACCTAACCAAACCTAACCTTTTTTAGTGTCCTAGTTGTACCTAATAATTAGTAAAATTACCGTTGTTCGCCAATTATAATTATATAGATACAATAATATATAGATATAAAATAAATAGTCAATTCATTTAATCATACTAAATTTGTTTTGAAATGTCAATAATATACCTAACTACATAATATATTATAACCGTCGTTTTTATCGTATACAATAATTTATCATTGAATCCAAATTTAACATTATCTGTGGGGACATAAGTACACGGAGGCATGCTCAGGAATATTGAATAACCTCAGGGTTGGTTTGAAATTGGTTTCAAACTAAATATTTGTTAAATTTAGCGTTATATATCTAGTTTAGGCGTTTAGCTCCCTCGCAAATTTTTTAATTTTTTTTTTTGGACACCTAAGTATTATTATTAAAACCAGTTAAAATTATTGTGCAAAAATTAATTGCCGGAAATTATTAGTTTTTATGGTAGAGCCTTACGAAGTTCCCGATTTTCAGTGTTTTGAGCTAACGAATTTTTAATTTTTTTTTTAATACCTAATTAAAAAATCAACGTTTTAAAATTATAAATATTATGGTGCAAAAATAATTCTGACACCCACCCATGGTGGTTTTACATAACAAGTCGAGGGATGTATTCGATTTTAATTGTCTGAGAGAGCGCAGCGAGCGAGTGACCACTCCGGTTGTATATGAAAATTTCAAAAACTTCTATTACTTAACTTTAAAATAAGTCTGCCCGCAAAATTCAGACTTCCCCATCGTATCAGGTATGTTAAAACAAATAAAATTCAAAAAAGGATAAAACAGGAAAACAGAAATGTTTCAAACGCGCGGTAAAATATTGAGTTGTACGGATGCCTAAAACACCAAAAATTGTGAACTTTGAAAGGGGCTATAACTTATAAACTAATAAGTTTTGGCAATTATTTTTGGGTCATCATTCTTATTAACTCGTTGTAATACATAAGTTTCCCAAAAAAAAAATGAAACAACTGGCATGAGTGCTAAACTAGATTTGTTCCCAATAAATTATTATAGTTATATGTAAGTAAATATATTAAATTTGTAAATTGTTCATTTGAACCTCCCCTAACACCCCTCCCTCCTCGCCCTTAAGCACGCCCATGTAAGTACATAACAATAATTGTTACATATACCTATTCCATACTAAATATTTATAAAAATTATTATGAGAGGGACGTCTGATGTAATTTACTCATTTATATATAACACTTAATACATATTAGCTCATATGCAACTACTGCAGAAGATCACTATTTTATACGCTTAATTCAGCTATTCTATCAAAAGCAAAAATTAGTACTAAAATTAAACTTAGTTTGTTGTAACGGCTTTAAAACCGTCTTAGTAACCAGTTTTACATTTATATTTAATTATTATATTTTATATAATTTACACCAAAGTTAGTTCCAGTTAGTCTAATAAGGAATAGGTTTGATGGAAAAGAATTATATTTTTGACTTAGATAGGTAGGTTCATAAAATAAATAACATTCATAGGTGTAAAAAGATTATATACTTTGCATAAAATTTTTTTTATAAATAAAGGTTTGTGATACAAAATTAGTTTTGAAATTTTGAATACACATGTATAATAATTGTGTACAGTGAATAACTATGTAGGTCCTTACTACAATACTACCTACTTAGTTACCCATATTTATAATTAATTCTGTCAGTCTGTTTATGCTTAATTTAAATCAGAATGCTTCGATCAGCCGACATCAAAAATGCCTTGTTATCATCCTGGGCACATTATAGTATACCTACCATTTTGAGAAAAATTAGTAATTGAAACGTATAGTCAGTAAAAATCATAGATGTTTACATTACAGGACAAGCAATTTAAACAGTAACAAGCCACATTTATAATTCATAACTCATCGCAGTGACGCAGTATCATATCATACTGTTGTATTAATTAATTATATAAGTAGGTGTTAGGTGCCCATAATTAATATATTATAATATATGCTCATAAATAAATTATATAGGTGCGTATAAATGTATAATTATGTAACAATCTATAAATGTGATTGATTTGATGTTTAATTGAACGGTATTTTTAATATTTACATATTAGGTACCTAAATACCTAACTAATTAAATATTTATTTATTAACGGGCTGAACCCTATACAACAGTGTAAGACATAACACATAAATATATAACTTATTAATTATATATTTTATACCTTTAAACAGAGCCGGTGTTATACGATTTTCACGGGGAGAGGGGGGGATGAGATCAAATATTTTCCGACTGAAATATAATTTATGCCGACTGTAAAAATGTCGACCCGTAATTTCTTAAAACAAACTATGTGAAGTATCTATAAAAATTCCTGGTTTTTCTATATAATAGGTTGAAATTTATATAATAGGTTAAATTTGATAAATATTATACAAAAAAATTTTTGAAAAATTGAACTAAAACATTTTGAATAGTTCTATGCATATAGTATGTTATATTACTTAGTAACAATTGTTACTTGTAGGTATATCATACAGCCTCTATAGCCGTACAGGTACAGGATTGTCTGGATTATTTAAACTTTAAAAATTGTGTATTATTAAATCAATATATGATAAGGGTTATAGGAAACAAAATCTAAAATAAAACTTTGGCATCTGAATGTTACACTTATGGAAGAATCTAGATAAACCACCACCGTGTAAAAATTGATCAGGAACATAATATATTAATATGTGCTTGCCAGTGGATGTTTTTTTTTTAAGTTACTGATTTGGGCTGGTCGAAACTTGTACCCCCCCTCTATTAAAAACTGAAATGACACCACTGACTGTAATAATAACATATATAAATATATTGTTACCACCCACAGCCCACAGATAGGTGCTTGAGATGGCGATTAGCGATAGCATACCGATGTACGACGGTACTAAAAAAATTATTATAGGTATTATATACGTATAGGCGTATAGCAATCAGCAGTATTTTGATTTCTAAATCAGTAAACTCTTAAATTGTCAAGTGCGTATAGTTGAAAAACAACGAATTCTACTTCCCCTTATTTGTATACTAACACTATTGTGGAGTCAATAGTCATTGATTAAATAATAAATATCCACTTATATATATTTAAAATTTTTTATAACATAGTAAACTATTACCAGTGTCATCCTCTGTAATTACTGATTTAGAAATCAACATACTATTGACTGCCAAGTACCCGTTCTCGTTTTTATTATTAAAATTATAACCTAACAAAATCTAGGAAAACAGTTTGTATAACAATTTGTATAATTTCTGACAGCTCTCTGTTATTAAGAAAATGCCGACTGATAGTTACGAAAAATTTAAAGGGGGTAGGGGTTGTGACAACCCACCATACCCCAATTGCCGCCGGCCATGCCTTTAAACCATAATAGTTATTGAGCAAATAACTACCTAATAAGTAATGAGGTATTAATGATATTATATTATCATTGCAGATATAAGAAAAACAATGTATCAGTCTATGATATTCCAGTTGATTATAAATACCAGTATTTATAATCAATGATATAACTATAAGTATATTTGATGATATTCCGAATAAAGTAATTTATATATAACGTATTAACGTCCATTTATGTAGAACCTTATTTTAAATTTTAAATCATTAGTTATAAAAGTTGAACATTTTATACATTTTTAAATTTTAAATTTGATACCTACATTTTGTCAACAATTGAACTTTAAATGCTAATAAAGAAAATTGTGCATATGTATTTTTAATATTTTTCAAATGTTATTGTAACAATATATTAGGAGACTTTTATTAATTTTTTAAGCTTTTTGACCCAACAAATAAAATTTTATATTCGTTTATAGAAAAAAAAAAATAAAATTATTGGAAACTTAATATGAACGTTATTAGCTGAAATCAATAAAAAATATTTTGAAAATTTATCATGTATAGACAATGTTAATATAAACATAAAGTGAACATTTCTACGGTACCTAATTTGTTTTAGAGTTACAACAAAAATCAAAATCGATTTAGTTGAAAACCGATTTTGCATATAATTCCTGTTTTTACTTAATTTTTTTAAATTGTTTTTTTCTGGCGCTGTTGAAAATACACATCATTGTAAAATCAATATATTTATCTCTCCGCTCAGAATCTAATATATTCTATTATATAGCCTATATTTTAGGATTTTGTATATGTGTGTAGAATAGTATAGGTATACGGTATACCTATATAATAGTAGAATACTAAAATCATTTGCGCTTAGCTGTATGAGTGTATGACTTGTCCAGAAGATTTTAACAGGGGGTATTCAAACAAACAAAAAAGGTGCTCTGCTGTACAGTAGGTTACAAGTGGGTCACTGTATAATGGATGGTATTAAATATGAATTCAATGATATAATATCATTGTATAAGAAAAACGATTCTGAGCCGAGACAGTGTCAGTCTAGGTATAAGACATATTATATAGGTACTTATCTATCGTATTAAAAAAAATTGACCTATAATAGGTACCTACCTATAATAAATTCCAAATTAATCATATCACAATATCCATTAGGTACTTATAACGCATTAAACATCAACAACAAACCCTGATACTATCATATAGATATATAATAGTGTACTTTAGAAGTTTCAAGTACCCACGAATAATATTATACAATCACAACAAAATAACTAAAATAGTTATTCTAGATTTTTTAGTATGTAATTTCTTCCAAATTTTAACTTAAAATGACTATAAAAATAAACTGTTCTTATGTATTTTTTTGATTTTTTGGTAACAAAATTAATTACTTATGTGGAATCTTGTTTTAAATTTTCAACCCTTAGATATAAAAGTTGAACATTTTATACATTTTTAACTACAAAATAATTATTCAATTTTAAATTTAATAAATTTTATCAAAATTCGATCTTTAAATGCTTATAAAAAAAAACTGAGCCTATGTATTTTTAATATTTTTCAACTTCTATTGTAACAATATATCAGGAGCCTTGTACTAAATTTTTACACTTTTTGGCCCAACAGATAAAACTTTATTGATATTGATATTTATAGAAAAAATACCCAAAAAAATTGAAAACTGTAAATGTCCGTACACAGCTCAAAAAAGTCAAAATATTTTCAAAATTGTATGGTGTAAAGGAAATGCTAATATTCAGTGAAATTTTCATGTCTCTATAGTTATTCGTTATTGAATAACAACAAAATAAGGAAATCGCTACATGAGAAATCGAGTGAATAATGAATATCAATGTTGTAAAAATTTGAATTTCAAACCCTCATAAAAATTTAATTTGACTTTCCGGTAGAGATTTTTTTATTGATAAAGGTAGATAAACTTATGAGTAATCTTGTATTAAATTTTCAAATGTTAGATTTAAAAATAAAATTTTTATGTATTTCTAACTCAAAAATAATTGCGTAATAATTTTTACGTATTTTGTCAAAATTGAACTTTAAATGCTTTTAAGAAAAAATTGTGACTGCATATTTAATATTTTTCAAATGCCATTGTAACAGTATATGAAGAGCCTTGTATTAAATTTTCAAGCTTTTTTACCCAACATTTAAAATTCTATTGGCAATCATAGAAAAAAAAACTAAAAAAACTGAAAATTCATTATGTCCGTAAACAACTCAAAACAAGTCAAAATATTTTAATCGTATGAATTTTATCGTATATAGAAATTAATGCTAATATAAACATTCAAAGAAAATTGCATGTATCTATGGTTATTTATTTTAGAGTTACACCAAAAACCAAAATCGATTTTGTTGAAACTGATATTGCTTAAAAATTCCCATTTTTCCTTAGTTTTTATTTAGTAAGTTATTCTAGGCGCTTTTAAAACTATTGGAATTTTAAATTTTGACCTTCTGAATGAACCAAATATATTCACTTTCCCATCAATCGAGATAGGTACTGTTTAAAAAAATCGAATTAATTGTACTTCCCCAAACACGGTGATGATAGAAACAAAAAAAAAATTAAAAAATTAATAAAAAACAGAATCTAAAAAAAATGGTTACACCTTTCTATTTTAAAATTTTGAATACAAATGTTTTTTATTAGTGGCTTGGAGTGCCTTGGACTTTTAGAGTGACAGGGGATGCCCGAGCACCCATAGCCCCCCCCCCCCTGAATCCACCCCTGAAGTCAGAATATTGATTATTAATCTAGACCTTGCATCTTAAATCAAATTGTACCTACACGTAATATTTTATTGCAACCGCTATATAGAAGTCTGAACATATAGATCCTCCCACACACTATTCGACTTACTATAATCAACGAAATAAATTATTTAATAAGATAAAAGGCTATAGTATAATATATTAATACATTATACATTTCACAAAGCATAGAATATAGATATTTTAACTTTACTAATTTACGACATACCCCCTTTCGTTTTTAAAACTTGATTTTGGTACACTACACATAAATAAGTAATTGCCTAATATGATTAAAAATGCAATAAAATTGCTATAATAAACAAAATGTGAATATATTTTCAAAATTCGAAGGGTTGGTCGGAAATTTGGTCTGGAGGCTAAACGGTGGTGGCGAAATGTCCGGGGTACAGACTTTCAGCGACTGCAGTTATTTATAGTTCTTTTCGATAATATTAATAACAAAACATAGAAAGCCTATGGTCGTATATTCATCACTCGTGTATGCGGGATCAGTATTGCATACGCTATCGTTGACAGTCTATTATAAGTTATAACGTGCATTAATTTTTAAAAAGTGATTTACTTTTTGTTTATTAAGGGGTATGAATAGTATTGAAAAAATCTATAAAAATGTACTTTTGTATTTCCAATAATATGGTTTATTAAGTGGTTTGAGAGTAAAAACACAAATTATCAATATTGTAGAAGAGAATTTAATCTGTGCATGTATAGAAATTAGAAGTCAAATTTTAATATTTATAATTATACTAAACTCAATAATTCAAATTCAAAAAGTAAAATATCATACGTTTTAGAGTTAAATATTGGACATTGAAAATAAAATATCGAAAATCGACTCCTAAACAAGCCTAGATAAACTTCTTCTCTTAAATTTGTATAATAGGTGTCCATACCCCTTAAATATAATATTTTGTCATGTACCAGGTAATGTAATATAATATATTAATGAATAAGTAAAACTTTGTATGTTTAAAGTAAAATTTTAAAAACAGTATAGGTGGTGTGGGGGCCATAGCCCCCAAGTCCCAACGATTCCATTAACTTACTATTTCAACGCATACGCTAAGCTGAAACCCACGTTACGCCACTGTTATAATATATATAATAATAATAGTATACGTATACCTATTCTATGAATATTATTTAATATTTATTTTATAACCATTATTACTTATTAATTATTATAGGTGTTTGGTAGTTACGTAAGCAACACCAACACTGCGATAAGCAGATGCCGCCTTCCCGCTACTCTCGGTAACCGGATCAGTTCGTGCCCGCACCTAGCCGTTGCCAGTGTCACGCGACGTGAATGTTGTCGTTGGTTTTTGTTGTTTTTACCATGTTGTTTTTTATTGTGCGCTGTGCCTCGTAAAACCCGTCACCGTCCTACCCATCACCGTCGAAGTCACCGTCCTACCCATCACCGTCGAGGTCACCGTCTTACCCATCACCTCGAAGCCACCGTCACCGAGGTCAACGCGTCACCACCGGCATTGGCTGCGTACGTCTTTATTCTAAAACTTTATTATAATTTGTTGTGTTATTTTTATTCGTCATCCCCGACGAATCCCCCAGATTGGCCAGTCCCTGTGTAACCCTTTACTTATACCTAAATTTGTTTGTTTTGAATTTTTAAAAAATAGTAGTCCGCCGCTCACGGCAAAAATCAAAATACAGTTGTTACCATTTATTTAAACAATACAGTCCACTAACCTAAACTGAGCTAACATTTGGTCCTTCGTCCTAGGATATAAAAAAAAATTACTATTTAATATTCTAAGTGATTTGAATCATTGTTGGATTTTAGACATTTAATCGTTAGTTGTATGATCATTGAATTAGACCATTACGTAATAATTATAATATGACAATTGTAAGTGTCTACTGGGTATTATGATCGATTTGGACTTTGTACTCATTAGGCTCTAATTCTGTTACCACTGCTATCGCTAGGCGCCAAGCGGTCTGCGCAAATCTTCACTCCCCGTACCGCGAGAGCAACGTGGATCCGCACTACCTGTACGTAATTATAAACGGTGCACAATACGTTTGGTAAAAAAAAAAAAAAAAACTAGGTCACGTATTTATACACGGACAATTTATCGTTGCAATTTCTTATACACATACAATATATAACAATGGGCGTTTATGAAGAAGCAAAAGCTCGCATATCAAACTTCACAAATAGAACTCGTCGTGTGTATGACGCAGGGGAGGCAATCAAAGGAGATTCGAACGATAAGAAGGCAAAAATTAAATTTAAGATAATGTACGCAACTCTAGAAAAGTTATCTGAAGATTTTGAAACGCAGCTGTCGACAATTATTCGATATCAGTGCAAAGGAGCAGCAGAGCCGGACGACAAAGGGGAAACAGAAAAATGGCAAGCTGAATTTGAAGAGTTGTATGTAGGCTGTAAAATTCTTGCAGATGAGTACCTGCCCGAGGCTGCGGTTGAGTCAACGCTAAATAGAACTTTTTTCGAACAAAAACCACCTAATTCTACAAATACCTACTTTCCAGTAGAAAAATTGTCTGTTCCGATATTTAGGGGAAGTCCATTAGAGTACACAAGTTTTCGAAACATGTTCGATATTCTGGTACACGAAAGTAATATGTCACCGGTACTTAAATTTGGATATCTGAAATCCAGATTGGAAGGAGAACCCTTAAAACTAATCGGAAATCTGATGCTGACAGCCAGTAATTATGAGCTAGCCTTATCGTAGCTAAATGCAAGGTATTCAAACCGTCGTATCATCGCCGAGAGTCACCTTGACGAGTTGTCTAAAGCACCTAATGCATCACACGATGATGGAGGTTCAATAAAAACACTATTGAACACCATCGTTGAGTCCACCGGAGCATTACGAAACTTATCATATGCCGTAGATCAGTGGGATCCAATTCTGTTATATTTGTTACAAAAGAAGTTGGACCAAAATCTCAGGACACAGTGGGAGTTGTTAGTAGACACTACTGAAGATCCAACGGTATTAGAGTTTATCACGTTCCTCACCAAGTACAGTAAATCAGCTGCTGTATGCCAAGCCAACGACAAACCTGCCACGGTCAGAGGAAACAAGTTATCAAAAACCACCGCTTTATTCAGTGATCGCACAGACCAACGACACACATTTACACCGAAGAGAACTAGCACTAATCAACCAGAGAAGAGGACGTACACGTGTCAAGTATGCAATAGTCATCCAGGACATTTGTTAATACACTGTCCATTATTCAGAGAAAAGTCACCAACCGAACGTTATCAAATAATTAAAGATCTGAAACGTTGTTTTAACTGCTTCAGCGCGCACATGGCGAGTGAATGTATGAACCCAAAAAAATGCTCAGAGTGTAGCGCAAAGCACCACACCTTGCTTCATTTCGGTGACCACGAGCAGGTTGTCACTTCTGCACATGTCACGGTGGCCGCGTCGTCTACCAGAGACCCCCATGCCTCAGTTTTGTTAGCAACCGCCAGCGTGGTGATTCAGAATGAAGAAGGAAATCACGTCACCGTACGAGCACTATTGGACAGCGCCAGTCAAAGTAGCTTTATAACTGAGCGTTGTGCTCATCTATTGCAATTGGTCAGAAAAAAATGTGACGTTATGGTACAGGCTCTGTCTGGGACACGTGTTCCTGCGGTAAGAGGAAGCGCCAACATAATTATACGTCCTGTCGATCAAGAAGAACCGCAATTTAACGTAGATGTCCTAATTTTATCCCGTATAACAGGACCTGTGCCGTCAGAACGCGTGTGGTCAGATAACTGGCCCCACATACATGGATTACAATTAGCCGACCCTGAATATTCCGAGACGCTACCGATTGACGTTTTGCTCGGTGCTGATATTTTCCCGCACCTTTTCCTAGGTGATAAAAGGGAAGGTATCGCGGGACAACCGATTGCCATGTCTACGGTCTTTGGGTGGGTGCTCATGGGAAAAACGTCTAGTACACCAGACAGGAACATAGTCACTATGTGCTCAACCATGGATTCAGTAGACCGAACATTACAGCGTTTTCTAGAAAACGAAGACGTTCCAACCGTAGAGAAATCTAGTCAGGCTGACTTGGAATGCGAACGAATATATCAATCAACCACAACGCGTCAATCGGATGGGCGTTATATAGTGCACTTACCATTTCAGCAAGACCCACCACTTCTCGGGAAATCGAAAGACGTGGCATTGCGTCGGTTAGAACAGTTGGAAAATCGGTTCAAACGGTTTCCTGAGCTCCGTGACGAGTACCACAACGCAATGAAAGACTATCTGGACTTGGGTCATATGTCTCAAATAAAAGTGCCATCAGTCGATGAACAGACGGGTGCGTATTATATTCCCCATCAGGCGGTGATGCGTCCGGAGAGTACAACTACGAGAATGCGTGTTGTTTTTGACGCTTCGGCAAAGTCTTCTTCAGGACTATCTTTAAACGATAACCTTTGGTGTGGAGAAAAACTACAACAGGAATTACCAAGCATAGTCCTACGTTTCAGACTACATCCCGTTGTATTTACTGCTGACGTAAAGCAAATGTTCCGTCAAATAAAAGTGACCGAAGCTCACCGGCCATACCAACGTTTACTATACCGTTTCACGCAAAATGAACCGATTCAGGAGTACGAAATGAATACGGTGATGTTTGGTCAGAAATCCTCGCCGTTCCTAGCTATACGGACTCTACATAAGTTGGCAGAGGATGAAGCCGCTAACATGCCCACCGTGCGAGAGGTCGTACAGCATGACTTATATGTGGATGATGTGGCGACAGGAGCAGAAACCGAAGAACTGGCAATGGAACTTCAAAAAAACCTCGTGGAAGTTTTCGCAAAAGGCCAATTCGAATTCAGGAAATGGTCAAGTAACTCAGAAAAATTACTGGCTTCTATTCCTGTTGACCATAGGTACACACAACCGGTTACACTCATCGAGCAAGAGTCTGAGCAAACAAAGGTACTTGGTTTAAACTGGGACCCAAAAGCTGATGTACTTAGTTACAAATATCAACCCAATCCTGTGAAATATAGTAAACGAGCTATACTTTCCGAAGTTGCCCGCATTTACGATCCTCTTGGGCTGTTAACACCAGTTACCACAGACCTCAAGAGACTCATGAAATATCTCTGGTTGGTAGAAGTCGGTTGGGATGAACCCATCCCGGAAGAAGCGGCGACAGCGTGGAACAAATATCATCAGGAATTGCCCGTGTTGGCCACGTTAAAAATTCCTCGTCTTGTCACACATACTCGTGCGTCGTATGAGTTGCACGGATTTAGCGACAGCTCAGAGGCAGCGTACGCAGCAGCCGTATACATACGTGTAACTTCAGAAAGCCAAACCAATTGCCACCTTCTGATGGGAAAGTCGAAGATAGCCCCATCTTCAAAGGTTTCTGTCCCACGGTTGGAGCTGTGCGGCGCGTGGCTACTTGCTCGTCTCATCAATTACGTTCAGCAGCACCTCGAAATGCTAAGGATATCAAATGTTACTGCTTGGACGGATTCCACGGTAGCATTATCTTGGATTCGGACACCGACGGTACGGCTAAAGACGTTTGTAGCAAATCGTGTGGCAAAAATACAACAGCTAACCGACACGAAAATCTGGCGCCATATTCCGACCCGTGACAACCCCGCCGATTGTGCGTCCCGAGGACTTGGGCCTAACGATCTAGCTACACATGAGTTATGGTGGAAGGGTCCCACATTCCTACGCCAACCTGAGAACACTTGGCCTGTGGAGGGAACAAGGTGTCCCGCTAGTTGTCCGGAGGAAGAAGTTGAGCAGAAGCGGATCACCCTACTCACCCAAGTTGTCGACGATGAATGCCGTGTACTGCGGCAATCAGATAACTTATCCAAAGTGCTAAGACTCACAGCGTACCTGCTGAGGATAGTTGACCGGCTAAGAAAGAAAACCATTCCACATTGGACGTCGCCACCGACAACAGAGGAGACCGACAGAGCGCTACGGTCCTTGATACGTTGGACACAACAGGCTTTCTTTGAAGACGTCAAAAAGGCTCTTAGTGCCGGTAAAAGCGGCCCGGTTCATCTGCGAAGGCTCGCCCCCTTCTTGGACAACGAGGATCTTCTCAGGGTGGGAGGTCGCTTAGAGCATGCACTTATACCATACACTGAAAAACATCCTCTTCTCTTACCAAAAACTGCTCGATTGACCGAGCTATTAATCGATCACGTCCACCGTACCAAAGGTCACCCTGGACCACAAACGATGCAAAATCTATTACGCCAGAACTACTGGATACTTTCGTCTCGTAGTATTATTAAAAAGAGAGTACACAGATGCGTGCCATGTTTTCGTGCGAAGCCTCGCCCAGTACAGCCATTTATGGGCAATCTACCTCAGTTCCGTCTAAATCAAATAAAGCCATTCAGTAAGGTCGGCGTGGATTTTGCGGGCCCTTTTGACGTGAAAGCAGCCATGATACGTAAGATCAAAATAACCAAAGCCTATATATGTATATTCGTCTGTCTGGTCACTACCGCAGTTCATATCGAACTCGTTTCCGATTTATCGACCCCTCTTTTCATCGCTGGTCTGAACCGCTTCATCAGCCGGAGGGGCCGATGCACGGATATCTACAGTGACTGTGGTACCAATTTCGTGGGAACCCATCGGTACTTAACGGAGGTAGAGGCTATCATCCAGGGTGCTGATTTTAACAACAACGTTCTTGAACATCAAATTCGATGGCATTTTAACCCACCCTCGGCGCCACACATGGGAGGAATATGGGAGGCTGCCGTAAAGTCGACAAAGTCACTTTTACATCGTGTAATCCAGAACACCGTTCTTACATACGAAGAACTTAATACAGTACTCCACCAAGTGGAAGCTACACTAAACTCAAGACCCTTAAGTGCTATGTCATCGGATCCAAGCGACTACAGGACCCTCACGGCGGGTCACTTCTTGACCCTGGAACCACTTGTAACGATCCCGAGTCCCAAGGATGTCGCAGATTTGGTTACAATGAGCTCCCACAAACGATGGTCACTGATCCAACAGATTCAATATCATTTCTGGACCCGGTGGAAAAATGAGTATTTGCATACTTTACAGGAGAGACCTAAGTGGACTCGTCCCGACAAGAACCTGCAACTCGATGATCTTGTCATCATCAAAGAACCGACTTCTCCGCTCAAATGGAGTACCGCAAGAGTTATCGAAGTACATCCCGGAGACGACGGCATTGTGCGAGTGGCCAAAGTAAAAACTTCAACCGGAAAAGTTCTTACCCGCCCTGCGGTAAAACTATGCCCAATGCCCTTGAGAGATTGAAGCCGAGTACCTTCAAGGTGGGCGGTATGTTTGGTAGTTACGTAAGCAACACCAACACTGCGATAAGCAGATGCCGCCTTCCCGCTACTCTCGGTAACCGGATCAGTTCGTGCCCGCACCTAGCCGTTGCCAGTGTCACGCGACGTGAATGTTGTCGTTGGTTTTTGTTGTTTTTACCATGTTGTTTTTTATTGTGCGCTGTGCCTCGTAAAACCCGTCACCGTCCTACCCATCACCGTCGAAGTCACCGTCCTACCCATCACCGTCGAAGTCACCGTCCTACCCATCACCGTCGAGGTCACCGTCTTACCCATCACCGTCGAAGCCACCGTCACCGAGGTCAACGCGTCACCACCGGCATTGGCTGCGTACGTCTTTATTCTAAAACTTTATTATAATTTGTTGTGTTATTTTTATTCGTCATCCCCGACGAATCCCCCAGATTGGCCAGTCCCTGTGTAACCCTTTACTTATACCTAAATTTGTTTGTTTTGAATTTTTAAAAAATAGTAGTCCGCCGCTCACGGCAAAAATCAAAATACAGTTGTTACCATTTATTTAAACAATACAGTCCACTAACCTAAACTGAGCTAACAATAGGTATTTATAAACGAAATTTTATACTTCTGATTATTATTACTTTTGTTTGATAAAGTACCTTAATTTGTTTGATAATTGATAACCTACCTATGTAAACTAGTGATAAGAAGTAAGAACACATTTTTTAATTTGTATAATGGTATATTTCAAAATAAAGTGTATTTTTTAATGATATAAATTAAAGTTAGCGACATTTACATCGGGCGCTTATGTAGTTGTGTTGACAAATACTTTTAATTAATTTTAATAATATATGAAATAAGAATATAGGTTAATAATATAAATCGAATAACGACAAACAAAAACGTACCAAGGTCCAAGGTCCTTAGGTGGTTATTGTTATACGCCAGGATCTCCGCATCATATTATTTTTGGCGCTAAATAACAATACATTTTCTGACATGAGTATACCTTGAATATTAGTTTTATATATATATATATTATAGGAGTAGGTGTATAATTAAAAAATAAGATATCAACATATTTATAGGTATCTCTTAAAAACTGAAAACATAATATGTAATATTATATACATAGTAGGTACAAACTAAAAATGTTTAAATGTAAAGTTAAAAACTTTAAAAAATAGTTATAAAACATTAAATTTGTTGGGTAAAAATAAAATATTGTGATTGTTATAACTTATACTGCATTAATATTTGAATGTATGTGTAGTTCTGGTACACTTATAAAGTTATAAATTATAATACATAATACACGTAGTTATCATTTAAATTCAAATTTCTATATTAACTAAATTTTTCTTTTCTTGCTTCCGAGCAAAGTCGTGTATATTGTATAATGTCATCAAGATTAAATATACTTGATGCCAACTCTTTACGTTTTTACGACGTGCCTACAAGATACGCGATTGTAAACTGCAGGGGCGGACTGGGCCCAAGGGCAAGAGGATGATCGACCCCCTGGGCCCACCCAGGTTTATTGGGCTGGTGGACAGTGATTATTTTGTCAGGGGGTGCCTACTTTATGCAATCTATAAAATTGTAGTTTGATACTTAATCAATTCTGTCTAAGCTATTGCCTTTAAAAAATGTATATTTGTGTAATTTTTGGGCCTTTACCCATGATCGCCCGGGCTGATTTTTTACCCCAGTCCGCCCCTGTTGCAAAGGCTGTAGTAAATCGAATAATCAGTTATTGACTATACATTTTGTTCGTATCACAGTTATTTATGTAACAGTTATTTAGTTTTGTCGTATATTATTCATCCTCTTATGATGTAAACACATCGTTTTGTGTTTAAAAGGGAAGCATGTAGAGACCCAGAAAGTAATCGTAAGACCGTAGGGTTCTAGACTGTAGTAAATACTCAGACCGTATATATTCACAGAATGTAGAAACCCCGAATTTCACAAACCTTTTCAGACTGTATTTCACCTGAAAAATAATAAACGTTTAGTTCCCGACCGTAATATTACAGAATTTTTTTTTGTTAGCAGTATAATTCCAGACCGTATAATCCCCGAATTTGATCATTTTCATACTTTTACCTACCGTAAAAATCCGGAAATTCACAAACCTCATAATACCAGACCGTATTTCACTAGAAAAAATAAACACGCAAAAAATATTACGGAATTACGGAAAAAATTATTAACGTTGTTGATTATTATTTATAATTGATACACAACGAACCATGGCAAAAACAGTGACGGCTATGGTTATTCTTAAAGTATAAGGGGAGGGGGACAACAATAATTAGATTATCAAAATACCTCCTCTTAAAATCGTGAATTTTGACCTTATTCATAGTAAAATGACCATAGCTGTAACACAGACATATTATAAATGGACTGTACTAACTGATTGGAGAACTAAAACTTGACCGATATCAGAAAGATATAATGCTGGTCAGTGGTGAATAGGCCCACCGGTATTTTCCTATTTCGATGTATGGCGGGGGGGGGGGGCTAGGACCATTTATCAAGCACTAAACCTTGTGTGTTGAAGATTGAAAATAATTTTGATAAAGATGCAAATTGACTAATTAAATATTTTTAACCACTCTACAAGAAAAATACCATAATCATTTAGCTAAAAACAATATTTATTTTTGTTCCCCGCTTCGGCAGTATCATCGAGAATATTGAGAGTTATTTTTAGATTAGAATTATAGAAAACCGTATTTAATATCGGTAGATTATAGCTGTACCTACTATATAATGTACCAATGCGGTGGTCATACGCTTTTATAGTTTAAAACATTTTTTTTTTCAAAACGTGTGATATTAACGCTGATTTCGAAACTGTTTGAATTTTTACCTAACCTAGCTAACCATTATTTTGGAAGTTATAGTCATCTAAAGTTTGCGATTTTACGTTTATATGTGCTCAACACTATTTTAATAATGGTCGGAGGAACTCGTGTTTGGTGTTTTTTCGATTTTTTTAGCTATAAGCTAACACATTATGTGCTTTTTAACAACTTTGTTTAATTCTGAGGCCTGCCCGAGGTGGTTTTACATACGATTAGAACAATCGTGAATCGGGGGATATTTTCGATTTTTTTGCCCGATCGATATTCAATAAATATGTTTCACTTTTCACACTTTCATTAATTGTAACCAAAACTAAGTCCTAACTTACAAGTTACATTGAACATTAAACAATTATACCTGCAGGTAGTAGGTACATTCCTAACTTTTGAAAACAAGGTTGTTCATTGAATTCGTATATATTTTAGTATAGGTACCTATTTATTTATTTTTCCTACGTTAGGAATATTTTGACACGCGGACCGTTTCTTATAGGTATATAGATGTAGTGAGGACGTGAGCAAAAGTTTAAAAATCATATTTTTAGAAAATTTGTACGTAATATGTATCCACGGTAATTTGTTTCAGAGTTACACAAAAACCGATTTTGCATAATAATTCCTGCACAGTGAAATCTCCCTGTAAAATACAATACGGGAAATATTTTTGTGTGAGCGGCAAACAGGTGGATAACGACTGTGTAATCTCCCCTTGATGTGGAATACCTACGGACAAACTGTAAAATAAGTGTCATCTAAGCGAACAATTTCAGCTTGGACATGGTGTATTTACCGTGGAGAAAAAAAACGAACGTAAAGCAGTATATCGAAATGTAAATCAAATCCCTAAACATTTATTTAGCTTTTTGACCTTTTTCCCCGAACTTTTGGGTAGAATACTGTTCCATATGAAATAATAAAAATCTGACACGTCCAACTAGCAGCGCTCGGCAGATAATGGAACTACGCCGTAACGAGTCGTGTAAAGGGAGTACTGTTGATGACTAACGTGTTCTCTATAATCGTGCTTAAACAATATTTATCTAGATTAGATAAGATAATCAGAAGTATTATCTAGATAATCTCAACACGGGCGGCTCCTGTGATAAAACCATAATTCGGTTCATGCGGTAACGACACGATATTTTAGCATGCCATACTACGAGAACGCCGATTTTAAAATTACTTCGGTATTGTAGCAGTAATAATAATATTATGTTTTTTATAAGCCTTGACGAAATATTTATCAGACTAGATATTTATTTGGATTTAATATTTTAATAGATCGGAAACAAAAATACTTGGTCTACAAGTAGCGATACGTATAATTATTTTATTTAGTGCCTACGCCAATAATTGGTTATAGAAGGCACCAGAACAACAACCGTGTATTTTTTACAGACATTTTAAGAAAAAAATTCTGTATCGTTCTGTCTGAGCAATAACCCGGACGGACCTTAGGCATTTTCATATTATATCATATTGTTTTCTCCGCCGGTTCGTAACTGGTTCTTGCACCAAACGATCATATAAATGTTTTGTTATTTCATTCGTACAAGGTTTTGTATGTTTGATAAATAATAATATATTATTTATTTTTATAACTTTACTACAATATTTAAACATGAATTAAATACTTTAATAAATTCGTAAAAGAACAGACAAGGATCTATAAATAGTAATATTATATTTTTAATACAAATACATGGTAAAATACATAATAAATATATGAAATACATGTGCTACCTATATACAATTTTTATACAGTTTTATCGTTTAGACCGCGTGCGGCACAGGCGAATCTAGAATTAGCAGAAAATGCCTTAAAATGTTTATATGGTGGTGCCTTTCACAGTCATATGGACAGCAAGCCTTCAGGAGGTATAAAAGTCAACATACGGGACTTGAGTCAAATATGACAATCATAAATTATACCGAAATAGGTTCATTTTAGTGCGGCATTCGCTTGTACTTGCTTTAATGCTAGTATTATTTATATTTTTCGTGGAAACATTATAATTATTTACAAATGATTTTAGATATTATATTGAAAGTAGTCTGTGTACAAATTATAACACACCGTGCTTGTAGTGACGGGAATGGTCAGTATAATATGATCGTGGAATATAATTTATTATTTTATTATATTTATTAATTTTCATCTCAAATTAATTGTACAAATCAGGTTTATATAAGATATATTATAAGGGATACACGTCAAAAAGTCGTGGTCTTCCATTTGGAATTAATACATGGGGGATACAAATTTTACAAGAATCTAGTCATAATCAGTGAATAAAATAAATGTATTTTTTTCATCTAATGGTTAAATACATTTTATTTTTAATTAATTTTACTTAGTTTCGATTGTCTTCAACTCGAATTTCGAATTTTTTTGTTTTTATTTTCTTTACATGTCAATACAATTATGTTTGTAGAGTCAAAAATCTTGAAAATGTAAGACAAAGCTCCTGTGATATTGATTCAATAGCAGTTGAAAAACATTACAAATACATATTAACGATTTTTTTTTATAAGCATTTGAAGTAAAATGTTGACAACATGTATAACATTTAAAATGTACAAATTATTTTGTAGTTGGATATTTTTAAAATGTTCAAATTGTATAACTAAGATTAAAAACTAGACATTTAAAATAACGTTTCACAAAATTAATTAATTCTATAACCAAAAAATCTAAAAAAATATATATAAATTTTAAATTAAATAAAAATATAAGCACACCGTTTTTTAGAGTACGAAAACACGTATAAAATAACAATGTATAACAATTTAGCTAATTTCTTGTAATTTTAAAATATTATTCGTGGGTACTTGAATTGAAACAAATCTAATATATAAAATTCTCGTGTCACAATGTTAGTTACCATACTCCTCCGAAACGGCTTGACCGATTTTTATGAAATTTTATACCTATGCATATTCAGTATGTCTGAGAATCAGCTACTATCTATTTTTCATAACCCGAAGTGATAAGGGTTGTCCAGAAAAAAATAAAAATGAAAATAATATTAGTAATTAATAGCATTTGCATATTTTTTTTGCACAGTCACAAAAATAGCAGAGTGCGAAACAAATACGTTCCATGCTTCCACAAAGCTAGTTTTAAAAATCTATATGTACTATATAATCTAAAATATAAATAATTTAATACTTCTAACTAAAAATTATAATCGTTGATTGGCATTAGAAAATAAACAATAAAATGAAATCGGTGTTCTAAATTAATTTGTATTTATAAACATTTCAAGGAGTAAAATAGGCAACTACTTTAACAATCTCGCGGGGCAATGATAAGAAATAATTCCAGTGGCGTCATTTGGGGGGGGGGGCAAGGTGGGCATTTGCCCCTGTCTGATTTTAAAAGCGGCCCAATGGGCCGGTGTCCGGTTTTTGCCATTTAACCATTAGGTATTATATTTTATTTGTGTAAAAACATGATTATTTTTATAATATTTTCAGAAAATATTGTACAGTCTGCCTACTAAGAAATTATAGTCACAATGATATATTTTTAATTAATAACTGATAGTTGGAATACATTTATATTTAGACGCATGCGGGACGTGCATGTATGTTTTGTGTGTGCGTGTGTGTTTTGTTATGAAAAAGGAAGTAGGAACACAATATTGTTGTATCTTGTATTCACAGTAATAATAATAATTAATATCATAATCCCATATAGTTTTCTTTTTAAAATCTAAAATTATTACAAATTCTAAAAACAACAATCGATTTACACTCTTACAGTCTTACCTATTCATCATTGATCTCAGACTTCTGTCAACTTGCGACAGTCGTGTATCACAATTCACAGTGAACTATTCTGTATTTTGTTAATATTTAGTTCAGTAACCGCTTATTCTACCTATATTAATTATATTCGTGACGTGTGTTCTCATTATTCTTTTGATATGAATAAAACATTTCTTAAAAAAAAAGTAATTGGTGGTGCGGCTAAAAACCGTCGTGCAAAAAAAATAAAACTACAGCAAGTCGCCCAAGAATCAAAAACAATTTCTGAATTGTTTAATAAACAAACAAAACCTGAACCAGTAAGCAAGCAATAATAAATTTTAAAAATTAGTATAACTTAAGATAATATTAATTTCTAAATTCAATTTTATATCTTTTAGATTGATGCACAATTAATACAACAACCTGCAGTTGTATTACAGTTGGACAAATTAATCGAAGAACAAGAATATTCAGTTGATTATCCTGTAAATGATTATTTTTTTTATATAGACTAAAATTATAATGTTAAATAATAAGTATATTTATAAATATAATATATATAATATGTTTTAGGATGATCACGATAGATCTGTTAGTTTGAATATTGAACAACCAGATCCATTTACAAATGAAGATGATAGAATGGACAATATGGTATGACATTTTTTTAAAGTTTAGTAAAAACAAAATTATTGAAAATATCAATTTATAAACAAATGTTTAACTTTCTCATTATTTTAGGATGTTGTGCCAAGATCAGCAGTTGATGTTTCTATTCCTACAATTGAAAAACAACTCATGTGTGATCCAGTAAGTACCAAACAAATATACAATAACTTGCGTACATTATGTTTTTATTTAAGGATTATTTTCATATGTGAAACTAGACCTCTAAAACGTGGGGTTGATAAAGTATTGAAAACATAAGATTGATGGTATTTAATTATAATTATGATAGTTCTTAGAAAACAGGGGGTGCTAAATTAGAACTTAAGTGGATTACTTTTAGGAATAATTCCTTAACTTTCTGTTAATCCAAACAAATTATTTTTAATATGCATAATACATTTAATATTGTTTATAGGAAATAGGTTTGGTACAGGGTACTATTTATTTATTACAAATTTAAAAAATCAGCACATTTACTTTACATAACTAAGTAATTTTATGTGTGATAGGAAATAAAAATCCTTTTTATATTAAATATTTTTATTTTTATATATTTAATGTAAAAACTTATTAAAACATAGGTATCAAATAATATTTTATTCATAAGTATAGTCAAACAATTTATTTATATTTAATTGTATTTTTATCAATTTTTTGTATTGAAAAATAATATTTATAGTACCTACCTGTATATTTTATTTTATATTTGGGTGTATAAAAAAACCATTATGTTCTGCCTCTGGCCCTCTGAGTGCTGAGTGACTGAGTCTGCCCCCTTTTAAATCTGTCCCTGCTCACAGCATATTATATATTTACCTAATTTAAAATAATTGAAGAAGTTAAAACTAACATTTACTTTTTGTGCTTAGGTTCAATTGCCTACAAATGTATTTCAAGAAAATTATGATATATCTTTATCAAAAAATGATGAACTAGTTCAGCCAGAAATGTTATTCCCCGCTACCAATGGTCGACGATTTACAAGTAGACATTATAAAATTTACAACTGGATAGAGTATTCTGTATCAAAAGATGAAATTTTCTGTTTTCCATGCCGTCATTTTTCTGCCAACATTATAGCCTCTGGAAAAACTGCTGGTAATTTATGTTTTGTTAATTATGGTTCAAAATGTAAAATTTGGAAGGAACAGACCTTATCTTTGAACAATCATCAGAAATGTAAGACTCATGTTATTTGTGTACAGCGTTGGAACGATTATCTTCTAGTTAAAAAAAACCATTCACTATCTATCGCTAATCAAGTTAATAACGTACGACAACAAAATATTATTGAAAATAGAGAACACTTAAAATTCTTACTAAAGGCGGCACTTTTTCTGTCAAAACAGGGTTTAGCATTTCGTGGACATAATGAGTCTGATATTTCTAAAAACAAAGGGAATTTTTTAGAAATGTTAGATATGTTTGCTGATGATAAAATAAAATTACGATTACAGGCACGTTACGGTCACTACACTAGTCCTGAGTATCAAAATGATTTTATAAGTAGTATAGCTCAATGTACAAGGCAGATTATATTAAGTTCTATGAATAAGTTTGGCGTTTATACAATTATGGTTGATGAAACCAAAGACTTATCAAAAAAAGAACAAATGAGTTTTTTAATACGGTTTGTAGACAAAGAATCAAATATTTGTGAGAGATCAATTGGTTGCTACCACATGGCAAATTCAAATGCTGAAAGTTTGGCAAGTGAAATAATTAAAATACTATCAATAAATAAATTGGATATCATGAACTGTATTGGACAATGCTACGATGGAGCTTCTGTTATGAGTGGGCAGTATTCCGGTGTTCAAGAAAGAATACGCTCCAAAGTTCCTCATGCCATTTATGTCCACTGCTATGCTCATCGTTTAAATTTATGTTTAGTTCAAACGCTACAAAATATACCCCACTTATGTAATTTTTTCAATACAATTCAAAACTTGTATAAGTTTTTAATGAATGGGCAGACAAGGTATGAGCTATTTGTCAGAGCTCAAAAAGATAAACAAATACCTGTAATTCATTTGGAGCGGTTGGTAGAAACAAGATGGGCATATTGGTATAAATCAATACAAAAAGTTAATATGCGTTTTACTGAAATTTTAGAAGTTCTATCAATACTGAGTCATCAGGGAGATCAAACTGCAAGAGCTATTGGTATATTAAAAGAATTTTCAAATATTTCATTTATAAAAACTTCTCATGCTATGGAGATTTTATTACAAACTATTCACTGTGCTTCAGTAGAACTTCAAGGCGCAAGTATTATACAATCTTCAGCGGTTAATTTGTTACAAAATACGAAGCAAAATATCCAAAAAATGCGTAACGATACATTTTGGGATAAAATTAATAACAGCGCAAAATTAGTTGCTGAAAAAAATGAAATAGTCTATGAAAATAGTTCAAGAAATAGAAGACCAGTGAGATTAAATAGAAATCTTCAAGATTTTTTTGTTCAATCAACAATAGGACAAGGAACTTATGAAAATAATAGCAATACATCAATTGAAAATAACTTGCCATTGAGTGATATAAAAATTATTTTTTATACTGCAATTGACAGGTAAAAACTTAAATCAAAATTATTAATAAGTATCATTTAATTGAAAAACTAACTACTTTTATCTGCATTAATTTGATAGTATATATTTTTTATTTTATTGTTTTAGGTTTTTGAATGAACTAAACCATCGCTTCAGCAATCCTAGTAATGAAATAGTTCTTACTTGTAACATTTTCTCATCCTCTAGTATTGATTATTTTAATTTAAAAAGTCCCCATTTAGTTACCTTTATTGATCATTATAAACATTTTAAAATTAATTATGAAAATCTTCAATGTGAATTTCCATCTGCAAAAAATTTAATAAATCATGTAAACATAGACAGAGATGATGGAATTCATGACCTTTATTCTATTTCAAAAATTTTAAACCAACTTCCAAATGGTTTTCAAGAAACTCTTAAAATTATAAATATCCTTATGACTTTGCCTGTGACTACTGCATCCAATGAACGCTTCTTTTCTTCTCTAAAATTAGTTAAAACCCATCTACGGCTAACAATGGGAAATGAACGGCTGAGTGATTTACTGGTCATTGCGGTGGAAAGTGATGTATCAGGTAAAATTAATTTAGATGATGCGGTTGATATATTTTCAAAAATTAAAAAAAGAAGATATCCTTTGATAAATTAATAATATTTTTCTTAATTAATAAAAATTGTTATATTTATTTATTTATTTATTTATTTATTTATTTATTTATTTAATATAAACGGACGTGAGTCCTAAAACATAATAATATTACATTGTGAGTGAAAAAACACATTAATACGTAAAACAATAATTAATAGTTTCTACTTAAAATTAGAGAAAGAATAATATAATAATGCTAAATTAGATATAGAATACAAATCAAATATAAAAATTATTATTTAAATATAATCAAAGACAAAAGTATTACCTGCAGTCATAAGAAGGTTAGCAGGAGAGTTC
The DNA here is from genome assembly GCA_949089665.1 of Macrosiphum euphorbiae. Lineage (NCBI taxonomy): Eukaryota > Metazoa > Arthropoda > Insecta > Hemiptera > Aphididae > Macrosiphum > Macrosiphum euphorbiae. The sequence continues at coordinate 4,325,225 of CARXXK010001085.1, read as the reverse complement.
AAGATATAATTTTTTGTTGAAAAAAGTGGATAAAAGGGTTTTGGATCTCTAGTATTAAGGTAATTAATTTTAAAACGGATTAAAGAGAGAATTTCAGGACAATCTATTGAACCTAAAATTAGTTTTTGTAAAAATTTAGAGAGTAAAAGTGTACGACGGTCAGACAGTAGAGAAATATTAAGAAAATTTAAAACATTATCATATGAGCCGTGGACAGGTCTGTTTATGTTAAATTTAAAAGAGATAAAACGTAAAAAATTATTTTGGACAGATTCCAGCGTAAGAGCCTGTTTCGACGTACTATTTATCCAGATGAGGGGGCAGTACTCTAAATTAGAACGGACAAGAGAGAAGTAGAGGATTTTTAGGGGAATAGGATCTGAAAATCCAGCACAAGTACGCTTAATAAACCCTAAGTTACGAAAAGCTTTATTTTTAATCATTTCAGTATGCAGAGAAAAATTTAATTTACGATCAAAAATTATACCCAATTTAATAGTTTACAGAGTTTTAATTGGTATAGGATTGTACAGATGTTTTTATAAAATATCTGCTATAATATATTTGTACATTTTGTTATTAACCAGTTAATAAATAAGCTTGTAAAAATTATACCAAAAAAAAATCTTATTGAGTATAATTACAAATAAGTGAGGTTGGGTATGGTAATTTGATAAAAATGTAAGTAGATATAATGCGGTTGCGAGCGAAGCGAGCGGTTTTTTTTTACACATTCGGGCCGGTCAAAACCTTTGCCCCCCTCTACTGAAAACTGAAATGACGCCACTGAATAATTCGCCAGTTTTTATATGCCAGTGTCCTGTATTATCGTATATAGTATTTTGAAGATACCTATCTATGGTCGCAGCTCACGGTTCGGACCGACATAGCAAAAAAACAGTGAACATCCCCGATTATTGTAAAAATTCCCGTTACGATACGACACTGACCTGCCCCACTTCGACAAAGAGCTCCGTCGCCGGCTCGGCACCATCGCCGTCGTCGGCCGTCGGGTCTCTACAGCGGAATTACTCTTTTTACAACCACCGCCTGGACCAGCTGTTCTTTTTTTTGTGTAATCGTCAACGTCTCGCTGCCCGGTCAAACCTCGTGGTCGGACCAGCTACTCCGTCCGGCGAAGCCAACGTTCCTGTTTTTATACGTCAAATCAACGACGCCATGATGGGCTAGTACGCCACCGTGGGCCCGATGTTGGGCGAAGCGGTCCTGGACCAGTGACCGATGCAGATGGACCACGTCGATCGCGTGTGTGTCGACGGCCATCTGGCCAGCCCTCAACAGTCTCATCGTTCCGTCGTCAACAAAAAGTGTAATGTACAAAATACCCCCCCCCCCCCATGTCCCTCTTTTTGTTATATTATTCTTTTACTTTAATATGAGTGTTTGGTATGCGTTAGATCCTGTGCAGGGCATATTTCTTTTTTTGTTGCTTCCCGTATTTATCGTCCTTCGCGATATGCCGGACGGTGACCTTAGGGTTGGCGATGTAAAAATGTACAAAATTATATCTTTTCCGCCAGACCTCGTGGGCCAATCTGTGTGTTCGCTCAGTCCAAAACATTATAATTTTCCTATAAATGTCATGTGCCAAATTATTATACAATCTTATGTAATTGCCCTGTGCCAAAATATACTTTTATAATTGCCATGTGGCAAACAGTTGTTAGGTGTTAAACACACCAATGCCATATTATTATCATTAGTATTATTATTTACAAATATTATTTATTGCACGTTGTGCGACCATGTAAAATACAATGATCCATAATTACCCTAACCTTCTCTTTTTTATTTAATTTAATTAATATTGTGTTTTCTTCTCCCCTTAAATAAATCTGTGGAATTCACTTTCCCAGCGCGTAACAAAGCCTACAAGTTCCACTGACTTGGCCTTAGGGCTAACACGCGGTGCGGCTTGTAGGTCACGATGTCAGTGTTCCCCTGACATCGTGGGTGGATTATAAGGACTTGAAAAATCTTATATTCTCACATACTTTAAATTTTATTTTTATTCCCCCCCCCCCCATGTATACTTTTGTTATCCAGTAATTATTTTCAGAAATACTCCTGTCAGTGTGCGTGCTGGTTTGGAAGAGGCCGCGGCAGTGGCGTTTCGATAGTGATGGTGTGGGTGGACAGCTGCGGACAAGACAAGACAACAGGACACTACAAACGACCAGTCTCTCCCTTTGGTATGATTTTATATATTTCCCCTTGTAATTCCCCCCCCCCTATTACTTATTCTCTAGACCCGTATCTCCACCCTTGCATAACGATGTTAGATTCATTTTGTACTTTTGCTGCGATAACTTACAGTTTTTTCCCTAGACCACATGCTCAACTTAATATTATTATGTTAAAAATCTTCGGATTAATAATATTATTATATTTATTACTATGGTTAACTTAAATCTGCGGATTGATTATTATTATGTCTTATGTTATTAATTTATAAACAATTATTTTTCTTGTTAGATGAAACACAAAAATATCATTATTCTTATTAAAATTACATCATGTTAAAATCTTGCAAAAGAGAATATCAAAGTATTATCAATGTCAATGTAAAAATCTATTTATTCAAAAATTAAATTCAATCTAATTAAATAACTCACATTTTCACAACAATTAATAAAAAACTCTTACTCTTTGTAAATTATGACTTATTATTAAAATCAACAACCGATATTATTTCTCTTGCAAGAGGTCCACACAATAAATTATTCTCTTTAAAAAATATTATGTTTCCCTTTAGTACAAAACTTATAATAATATTATATACTTATACTAATATACTATACACTAGGTCATTATTATTATTTTTTCTTCAACTTAAAAGTAAATTGTTTATTATCATTAATTTGTTTACCTTTAATAGTAAACTTTTCTTTCCTCATTTGGGAGTATTTCATTGTATATTAGCTTCGTGTTCCCTTGACCAGTGTTATTGGCCTTTCTTGGAAGAAATCTTTTATTATATTCAAACTCTCACGAGTAATAAAACGGGTATTTGGTATCTTAATTTCATTTTATATTACATAGGTCAAATCGCATGATTCAATTAATAATAAAAAAAACCAACTCATTAAATAATAATATACCGTCTACATATTATGTATATTGGATATTGTACTATTCATAATCAGTGCTATTGTTGGAACGGGTTGTGTCTCATATTTATTATTTATAATATAAAATTAGAAATAAATATCATACAGTAGACAAGTAGACTAATGCAATTTTATTATTACAGTACTATGTAGTACAATTTAATCAGCTGTACCTATTTGTGCAAATAAAACATTTTTATAGTTTACCATATTTCTAAACGTATATTTCTAGCGCGTTATAAGTAGAATTTCACTACTTTAGGTTTATTTTAGTGGCACTACATTAATCGCTATAATTACAGTAGCATACTACTATAGCATCGCTACAGTTAGCCCGCTATTCTCGACCAATGTAATTATTCAAATCTATTAAAGAGCTATGTAAAGCTCATAGATACATGTAGACTTATCGCTGCTTGAGTTTTTATTTCTTGATACAAAAAAAAAAAAAACTTAAACTTTATACCTATTATGTTACTTATTACTGTTATTAAATTAAAATTATTAACTTTTATTAAAATGTTTTTTAAATGTATTAGGTACCATACATACAAAGCTGAGTTTTTCTGCACATACTAAATACCGAAGAATAGGACGGACTACGTGTTGTCTTCACTCAAGCGGTTCTTTGTTATCTGGTAACAGGAGAACGGTTCAGGTTAAAGTACACTGTCGAGTTAGCTATATCAGTATTAAATATATTTTTTTCCTTCCGCGGTAGACACTATGCCTTTTGGGTTAGATTTTTGAAGATTTATCTTTGATTTGCTCTTCCTTTAAGGTTTGGCATTCCATTTAAAAAAACACTTTGACATCATTTCAAATTTTCCTCTGAGTATTCTCAAAGCATATTATACTACAATTTTTCCAGTAATCATAAAGTTAGCTGTTACAATGGCAGGAACTTGGTTGATATCCATACAAATTTTAGACAGAATATTGAATGTTGCTGCTTTATAACAAAGTTCATGGATTCATAATCGTCTTTATCCCATATTAAACTCTCCCACTTGTTCTTGGATGTTTCTAATTTATGTTTAATAGATGTATGCAACTGAAAAACAATGAAATAGTTACATTGCTGTATGCTTAATATATTGTTTGCGAGTGCTGTCAAATGTTGACTATACACAGCTATATTCTAAGTGACATTTGTCCCAGAGAAGTGGTTTAATATTATCTTCATACCAACATATAAGGCATATACTCAACAAGTAGTAGATGTCTTCAAATTAATTTTATTGAGCAATTTTCTGGTTTACTACCGGTGGGCCATTTTGTAAAGCCCAACTTTCTCTTTATTGAATTCTTTTTCACCTGAATTTTTATTATTTGTATTTTTAGTGCCATGCCTAGAGCATCAAAAATACTTCCTACTCAATTATTTTATCAATAACAAATACTCAACAAGTACTACTCAAATGCACCTGCTTCAAGTCAACAAATAAAATTATTGTAAGTTTTTTCTTCAGTATGTGTCCTTGTGTGAGTTTTTTCCTGATTATCAAAACTCATTCAAGGACACATATTGGATAAGGACCTTACTAACGTGATCTTTGTAATAAATATTTATAACAGAACGAAATATAAAGAATAAATTTCTCTTTCTTTTAATTTTATAGTATCTTTTTTATATTTGTATAATGTATAATTATATTTTGATGTTATAAAATAAGCTTAGTTCATTTACCTTAAGACTAATATTATAAATTGTATTATAATTCAATCTATGTAATATACTAACAATGTATTGTAACTATACACCTTAGGTACCAGCTGTAAAACAATTTTAGATTAGTATATAAACTTAAATATCTATTTATTATGAATTATAGCTTAAGGACTTAATTATATTTCAATTATATACAAATTAATCAAATATCAATATAATATTATATTGAATACAATATATAGTGTTACTATAATCTTACTATAAATTATCTGTAAACTATAACTACTATCTATAAACTGTGTGAGATCACTTTAGAGTTCCATAAAACTTAAGTCTTTTTTTCAGTGAAGGATTTATATTTGTGAAGTCCTGTTTGTCTCTTATTTAAATAATTAATTTAATTAAATACAGTATATACATTATTATATGAAATTATTGTAGTTTTTAATGCAAATAATCCTTTTATAAAATGTCACATTAAAACTATTGAAACAAAGTACCTGGCAGGGTTGGACTAGGTCTTTAAAACCGTCCGGTCTGAAAAATTTCACCGGTCCTACCTAAGTGGAATTATTTTACATTCATATTAAAATAGAGAAAATGGGTCTGGATGACACGAAAACTCCATTTTAGATTCTGAGTGGAGTGAGGAAGCTAGTGGTTTTACAATGGTGATTATTTGTATTTGTATTTTATCTAAAAATCTACAAGAAATATTACCTATCATATTTTTTTTATAGGCATAATATATTTTAAGTTCAAAGATCTATTTGGGGATAATATGTAAAAATGTCCAGTAATTTTGAATATAATCGGTTAAAAATAACAAAAAAACGGGAGTATATTATATCATGAATAAAAATACAAAATTCATTAAAATTACGAAATTATATAAATTATTTTGCTACTATAATGATAAAAATTTTAAGTTAAATAACAAATTTCTTTTTTGTACACTCACCGAAAGGACAACTTCTGGCTTTCGTAGGACTGTATCTAGATTCCTCCGGCTCAGCCAGTGGTTTTATTGCCACGTAATTGGATGGGTCACCGTTTTCTTGTCGTATATTTTTTTATATTTAATACAATTTTTATTTATTGCTTATTCATTAGTTAAAAGATTGGCAAGTGGATGTCGTTCTGCTGTACAGTAGGTTACAAGTGGGTCACTGTATAATTGAACGTATTAAATTTGAATTCAATGATATACCTAATATCATTGTATAAGAAAAACGATTTTGAGCCGAGACGGTATGTCAGGTTAAGTAGGTATAGGTAACCCAATTTTTTTTTATAACCATTTAAAGATCGCATTTTGACAAAATTTATCAAAATCTCGAAAATTATCAATCATCGTAATTAATAAATTATAAAATGTTCAGTTTTTATAGCTAAGTATTGAAAATTTAAAAAAAAGATTCTCATAAATAGTTCATAATGTAGCCAAAAAATCTAAAAAATATATGAACACAGTTATTTTTTACAGACATTTTAAATTCAAATTTGGACAAAATTACATATTAAAATCAATATTAACAATCTTTGTTTTTGTTGTAATTTAAAAATATTATTCAGGGATATATGAAACTGAAAAATCAAAATATTATGGCCTATCCATACAATCTACAATAGTATAAGGAATAAGAAGTATGCTCAATGATAAGACTTTGCATATTTTAAGGAATTTATTCGTAAGTTCCATATAATTTAATACTATAGGAAAGTATATAATATGTCTTATACCTAGACTGACATACCGTCTCCGCTCAGAATCGTTTTTCTTATACAATGATATTATATCGTTGAATTCAAATTTAATATCATCCATTATACAGTGACCCACTTGTAACCTACTGTACAGCAGAGTGACAACCACTTGCCCGCCTTTTTTTGTTTTTTTTAAAATTTTTTTTGTGTCTGTGTACCTACACGATAAGTAGTCGAAATAATGCTTCGATTTCCAACTTCAGTATCTTGTTCGATTGGAAAATGAATATCGTTGGTGCATTGAGAAGGTCAAAATTTAAATTTCCCAGTACTTTTCAAAAGCGCCAAGAAAAACAAAAGAAAAATTAAGAAAAAACGGGAATATTTACGCAAAATCGATTTTTCAGAAAATTGAATTTGGTTTTTGGTGTAACTTTAAAACAAATGACCGTATAGATACAAGAAATGTTCACTGGTTGTTTATATTTGCATTTTCTATACACGATAACATTTTCAAAATATTTTGATTTATTTTAAACTATTTAGGGACATTTTAATTTTTCTTTTTTTTTTAGTTTTTTTTCTAGAAATTTCAATAAAATTTTATTTGTTGGTTAAAAAAACTTGAAAATTTAATAGAAGGCCCCTAGTATATTGTTTCAAAGGCAGATGAAAAATATTAAAAATCGTTAGTCACAGTTTTTTTTTATAAGCATTTAAAGTTAAAAAATAGACAAAATATGGAAGAATCACGAAAATAAGCAAATTATTTTGCGTAAGAATTCGTAAAAATTTTTCTTTTTAAATCTAAGGTTTGAAAATGAACTACAAGATTCCTTATAAGATTATATACCTTTATCAAAAAAAAAATGTCTATAAGAAAGTCGAATTAAATTTTTATGAGCATTTGAAATTCAAATTTTTACAACATTGGATATTCACTCGATTTCTCATGTAGCGATTTCCTTATTTTGTTATAATTCAAAAACGAATAACTGTAGAAACATGAAAATTTTATTGAATGTTTAAATTAGAATTTCCTATACACCATACAATTTTGAAAATATTTTGACTCTTTTTGAGCTGTTTACGGACATTTACAGCTTTCTATATTTTTTAGTTTTTTTTTTCTATAAATATCAATAAAGTTTTATTTGTTGGGCTAAAAAATTGTAAAAATTTAATACAAGCCTCCTGATATATTGTTACAATATCAGTTGAAAAATATTTAAAATACATATAGGCACAATTTTTTTTATAAGCATTTAAAGATCGAATTTTGACTAAATTATCAAAATCTCGAAAATTATCAATCATTGTAATTAATAAATTATAAAACGTTCAGTTTTTATAGCTAAGGATTGAAAATTTAAAACAAGATTCCACGTAAGTAGTTAATTCTCTAACCGAAAAATCTAAAAAATATACAATCACAGTTTATTTTTATAGTAATTTTATGTTCAAATTTGGACGAAATTGCATATTAAAAAACCTAGTTATTTTGTTGTGATTATATAATATTATTCGTGGGTACCTACTTGAAACTTCTAAAGTGTACTATTATATATTATCTATGATAGTATCAGGGTTTGTTATTGATGTTGATGTATAACGTGTTATAAGTACCTAGGTAATGGATATTGTAATAATGTGATATGATTAATTTGGAATTTATTATAGGTCAATTTTTTTTTTAATACCATAGTCATGTATATAATTTGTATTAAACCTAGACTGACATACCGTCTTCGCTCAGAATCGTTTTTCTTATACCTACAATGATATTGTATCATTGAATTCAAATTTAATAGTATCCATTATACAGTGACCCACTTGTAACCTACTGTTGTACAGCAGAGCGACATCCACTTACCCACCTTTTTGAAATTAAAATCCTAAGACCATTCAAAATTAGATATAGTCACGGAACTGATTGGCTTGCGTGCGACGTTGTACAATATTAATATTGTGGAAACCTTAGTCCATGGTGGAAACGCACGTCGAGTGTTGATATAGGTGCTGATCATTAATCGCATACGAGTACATTTTAGAAAGGTTTGTAGGCTAGGTTAAAACTGTTTAGTTGGTTAATGTGAAAATATTCGAGAAAACTCTGAACAGGAGGGCGTCGCCCGTTACCGCACAAATGCGCAAAATACGCATGGGACAAAACCGCACACAGATTTTAAAATACTGGATATCCCATTTCCGCACACGTTTATTTTGGACGATTATCGTCACTTATCGACAATTATCTATAACGACATTATTAAGCTTTATCTGTAAAAGATTGTATTCGCAGTGTACAAATTTGTAGTGTGTTTTTAGTCGTCTTTCGATCTTTGAATCATCAATATGTTTAAACTTTTTACTAATAACCGTGGTAATAGTTCTATTCATTTCGACAACTATAACTTTCGTTATTTTAGAACTAATAAAAGTTCAGGTGATATTGTTTGGCGGTGTGCAAAAAACATGTAATGTAACTATTATCACCAACAATGAAAAAACGGTTTTAATTCGCAGTAATATTAAAGATCGTGTTTAAAAATATCAAAATTAAAGCATGCCGGTTTCATTTATGTCAAGCATGGTATCGAAAAATAAATTCTATTCCAATACTGCATAAAGAGTAAAAAGATAAAAATTCAGAGATTGGAAAGTGGCTTAAAATGTTTTTCGGATTACCGTATTTACCGGAAAATTTTGTTTCCGATGCTTTTGATGACATTTTATCTGAAGCTCCAAAACATAAAAAGTTCACGGAGTTTGCTAATTATATACTTGAAAATTATATTGACACTGAACAATTTCCTCCTTCAATGTGGGCTGAAGAACCTAATGGTACAAAAATAACAACTAACGGTGCTGAATCATACCACAGTCAACTTCGGTTTGAATTTTATATGCCACATCCATCTGTTTTCCAAGTTGTACGTATGAAAAATATTAATTATTAAAATATAGTAATAATTAGTAATTATTTTATATTTTTAGATTGATGTTTTAATAGACCAACAAGTAATTAATGAAGCGAAAATGCGAGAAATTAAGAAGGGAACTGAAGCAATACAGCGGAAATATGATCCGGAACGAGAAGCCAATTTGGTATATCAGTACTCGCTTTTATTAACAAACAAACTAACTGTAATGGAATATATAGAAAAAACAGGTTTACATTTTAAACCAATATAGGTGTCTACAATAACAATTATGTTTAAATTATTACATTTTTGTTACCATTACTAATACTACTATAAATTATGACTAAAAATTATTTTTATATAATTTTTTTATAATTTTTTTTATAATTTTTTTTATAATTTTTTTTATAATTTTTTTTTATATTTAATAAATTTATGCGGTATCGTACCATTTGTTGTTTGCGGAATTAGGCTATACCTTTTTATAAATCTGTGCGGTATCGTACTATTTTTGTGTGCATTTTGTGCGGTATTGGGTCATGTTTGTGCGGTAATGGAAAGCGCCGGAACAGGAGCGTATGCAGATGCTGCGATCGCGCCGAACGAGCATAATATTATTCGTTTACAACTGCTGCCGTCGCCAACACTGGAAACCGACCGAGACACCGCGGAAACTGAACAACCAGTAGCAACTAGCACGTGCGACTCTGGTACCCGGTCACCCGGAGTCCGTTTTGTCGGAGTAGTCTGACGCAATAGACCGACGACGACGGACCGAAATTTTTTTTTTTATTTTAACACGACCTGATTGCCATGGACAACATCCGTATTTTAAAGGCCAGCTTCCCACCACGGCGCGTGGCTCGTGTTGGCTTATTGCCTTACACAGACGCGCCGTGGGAAGGCTAGGCTTGCGGGGCTAGTCATAATATTATATAATATGTAAATGTAAGTATACGTATTAAGTACACAGGCATTAAATAATGAATAATGTACCTATCATTTTATTTATAAGTTATACATAATTTACAAGCTTATTTCCTGATCATTTATTTAGGTGATTAATGCAGTGTTATAGCCTACAACGAAAAAAGTAATCGTAATGGGCATATCTGAGGCGCCTGAATAAATTCTAAATATTTATAGCCATGCCCACCACCCTGGACCCCCCCTTAAAGCGGGCTTGAATGTTAGGTTTATTTATGTTATTTTTTATTTTATTTTATTACCTACTTTCCCATAAAATATTTTCTTGCGTACGGTAGGTACCTGCCTAATAATTTCCGGACTATTACCTAAGTACCTACTTAATACTTTCCCGGTTTATTCATTCCTGCGTAATAATATTGTTCGTGAGTAATTTTCCTCGTGTAAATGTGTAATGCTTTAGATGGTAGAATCGTACGGCGTCCGTGGAGGTAGAACGAACAGAATTCCTACTGTTGGGGTCGTTGGGGACCATAAGGAAATCTGTGACTATGTACCGATGGAACGAACAAAAGTACCTACTCTTTACTGATTTATAATCCAAGACCGTGATTACAGGAGTTTCGCTTATCACTAGTCGGTTGTCTTTTGTCACAGATTTCTATATAGTGTAGTATATGTAGTGTAGTATAGAAGTCTGTGTCTTTTGTTTACGTCGTAATTTAGGTTATTGAGAAATTGTTATTTTTTTGCCGTGCGTGTTTGTCCGGCTAAATAATAAATCGGCGCTTTTCAGACATTCATTTTTAATAATACAAATAATATCTCATCAAATTCGTGACCGTGAAATCAAAAAGTTATGTTTTTTTTGGTTTCATCCATGTGCTTTGTACAGTACTCGGCGAGATTGCAGTAGACATAATTATGTATGTATTATACTTTAAGCATAATATACCTTTAAAAAATACGACACGCAATGGCAATGCCTAACCACCCAACTGTTCTATAGATGACTGCCACGAGAAAACTGGTGTATTCCCAGTTCGCCGACACCCAATTCGCCGACACCCAGTTCGCCGAAACCCAGTTCGCCGACACCCAGTTCGCCGACACTCAATTTGACAACACCCAATTTGAAAAAGTACAGTTCAGTTATAAAAATATATAAATAACATATAATACAAAAATATAAAATAGTAAATATATTACATAGTCATCATATAATAAAAAGTATAAATAAAAATAAAAATTGTTAAATGCGAATATGATATTTTATGGTGTCAATATACTCAATTAGAGTAATTTAGTTTTCTCTTAACCTGAAATAGTAAAATATAATTATGTATTTAAAATATAGATAGATATAAATATGGTATCCATTTTTCTACACATTATTTTAAATAGTCATAATAGTTTGTTGCATAAAATAAATATTTTGCTTACCTTTCTTTAACATTTTTCAACTGTTCCTCGAGCTTACGAAATTTTAAACTTGGTTTGGGTTTTGGATTTCCCCTACGCTTTGCGATGAAATATCCAATTCAAAGTTCTGCTGTTGGTTTTTGATCTCATTTATAAGTGTATAAATATTAGGCCTGTGACGGTTAACTGCTCGATTTAAAGCTGCGTGCCATCCTTCCAAATGATTAATCGTGCGACTGCCTGTGTGACTTAGACATAACTATGACTGTTGATTGTCTTAATATTGCACGGCCGCCGCAATTATCTATACATTTATAATATTCGTTGTCTCCACGTATCCGGTCAATTCTATGTAAATATTTGTCCACTACAAGAAAGTTCTGATTTTTTTCCGACTTAAATTTAAACCATTCCATAATGGGAGGAAAAAAATTTAATAACTAGTAATATGTGTAGTAAATTGCAGTACCTACCTCATGCAGTGAAATAAAACTACTAAATAAAATCATGTTCAATATTTGAAAACCCCAGTGGACTTACAATATGTTATATAAATGGATGTCAATAAATTATCATGTGATAAGTACCTATAATACTATATCTTATACTCATCATTAAATATGTTTACAGATATCATAACTTTGCCGATATCATAGCCGATAGGTACCTTTTCTTATACCTACTCATCGTGCACGATAAAATAAATTTACAGATTATGATAGTACCTATTATAGTTTTATTGCAATGCAACAAAGCATGTCGTCAATATCATTTGTCGGCGAATTGGGCTTTTTTTAAAAACCATTAAAAACTGGTTTTTTGATCAAAAAACCGGGTGTCGGCGAATTGGGCGTCGGCGAACTGGGCATAAACCGAGAAAACTTACACCTCAAAACACAATCATCGGTCTACGGGATACCGGAATACAGGTGTCGTATACATTCCATGACTGACAGGCAACCCACGTCCATTGATCGAGTTCTCTTCTCTAAGTTCCAACTGCGTACAATACAAACTGTCTACTGATTAGGCTAACTTCGATACCTGACGTGTGACAATTATTGGTCTCGTTTTAAAAATGCACAAGTGTATAGTGTGCGGCAATACATCTAATAACACCAGTCACCAATGTCAATCGTCAAGGAGTTATTTATCATGGGTGAGTGTCAATATGTTCTAGAAATTTAATCGCTCAAATAGTTGTGAAAAAAACGCACATGGATTTTTGAACCATATTATTGACATGGTTCATTATCCTGGTGCGGGATACTGTGAAATAATTTTCAACCTGTTTAGCTTAGTAATTTATACTTTTTGTTCCCAACCTAACATTAGCAATTTATGGTATTGATTGATATTTGTTTTAATATAGAATTCCCATGAATGCATACATGAGAAGGAAATGGCTTCAAGTTTTGGAATTGATCTTTGTCATGATTCGCAACTTATATGTAGTGATCATTTTTAGAAAAAAACTATAAGCCAGGAAAAAAGCCATTTTTATTTTCAAATGCTGTTCCCCAACCTTATGAACGAAATGGTTTTCCTTCTAAGTAATACTTCTGGATCTCTATAATTTTAATTTTAATATTCAACAGTTTTTTATTTTTATATAGTTATGCTAGTCAATTTAATGATGTTGAAACTGGAAATAATGTAACTTTACCGTTGGAACAAAATATTATAAAGTGAGTTAATGAAAATAGTATTAGACTAGATTTTTTTTTATTTGAAAATCTAAAAATTTGGCTTACCTATTATGATAAAAGTGATTGCATAGAATCTGAATTTTACAGAGAGGAACATATTGGAAATGGTGTTGTAAATGATTTTAAATCACCAAGACGGTCATCTAGACTTACTAGAAACAATGAGGATATGAGTAATAAAAATATGCTGGTCAGTAAAAAGTATTAATATTTTTAATAAGTATTGTCAATACAGTCTGATATCTTTATCTTTTTTATGATTTTCCATGCTTTCCTTATTGGTAGGGCATTGGTCTTCAACGTCCTGGATTCTCTTTTTTGTAATTTAGTGCTTCTAATAAGACATCAGTATTATTCTTGTCCATTTATATTTATAAAATAGTTATCTGTGTTCTTATGGTGTTCTTTTTTTTTTACGATTATGCGGTATTTAAGTGAGTTTTTTATTTTTGTTATATTATGTACACATAATTTGTTAAAAAATTGATCTATTGTAATCTATGGTAAGAACATTATCTGTGTTCGTATGTTGGTTACACAGATAACAAATGTCCGTTTAATTGATTCCTATTTTTCTTATAGATTAAAACTACCTACAAAATACAGATATTATAAAGAATAGTATAAATAGTAGCGTTCCATAATTTTAAATTAAACATTCAGAAAATAAATGATTTTTTGAGTGCATATTTGAACATTTTAATGCATACTGTATATTAATATATTTATGCATTTTTAAGATTTTTTAGCGCCTTTATAGTTGGTTATTAATGCATACAAATCCGTGCTCCAGTTATAAGTATTTCTAACTCTGACAAATGAATGTGGAAACACTCCATATAATATTATGCTTATGTAATTCAAAATGTATGTTTTAGGTTAAAAAAAACCTAAAATGGCTTATGGTATAATATATATATGTTAAAAAATATTGTTTTGTAACAAGTTAATATTATGTAAATAAATTTATTTCAAAAACATTTATTTTCTGAAATGACGAGTGTCCTAAGTTATATGGAAAATCCTATATATTAGTTACTTATTAAAATAGCTTATATTTTAGTTATATTTTATTTTATAGATTGCTGAAAAGACAGAACTTGTATTATAACTAAGAAAAACCATGGCAGAAACTAAAATAAATCGTCAACACAGACTCCAGAGTCAGAACCATCCGGAATTTAACAATTATTTTTTTTTATTATAATTTATATTCATAATTTATTATTATTATTTTTTAATTTAAATATTTATTCATATATGAATTATTCTGGACATTGCAGAGTTTTGGCCACCTGCATAATTTTTATTCTTATTTATTATTATTTATTACCATATTTTTTATATATTTTGATTTCGATCGCTTGAATTGTTCTGTATAATCATAAATGTATAATTTTTTTTATAATCACAATTAATGTATAATTTTTAATAAATGTATAATGTATTATTAATCGTACATTTTTATATAAATTATTGGTTAACGAAAATACAAAATTTAAGTGGCGGGCGTTAACTAAACTTGAGCTGCGGGAGAGTTGCCATCCTGGCAGAGGTCAACTAGACCAGTACTAAAAAATCCATAAATTAAGAAATATGTCTCGAAAATCAAATCGACTAAATTTTGCAAAAATATGTAACATAAAATTACAGATTTGGATTAGTTGTAACATAAAATAAATTTCAAATTTGTATCTCGTTGACATTTTTTTTTCATTTAAACATACTAAACAATATTATGTAAAATATTGTATGAATATATTTTTATTTATTTATTAATTCTAACATATTATACATTCTATCATATATTTTAGATTAGTGGGGTACAACAGTTTTTATTTTAAATCTAAAATAGTAGAATTTGAGTTACCTATAAAAAAAAAAAAAGGAAGCCACACTGTATCTAAAAGTAAAATATTTATACAAATTTATTATCGGTCTAATATTTATTAAGTCAATTTAATGATAGGTTAACTCAGTTGAGTTAAACGTTAATACACACTTTTTGTTAACTTTTTATTAAATAAAAAATAGTTAATTTGTTTATACAAGGCTAGCATACTTAATTATTTTCCAACATAAAACTAAATTAGAGACTATAATATATACAGTATTTCCATATAAGTTAGATTTGAATGAATATGAATATACATTTTTAACTTTAAACAATTCACTGTAAATATTTTTTGACATGACAACGAAATAGACTGAAATAGTGAAATATAATAAAATTATAAATAAAATAACATAACTTACTTTTTAAAATGAAAAATTAATTTGTTAGGTAATTTCACGTTAATTAAAAAAGAAATTTAGTAAGTTAACAGTGAGGTTAATTAAAAGCCAAAAGTAACTATTTAAGTTCAAAAGTAAAAATAAAATAAACTTTATAACCTTAACCGCTCGAAAAGAGTCAAAATGTTTTCAAAATCTAACGGTGTATAGAAAATGAAAACATAAACTTTTGTCAAGATGTGAACATGAAGTTGGAAACTAAAAATGTCCCTAAACAGTACATAACAAATCAAAATATTTTGAAAATTTTATCGTGTATATAAAATTCAAACATATAGACAACCAGTGATGTGTTCATGTATTTAAGGTCAGAGTTACGAAATTGAAATATAACAAAAAAGCCTGAGATGCCCTGGGCAAGGTTAATTCACTCTAATTTTTACTAACGGAATTATGAACATGATCTAATGAGCTTAAAATGTGCTATGTTAGGAGCTTATTGTAAGACGGAAAAATGAATATCTGTGTAGTATCTTCTTAACTCTTAAGGATTGAGACTTTTTACCAATAACTAAAACATATATCATCATTTATATGACCATAACTATTATCATTTACGTCCATACATAGGCGTAATTTCGCTAAAATTCAGGGGGTGCAAAACTAATCAGGAAAGTTACAAACTTTCTACAAAATTGCAAAATAGGTACCGCTTGAACATTTATTTACTACTTTTTCAATACCAGTTCCTCGATCAAAATTCAAAATTGTATACACAATTTAGTATTATCATTAATAATATGAAGTAAATACATTTTATTATATAAATTAAAATAATTAGTAGACACTGTAATTTATTACATTGATATAATATTAATACATATTAATTAACAAAATTAAATTAAACTTAAGCATCTACCATGTACAGTTGCTGCTGCATTGAACTCGTCGATTACAATTTATTTCAGAATCTATAACTCGATTTCTATCAATTGGTAAGTTGTAACATAGCTATATCAGACAGCTATTCTTGTCCCACAGTTGTTCTGAGGTATGTTTTAAGCCTTCGTAATCAGGAAAAACTTCGTTTACAAGATGATAGTGTATGATAGGTATTGTCATAAATAGTGTTAAAATTTCAGATAATAAAGGACACCTATTTTTAATTTCACCTTGTTTTATATAATCTAATTTGTTTTAAAATACACTATTATTTGAGTTAGTTTGTTTAGATTTGAATATTCTAATAAAGATTTTTAGTTCTATTTGAAGTTCATGATTATAAAACTTATAGGTGTTACTAATAATGTCTAATAACGTTAACATTATTTTATAAATATTTAAAAAATTGGCAAAATTATACATTATAAATATAGAAAATTTAGGGGGTGCAAAATGATAGTTTTGCACCTCCTCAACAATTCCAGGGGGTGCAAGTGCACCCCTTTGCACCCCCGAGATTACGCCTATGGTCCATACCTCCTACAACATGTACAATTGAAAGATAATTTATTATACCTAGACTTTGCACTCGTTTAAACATGGTTATAAGTAGGGATCAAAAATTCGGGAAAATTTCGGAAAAAAACAGTTTTTTCCCCAGAGCCCCGGAAAATATTGAAAAATTGGGGAATATTCAAATAATATATTTCCGAAAAAAACCGAAGTTTTCGGAAAATTAAAAAAAAAAGTATATTTCGGAAAATTTCCGAAAAAAAAACAGTTTTTTTTTTCAGACTCAAAGAAAATGTGGAAAATTTAGAGAAAATTAAAATAATATATTTTACGCTTAAAATTATTTTAAATTATATTGAAAGTCCAGTATTAACAGTATTCAACGACCCAACGGTATAATCATTTATCAATTATTAATACGGCGCGCGACGTAGTGCGTACGATCGGTTATCATAAATTACTGTACTATATTATTGGATATTTGTTGATTGTTCTAAAAATAACATTACCCATTATATGTATTTTAGTATTTATGTCATAATCTTTGAAGTCTGTAATTTTCCAAATAACGTTGGAGTGTTAGACCTTAGACCATCATCATTAGAAGTTATAACGTATTTACTATTTATTATTATTTATATAATTTAATTTGATAGTTTCCAATGATTTCCATGATTTTTTTATCCGCCACCAACCAATGCAAGGTCAAAAAACAGCTCAAAGCTCTGGTCGTCATTTGTCGTAAT
Source organism: Macrosiphum euphorbiae (assembly GCA_949089665.1). NCBI lineage: Eukaryota > Metazoa > Arthropoda > Insecta > Hemiptera > Aphididae > Macrosiphum > Macrosiphum euphorbiae. The sequence continues at coordinate 4,307,297 of CARXXK010001085.1, read as the reverse complement.
GTGTAAATTAACCTGTTGTCCCCCCCCCCTTTCCAAGCCCGTAATAAGATGTGTCGGAAGACGCGGGTCCCCCTGTTTTCCCTTTTCTTGTTCTCCTATTAAAATTCCGACTGTCACAAGTCACCTGTCCCTTGGGCGATTATTCATTTTATTAAAAGATGCTTTGCTCGGTAACCCTGCGAGACCAGTAACGAGCAATGTGTCTGCCTTCTCCCGTGGTTCGATATTTTATTATTATTTAGAAAACAAAAAAATACATAACATGTGTCTCCGGACGAGTAAAACAATAAATAATTTTTTTTTTTTTTTTTATTGGATAACCCGCGGCAACATGGGCCATTGGGTGTGTGGAGGGAACTGTAGGTTTTTAGATTGGGTAGGTTTGTACACGAGTGTGTTTGTGGTGGCAGAATTTTTATTGGGGCACCCGTAGGTTTCTGCCATGCCCCGGGGTGGGGGATGGCGGCATTTGTACTCCGGACACCGTGACTTGCCCGGAGAAAAATGCCGCCCAGTGGTCGAGAGTCGAACCCGCGACTGCCAGCGCCGCAGTCGACGCGTTAGACCGCTCGGCCACCTCGTCCCCCAATAAATAATTATTATATTTAATCGGTGAACCACGATTGCGCCCAGCTTACCTTTTTCCATTCAAAAAACGCAATACGATTGCGCTCGACCAATTAGCACTATCGCGCCAGTCTATAACCTTTTTTACCTGCATAAAACGCAACACGATTGCGCTTTAATGTATATATATGTGTTTGCCCCGTATATGTATATGTTATATAACAATTTTCTAGTACACTATTTAAAAATACAGTCGGACTTGGTTTTCCTTGGACTTGATTTCCCCATATGTACAACCGATAAAAAAATATTTAATTAGACATTTTTAATTAAAAAGAAATATCTATGATAGAGCTACTATTAGAGTATTATTATGAAAAAAAAAAAAAAAAATTGTAACTCAAAATTTTTAACCAAGCCAACAATTTAATTTTGTTGTCAGTCCTAAGCCTGTAAAATTGGGAAGGAAAATTATTAAGAGCGCAATCGTGTTGCGTTTTATGCAGGTAAAAAAAGTTATAGACGGGCGCAATATTGCTAATTGGTCGAGCGCAATCGTATTGCGTTTTTTGAATGGAAATAGGTAAGCCGGGCGCAATCGTGTTACACCCATATTTAATAAACACGTATCTTGCGACGGGTCAGATATTATCCTTTCTATAAAAAAATTCCTTTATGCTGTTGAAATGCCATCGTCATTATTATATTGTAAATTGCAAAACCATATTATTTTATTATAATTTGCAAACAAACATTATTCTGTTACAAAAATTGTAAACGCCTTATTATTATTGTTTTGTGGACCTAGCCATTGTGTTCTTTACCGTTATTTATTAATTTTTATTTATTCTTCAAGAAGATAATGGTTCCCACTCAAGGCGTTCATGTAGGGCAGCGGTTCCCAACCTTTTATAAGGGTGACCCCAATATTTTAAATTTAACTTTTGGCGACCCCAAAAAAAAAAAAAAATTCATAATTTATTGTAAACTCAACATTATTTTATTTATTATCATCAAATTGGTAAATATGTATATTTGTTGATTTATCTATCTATATTCTATTCTGAAATACTTGTATAAAATGTATTATAAAAATGAATTTATTAATTTTTTCAAATGTAGGTAATATGGAATTAATTTATTATGAGCAAAAATATAAATTATATACCTGTTACTACGCTATGCGGGTACGACCACGCACAGCCTGCGACAGATCATTTAGATAATCTATTTCAAATTATTTTTTCCTCGATCATTATAATTCTTATTATTAGAATATTTCAGGATTTTTTTATTTTTTTTTAATAATATGTAAATTGTAAGACGTGTAAGACGATCTTGAATGTACCACGGCGTATAGTGTATGCAATATTGATACTTAATACTTACGATTGAATATTATCATACTATTACCACAATAATGATATTATTATAATAACAATGATATTATTCAATTGCGTCATGCTAAATATTTTCAAATTATGAATAAACAATGATGTGTGTAATAATTTTAAGGTCGTTTAATTAGAGGGCCATCATTATTCGATGCCTACAATGTTAATCATAAAATAACTAATATTATGTATTCTTTAATTTCAGTTTTGGAAACAAGCTTTCGAAATGACGACTTTTTTTCAAATAACCTTAAGTCCTATTTTAATGTTATGCAAGTGTATAGGCTTAATTGATATTCATATACTGTGGAGCCGACTGGATTTTTGGTTCAAAATAGAACTTCAAAGTTTAACTTATTTCTAGAAATAGCATGAATGGTTGTTTTGTTAATATGCACTTATTTATATGTTCATCAGTTCAAAGAAGATTGGTTTGACCTTCAAACATTCCATATATTTAAATTTTGGATTATCATTATCGCAGCCAAATTATCAACCAAATTGATAATTAGGTATATATTGATTATTTTTGAACATGAATTACTCAAGGATGTAAAATTAGTTTAATTGTTAGACTTGTACATTACACATGATTGAAAACATTTGTAATTGCGAGATAAAAATTAATATAAATTACACCTATAATAGGTAATATGTCAAACGAGCATGTCGAAAATATAATTTTGCGAAATCTTTAAAATAAACCGTTCCCAAATATAGGCACTCTTAAAATGTTGCCAATATCAAAATCAATCATTTTGGAAATATTTAGTAAAATATTTTCATAATATTTGCAAACGAATATTATGAAAACGTGCACTATCTGTCATTAACTGACTTGACAATATTTTAATTATACACTTTTTTTTAAATATATTATCAAATGGTCATTAATTAGTAACATTGGAAATAGTAAGCCAAACAAACTAATTATTTCTAAATGTGGAACGCGTTGGGGGATGTATCACCAACCATGTTAGTTCGTTTGGAGTGAAATCTTTTTATACAATGTGTTAAACAATTAATATTTATACCTGCTCAATACTACCTTGTGGTGTGTGGAGCCACAAACCTATCCAGTATGTTAGACTATAAATATTAAGTTCAATATTGAGATATAATGGTAATGAAAAATAGGCAAGGCATCATATTTATAGTACCTACTAATAATCAGTCTGTTATTTGGTGTAAAAAAAAACCATAGGCCAATTAAAGTCATATTGCTGTTTAATATTTTAATTATAAATTTATTTTTTCAATGGTTCACTTTCTATGAAATGTTCTAACCTACTTTAAGTGGAAGTAAATTATATGACTACCCGGCTGATATAAAATATGAATTATATATTGATTTAATACTTAACAACTTTGAATTTAATCAATAATTTTAAAACTATGAATAAAATGTATTTAAGAGAATCAAAAAAACTCTCAATATTTCATGTTTTCTAGAATAAGCATGGATTAATCTATAGCTAGTTTATGATACGCGCTCAATTATTATACTTTTATAATTTCTAATTTCTATCCAGAATTTTATTACCTATTATACTTCGACATATGTGTATAGTCAGTGGCGCCGAACCTATATAGTAAGGGTGGCGACCGCCACCCCTTTTAAATGGGTGGGTGGTGGGTCCTGCTATGCAGGTGGGCAAATACCTAACAGAAGAAATTTGACGGCTAGATACTGAGTGTTCGATAAGTAAATTAGTACTTGGAATCAAAAGTGTAACGACTGACGACTGTAACGTCTATACACCGTGTCGCTGTATTCCTGTGTATTAATAAAATAGGTAGTATATAGACGTATTCACTATAGACGTATAGTGAACAGTTTAAATTGTGTTATCTATTATTTTTACATTATCAGTTAGTGGTTTTTCGTACTGTGAAGTGGCTATTTTAGCCAACTTTTTTATTGTAAAAACCAATAATGATATAATTATTATATTGATATAAAATTATAAAAAGGTGCTCTGCTGTACAGTAGGTTACAAGTAGGTCACTGTATAATGGATAGTATTAAATTTTAATTCAATGATATAATATCGTTATATAAGAAAAACGGTTCTGAGCGTATTAAAAAAAATTTACCTAAAATAGGTACCTATAATAAATTCCAAATCAATCATATCATAATATCCATTAGGTACTTATAATGCGTTATACATCAACAACAAACCCTGATAATATCATAGTCCATACTCCATAGATATATAATAGTGTACTTAAAAATTTTCAAGTGCCCACGAATCACAACAAAATAACTAAAATAGTTATTCTAGGTTTTTTTTTTATGTAATTTTGTCCAAAGTTGAACTTAAAATGACTATAAAAATTAACTGTGCTTATGAATTTTTTAGATTTTTTGGTAACAGAATTTACTACTTACGTGGAATCTTGTTTTAAATTTTCAATCCTTAGATATAAAAGTTGAACATTTTATATATTTTTAACTCCAAAATAATTATTCAATTTTAAATTTGATAAATTTTGTCAAAATTCGATCTTTAAATGCTTATAAAAAACAATTGTGCCTATGTATTTTTAATATTTTATCAACTGATATTGTAACAATATATCAGGAGCCTTGTATTAAATTTTTACACTTTTTAGCCCAACAGATAAAACTTTATTGATATTTATAGAATAAAAAACTAAGAAAATGGGAAACTGAAAATGTCCGTAAACAGCTCAAAAAGAGTCAAAATATTTTCAAAATTGTATGGTGTATAAGAAATATTCAGTGAAATTTTCATGAATCTACAGTCATTCGTTTTTGAATTACAACAAAATAAAGAAATCGCTACATGAGAAATCGAGTGAATATATAACGTTGTAAAAATTTGAATTTCAAACGCTCATAAAAATTTAATTTGACTTTCTTATAGACATTTTTTTTTTGATAAAGGTTATTTACGTTATTAATCTTAAAAGTAATCTTGTATTACATTTTAAAACCTAAGATTTAAAAACAAAAATTTTTACCAATTCTTAACTCAAAATAATTTGCTAATTTTCGTGATTTTTCCATATTTTGTCAATTTTTGAACTTTAAAGTTTAAATGCTTATAAAAATAAAACTGTGACTAAGGATTTTTAATGTTTTTCAAATGCCATTGTAACAATATATTAGGAGCCTTGTATTAAATTTTCAAGCTTTTTAACCAACAAATAAAATTGTATTGATATTTTTAGAAAAAAAACTAAAAAAATGGAAAATGAAAATGTGCCTAAACAGTTCAAAATAAATCAAAACATTTTGAAAATGTTATCGTGTATAGAAAATACTAATATAAACATTCAGTCAAAATTTCATGTACCTACGGTCATTTGTTTAAAAGTTGTTTAAAAACCAAAATCGATTTTTTCGAAAACAGATTTTAGTGTAAAAATTCCCATTTTTCCTTAATTTTTATTTTGTTTTTCACGCCGCTTTTGAAAACTACTGGGAAATTTTCACTTTTGATCCCCCCCCTAAAGTACCAACTAGATTCACTTTCCTATCAGAAAAGCTACTGTTGAAGAAAATCCAAGCACTTTTACTGTCCTAAAACGTGATGACAGACAAAAAAAAAAAAAAATTTTTGAAATTAAAATTAAATACATGTGGTAACAAAACTATTCCAACCAAAATTACATTAAAAGTTAACAGAGAACAAATACAAACATTTTCATGGGTATTTATATTTTTTTTAAAAAATGTATTTTGTGCTTAATGTTCACTACCGTCGACTAGTATTTATGAATAACTGACAAAAACTAAATTATTTTACATAACTATATTGTCTGAAGTTAACGTTAAGGTATGGCCTAATAATGCCCGCTTAATTTAACGGTTCTGGGTGGGTGGGTGTTTGGTAAATTTTTACTAGTTTGCCACCCCATTTTAAATTGAGTTCGGCGCCACTGTGTATAGTTATTGTATCCATGACATAATGCAAACACATATATTTTATAGTACACAATAATATGACCTCTCTTGATTATAATGTTATAATTCGTAATGATGTATTAATTTTGTGTTTACTCAAGTAATCCATTACAGCTCTACATACTCCCTCTTTTTAAATAATATTAAAAGCAAATAAGTTTACATGCGTGAAATTAAAGCGTATGAACTTGACGTTCGGTAAATACACAAAAAAAGTTTTTGGTAAACATTTCATTAATTATATAGGTCTAGTAGTACTGGTCTACCTATGGCTAACTTAATTCTGTGGGCCATGACAAATAGACCTTTTGTTTGATACTTTTATAGTTTTTAATTAGCCGCCGTGTGGTGACCACCCTCTGCCCTGTACATAGGCGTGACATTTGTGGCAGGGTGGGCTAAGTCAATAAAGATTAAAAAACCTGAACTCTGATGGAAGAAACAATTAAAATGTTACATACTTCAATTTACCTACTCATAATCACCCACTATTTAAGGCATAAATCATTCATATAAATTATGATAAAAACGGATAAAACTATTTTTTTTTAATTAAATAAGAAATATTTTAATTTATTATTGAGTATCAATGTTATTTTTACTTACCTTATGATTTAAAAAATCAAAAATCGTGATGTTTAAATTATGATATGACTATGTATACAAATTTCTCGCAGAGTGGGCCATGGCCCACCCGGCCCCCGCTGTGCTCACGCTTATGGTCCTGTATTCGTATTATTCGGGCTGTTTATGCTAAAAAAAAGACCATGGTCATCTATATGATGACGTGTGCATGCGTCCGAGCTTGGATGGCACGGGGGCTATTCCGCCGTTGAAATGCAATGTCGGGCTTGTACAAGAAATATCGGAGTACCCTAAATTCTTTTAATTTCATATATTTGAAACTACCATTTCAGAAAAGACGAAATTCGGAATGTACAGGCCTCGAATTTACAATATTTTAAATAAAAAAAAACATGAAATATATTATTTGTAAGCTATTAATATGGAATATTCGTGATTTGGAAACTATTAATTTATAATGAACAAACCATGAAACCATGAAAGTGGTTATACGGTGGTTATCCTGTGACCAACTTATGCCGGTGTTGCATTGAAAGTCGAGGGATATTTTCATTTTTTTTTTTTGTTCGAGAGCAGCGCAGGGAGCGAGAGGAAACGTGGGCAACAATGTAAATAATATACGATGTTTTTCACATAGGTGTTACTTCTGATCACTGAAGGCTTTCTTCTAAGTTAATTGCTCGACGTAAAGTTCACTCGCTCGTAAATTCAGATCTATATTAAGCGTTACGACGCTCTGCGCAAGATTTACCCACTCGTGAACGAGGTCAACAAGTAGTAGCTTAATAGGAATTAATATTTATTATTGGTTTTAAGTTTTGTATTTTTTTTTACGTTTGTTTGATATATTTTAACACTTAGGTTTATAATAATATACCTACTTCGGCTACAACCACAACATTCCTTGCTTCAGGAGTAATTTAAAAATTAATTTTTCAATGTCATGAAATCTGATTTCTCGAAAAAAAGTAAAATTAAAATATCTTGGCCACCCACAAATTGTAAAGTGAAAAATATGATTGTATTTTAATCTCGGAATTTGTGATTCAAATATTCTATTGTTAAAATCGATAAGTTTAATCTTGGAATTATTTATTGATTTAAAATTATTTATAAGACAGTAGTGAAGATAAATTGTACAATACAAATAGGTATACAATTATTTAACATAACGATAAATTATTACATTATTTAGGTACCTATCTATTAACTTTACCTATTTATTTATACAAGGATACTCGATAGAAATATAAAGAACTCCGGCCATTAGATAAAATACTGTGTCCCCTGACACACTTTGTATCCCTTGAAAATCAAAGTGTGTCCCCTGAATGTCAAATGTGTGTCAAACATTAATGTGTAGGTAAGTGTATATAAAATAGGGGGGTTTGGGTGCTATAACCCTCACGGGTTATTTTTTTGCTTTAGAAATCTTTCAAAGCTCAAAGGTAACAGTTGAATTAATAAATGTGTCCCATGAAATCAGATGTAGGTATTGTAGGCCCTGACTCTGGCCACAACTCTGGTTATCCAATCAAGCATATTATAAACATTACCCAGACGTCAAAAGACTTAGGCACTCATTGATAAGGATTAGTTGGGTATCTAGTAGCTTATATTGTATTATCTATGTGTATACTTAATATCCATTAACCGCTAAAAATTGTATACCTATTATATTTTATTTTAAAAATAAATAAAATTAAATAAGTGTTACATTAGCTTATATAAAATAAAATAAATTTTTTAACATTTTGAGAGAAGCAATATAGGTATTGTATTTATGTATACGTTATTATCAGGTAATATAATTTTTCTTTACATGTATAATAAATACTATACGGCAGGGCACTACTAATACCATCGTTCTATACTATTATATAGTAAGTAGGTACCTTATTATTATTTATAAGACTGCATTACAAATTTAAAAGCATAGGTAATTTTATTTTAACAGTTTGTAATATTTTACACTGAATAATTTTGTCTTACAAAAGTGTATCATTGCAATACATATGATTTATGCGCACAAAAAATATTGCAAAATATGGAGAAAAAAAACCATCCTTGGTTTGTGTCATCCGATTGATACAGAAACTACAGGAAATGTTACTATCACTGCAATACTTTTCTACATGGGACTATAGCGATTCATTATATAACTAGAAAGTTAATAGTAAAATACTAGAACTGGAACGTGCTTCCGATGATAGAATACCAATATTAAATGTGTATTTCAACAATAACTTAAATACAAATCTAGGTTATTGATGCATTAAAAACAATGTATTTAATTACTGAATAAATAATTATAAAATTATAGTCATTGTTATGTCTAGTTAGAAAATTCACTTTGGATGGGAATCACTATTTGTTATTGATTTTATGTTGTGTATTCTTTAACGTTTGTTCGATATATTTTAGCTCATATAGCTCCAGCCCACACCACCATAACATTCCATGTTTCATTGGGTAAATAAATAATTAATTTTTCAATGTTATCATATCTGATTTCTCAAATAAAAATAAAATGAAAATATCTTATACACCCACAAATATTAACGTGAAATAGATGATTGTATTTTAATCTGAGAATTTGTGAATTTATGAAATCGTTCAAACAAAAAAATAATAATTTAACATACATGGTATACAATATGTACCAAATTACCTATTATAATATGTATAGTTATTTTTCGAATAGAGAAAAATGGACATAGGTGTGAACAATTGGACGTTAAAAAAATTTAACAAATCAATCAAAAAAAATATAAGTAGTTAAATTTAATAATTAAAATACAATATCAAAAACAGTTATTTATATTGTTTATATTTACTTATTATAATTCGTCAAAAATTACTATAAAATATCAAAAACATTTATTTGATATAAAACGTCAACAATTAAAATACAATATCACGGTAACACGTAATATTCAATTATAAACAATAAAGTACAATACGATACGAGTTGTCTTATGAACATTAGCATAAATATTATAGAATTTAGGTTTTTCACTATCACAAAAACTATCAACAATTTATGTTGTCGAGTACGTATCAATTTATTAAAAAGTATGCATACATCTCACTCAAGGGAAGAACAATTTTTTTTTTAAGATGGTTGATAAAATTTGGATTTTTCAAGTAGAACTTCACTATAAGTTACTTTCTGTACACCAGACCCAACTTCAAAAATAAATGTATTCAAAACCGTTGTCACTAACGGAATACGATTAGTACTTTTCAAATTGTTACATTAAAATGAAACGAGCACTTTCGGATTCTTACGAAGAAAATACCCACAGTATTCGTTGTTATATCATAATAATAGGTACCATGTGAAAAATTGAAAGTTGCAAATTTAAAAATGTAATTCCTGTAGAGGAAAATTCAAGTAGGTACCTAACTATTATCTGTAGTAAGTTATTTTATTTTTGATTATGTATAGCAAAAAACAAAATCGATGAAGTCAAAAACTAATTTTTTATATTTATAATAATATGATATTGACACACAATTTTTATATTTTATTTACATTTCGATCAGGCTTAACAATTTTTTTAATAATTTATAGGTTATAGGTACGTAAGTGTATGATTTAACTCAAAAAGTACCAAAGTTATACCAAGTTTGACGTTTTTACTTAATTCCACCTACCTATAAATCCTAACCTAACATAACCGTACTAAAATCCGATGAATAAAAAAAACCAAATTTAACCCTTTTAAAATTAGCGTATCTTCTTCCCATAGGTCTAATCTACACACCGTCATTCATTTATATATAAGATATATTTACAAAAAATAATAATACAAATCAACAAACATGCCCGATTAACCAATAGCAACCATATAATATAATATACAATAGAGTAAATAAAGACAACGGTACCGAGTTCAAATCCCAGACATCAATAAATAGTTTTTGCAGTTTTTTTAATTATTCGGTTGACTTTTTAAAAATTTTCTTTCGTAAAAACCTTCACCTGGCAATTACGAACATCTTAAAAAAAATTTGAGCAAAATCGGCCCAGCCGTTCTCAACTGATGCAATTTCGAATTTTTTGTCTCCATTTTTATATATATAGATATATATATAAGAGCTATAACTGTAATATTATAATTATATTAATTATAATAAACTATAAGCAACTGTATACGGGCTATATGTTTTTGGGAATTAGTGATTTTGAACAGTAACCCAATAACCCATAATAGTTATACCTATAATTTAGAGCTAATAATATATAATAATTATTCAATACGTAATACAATTAAATAACTATGTCTAATTATCTACTGTATTTTACTTTTTAGATAGGTACCTTCTATGATTCTCAGATGTAGGTACACAGACCACACAACTTGTATAAACTATTTTATAAGTTGACTATGAATTTGGAGACATTACAATACTTAATAACAAAAGTAGGTATTATTCAGTATTTGAACGAATATAAAGAGATATATTTGAATAACTAAATAGGTACTTAAAAAAAAACTGTCTATAGATTCAATTTGATTATGAAATATTGAAATATATAATTTATATTGTGTATTTTTAAATATAGATACCTATTACCTAAAGGTATCGCGGGCCTCTGTTACTAATATATTGGTATATTCTTAAAAAAAAATCAACTAGTTAGAATTCCTTCTATATATAGCTCTTGTACTGGTATTCTTTCAGTAGTATTTGGATATTAACTAATGATGTGTAAAATTGTACAAAGGGTGTTACAAATAATAGTCACCACTAACCGCTATATACCTAGTTTATTTTGGAATTTACTATAGGTACCTACCTATAATAGGTCAAATTTTGGTTTAGTACCATAGATATGTATAAAGTATATAATATGTCTTATACCTAGACTGACATACTGTCTCTGCTCAGAATCGTTTTTCTTATACAATGATATTATATCGTTGAATTCAAATTTAATATCATCCATTATACAGTGACCCACTTGTAACCAACTGTACAGCAGAGCGACACCCACTTGCCCACCTTTTAGATTCTGAGCGGAGCGATGAATGTATTGGTTTTACAATGATGTGTGTTTTTATATTTTTATATTTTTGTGTCTGTCATCACGTTTTGGGACAGTAAAAAGGCTTCGATTTTCTTCAATAGTACCTTTTCTGATAGGAAAGTGAATCTAGTTGGTACTTTGGGGGGTCAAAAGTAAACATTAACATTTCCAGTAGTTTTCACAAGCGCCGGGAAAAACAACATAAAAATTAAGGAAAAACTAGAATTTTTACGCAAAATAGATTTTCCAAAAAATCGAATTTGGTTTTTGGTGTAACTTTAAAACAAATGACCGTAGATACATGAAATTTTCACTGGTTGTTTATATTTGCATTTTCTATACACGATAACATTTTCATAATATTTTGATTTATTTTGAACTGTTTAGGGACATTTTCATTTTTCATTTTTTTTTAGTTTTTTTTCTAGAAATATCAATAAAATTTTATTTGTTGGTTGCGAAAGCTTGAAAATTTAATAGAAGGCTCCTAATATGTTGTTTCAAAGGCAGATGAAAAATATTAAAAATCCTTAGTCACAATTTTTTTTTATAAGCATTTAAAGTTCAAAAATTTACAAAATATGGAAAAATCACGAAAATTAGCAAATTATTTTGAGTTAAGAATTCGTAAAAATTTTTCTTTTTAAATCTAAGATTTGAAAATGAAACACAAGATTCCTTATAAGATTATCTACCTTTATCAATAAAAAAATCTCTACCGGACAGTCAAGTTAAATTTTTATGAGCGTTTGAAATTAAAATTTTTACAACATTGGATATTCACTCGATTAATCATGTAGCGATTTCCTTATTTTGTTGTAATTCAAAAACGAACAACTGTAGATACATGAAAATTTCACTGAATGTTTATATTAGCATTTCCTATACACCATACAATTTTGAAAATATTTTGACTCTTTTTGAGCCGTTTACGGACATTTTCAGTTTTCAATTTTTTTAGTTTTTTTTTTCTATAAATATTAATAAAGTTTTATCTGTTGGGCCAAAAAGTGTGAAAAATTAATACAAGGCTCCTGATATATTGTTACAATAGCAATTGAAAAATATTAAAAATACATAGGCACAATTTTTTTTTATATGCATTTAAAGATCGCATTTTGACAAAATTTATCAAAATCTCGAAAATTATCAATCATCGTAATTAATAAATTATAAAATGTTCAGTTTTTATAGCTAAGGATTGAAAATTTAAAAAAAAGATTCTCATAAATAGTTCATACTGTAGCCAAAAAATCTAAAAAATATATTAGCACAGTTATTTTTTACAGACATTTTAAGTTCAAATTTGGGACGAAATTACATATTAAAAAACCTAGCATACCTATTTTAGTTATTTTGTTGTGAGTGTATAATACTATTCGTGGGTACTTGAAACTTCTAAAGTACACTATATTATATATCTATGATAGTATCAGGGTTTTTTATTGATGTATAACGTGTTATAAGTACCTAATGTGTATTGTGATATGATTAATTTGGAATTTATTATAGGTCAATTTTTTTTAATACCATAGATATGTATATAATATGTCTTAAACCTAGACTGACATACCGTCTTCGCTTAGAATCGTTTTTCTTATACAATGATATTGTATCATTGGATTCAAATTTAATACCATCCATTATACAGTGACCCACTTGTAACCTACTGTACAGCAGAGCGAAATCCACTTACCCACCTTTTTTTTTTTATAGATTTAGATTTCAATAGCAAAAAAAATATTTTTTCAATTCTGTGTTTATAAATGAATATTATTATAATCTCGATAAATATTGTATTATATTACACTTACCTTTTTTTTAATATGGAGTTCATTCAATCCATCTGCTGCCAGTCTTATCGCATCATAGACCAAGTTTTGGTCAATATGATTTGGTGGGTGGGTGGTCGACTTAACTGCGGTGAACCAGAATATCCAGGTGTATATACTAGGGTGTCATATTTTGTCGACTGGAATGTAGATAAAATGAATTGTATTGATTGATGCTGTTTAAAATTAAATATTGCTTTTAAATAGGATACCTACTTTATATTCACCTTTATTGTTATACAAATGGTATTTACTACTTACAAAATTATAGAAATGTTCGAAATTTAATTTTGGTGGTTTATATTAGAATTTTATGTAAGTATTTCACGTTAATACGAAATGTAGGTAAAAAACGGGGAAAATGTTCAATTTTTAACACATTTTTAAACTTACTCACCAATCATAGACCAACACTGAAATACTATTCCCTACAATTTTTTTTATAATAATAAGCATATTTGCACAATTAATATATTAAATGTATTTACTTATTCAATTATTAAGTACCTAATCATTGATATTTTGGTTACAACATAAAAAAATTATAATATATATATATTATTTATATATACATAGGTTTTCTGGATGACCAAATAACGAATCCGGAATTATTATTATAGGGCACAAACATCGTATAAAGTGAAAGCCAAATGTTAAAATAATGAATTTATCATTGTGGTAATATTTTGTACTATTTTAATGTGCATGATTTTATTTTTATACACTTTTCTTAAGTTCGGTTTCACGTCCGTCTGTGATCAAATCTTGCGCGCTCGATTTGAGGCACTTTTTGAAGATGAAAAATTCTGAAAATTGGTATAGACCTTGGTTTTTGATGACAATACAATAATCCGTAAAAAAAATTTTTTAACTAAAAAGTAGAAAATTAAAAATTAAAAAATTTTTTTTAAAAACACACTTTTCTAAAAAAACAAAAAAATAATGAAACATTTAAAAGTGTGTGGTATAATATGTCAAGTGTAAGAGCGCCACACACTTTTAAATTTTTCATTATTTTTTTGTTTTTTTAGAAAAGTGTGTTTTTAAAAAAAAAATTTTTTTAATTTTTTTTGTTTTTCTTTCCTTTATATGTGGCCTGTGTTCATTAACACATAATAAACATTATCAGGTATAACCAATATTATACTGTTTAGTCATTATTATAATAACATGTAATATAATTTGCATAATTAAATAATGCCTTTTATGTTGGTTTGTACATCGGTCGTTATTATCTCTTTTCGTCTTTTTAATCACCTTCTGTGAACCATTCGTTTAGTTTATTTCCCGTGGATATGCGGTTTGTACTCGAATTCGGTTTGAGCACTTCAAAAGTCGAGTTCACAAACTATCGGTTAGTCTGCGTTTTTGACTTGGATTTAATACTGATAATTGATATATACTGTTTTTGATTCAATAAACCGGCTCTAGTCAACTAATTATTTTCAAGACTCATAATAACGTGTAATAGAATTTTCATAATTAAATATGAATTATATAGATAATGGCGATAATATCAAACTATAAATGCATATCCCTAGGTCCTCGTAATTCGTGTTAGAGTTTTTTTATTTGTGTTATCGTATTTATAATTAGTTAATAATTGCATAGTATTACACCATAGTTTTACGACTTCTATAAAAATTAAAGCTATGTTTTCAAATAGCTACGCAATCGAAAATTATAAATTTATAATAACTATATAAATAAATTGCATAATATTTGAAATTTTATACCACAAATCCCTATAGTTACATTGTGATTTGGGGTTATAGTGCTATGGGTATAGAAATCTGAAATACCATTATTATTTAACACAAAAAGTTAGACACGAATACACGATTAAGTACTAACTCTGCTAAAGACCATTGTTACATAGATTTATTATTCGAATAATCATATTGTATAATATTATAAAATAGAAAACCAATTTTTGTATGTACCTACGTGTATTTCTCAAAAAGTAGGTATTTACTATAGTCGGTGTCTCAGGGAAGGTTTTCATGTATAATACGTCTTAGAAAAATGCCAAAAATAATATAAATAAATATTAAATGTTGCCCGTCGGTAACGGCATCACTTTCCAGTTAACTGTTTTGTTTGCATTAAAGTTACGATAACTTAGAAACTTATGTATTAAATTGTCAAATGTTAGTCATGAAACGGAAATATTTTTAAAATGTCTACATAGACACAAAAAATTTACGAATCTTTATATTCAGTGTTTGTTCATTTAAATATGACAATTTCAAGGTTTGAATACCTATACCCATTCAGGGTAATTCAGCATCGCTTATTGTCAATGATGCAAAATGTCAATTTGTCCGGTATTTTCAATAAAACAGACGTCTATATTGGTGTAGGTGCGGTGGGTGTAATCTGTTGCACTAATAAATATGTATCAATTCGGCACATCGCTAATAACTACCCATAGGCCATAACCCATATAAATCATATATGTTGTGGTAATATGACGATTATATCGACTTACAGAAAAAAAATATAACAATAAAGAGCCCCTTTTGTGACGCTCGACGCCGACACGTTTATTTACCCCAATTGTCAAATAATAATAATATGACAATAGCTGAAGGCTACCGTCGCCCTTACACGTACGCACGTATAGCAGCTGTCAGCTGATCGGTGGTCGCACGCGCCAGGGTGTATAGAAGGGCATATGTAAACTCCCCTAAATGTTTGTAAATTCCCCTAAAACTATTTTGCTACTGTGTTACGCTTACGTAAATTCCCCTAAAAACATTTAACTGTTTAAACACAGTAATTACGTGTACCTACTTATTTATTTATTAAAATTTCAACGTCGCAAGGGCATAATTATGATTAAATATTTGCTGAGATATTAATATAAGATATAATATAATATATAATACATAGATATTAATAATAAGTTAAAAAGACGACAACAATTATAAAACCAACTAATACAAAATTGTAAAGATCAAAAAATAACTAAATTTCATTATATAAAAACAATTTCACATTATTACTCAATCAAATAATAATCAACACTTAATAATTTTAATGAAACTAGAATGACGATGTCACGATGAATATGAATTTTACTAAAGAGCTGAATTTTCTATAAAGAAAAAAAAATATTTTTGGAGGATAACTATAGAACCGCCTCCACTTGGTGTCCACTGGGTTACGCTAAATGGTTATAATTTTGTTTAGGGGAGTTTACGTAAGCTTAATACGGTAGCAAAATGTTTTTAGGGGAGTTTACTATTAGGGGAATTTACTATTTAATTTTTTAGGGGAGTTTACATTTGCCCGTGTAGAAATATCACCGAAATTACCTTTTTCGAAATGTTAGAAGTCTATAGATCGTGCCAAGTATTAATTCCGCCCAGCTTTTTTACGTGTTGATTCCGCCGGCTATCGACTCCGACGAACTTTTTTAAATGTCGATTCCGACGACTGCCGTCTAGCTGTCTTTCGAATCCGCAGAATATTTGTAAATTATTTACTTAAACAATAATAAAACAAAAATGTAAAAGGCTTTCATTTCCATATTTTATATGTTATTGTTATCTTATGACAATATATAAACAATGACATAACTACATAAGTGTACGTATATATAATATATATGTTATGGGATTATGTATTATAATATAATTATCAGTGGCGTTGTGAGTTGAGGGAGTGGGTATTTCTATATTTGCTAGGGTATATAATATATAGCTATACATTTTGTAAAATAGTTTGTAAGTTTAGATATACGTAAATTGTATTTTTTTTCGTTGTGTACCACAACGTTTGACGATAATTTAAATAATAATAATACACTTGCTATTATATGGTAAACTGCGTGTGCCTATACTGTAAATTAGAAAAATTCTGTATAATTTGATACGTCGGTTATTGTTTAAGAAACGGTCGGTGGAATCAACATAAATAAAATATATCCGGTGGAATCAATAGCCGAAATAAATAAATATTAAATGTTGTCCGCATGTAATGGCATCACTATCAAGTTAACTGTTTTTTTTTTTTTTGCATTTAAATTACGATAACTCAGAAACCATTGTATTAAATTGTCAAATGTTGGTCATGAAAAGGAAATATTTTTAAAATGTCTACCTAGACACAAAAAATAAACGAATTCAGCACATCGCTAATAACTGCCCATAAGCCATATCCCATATAAATCATATAATAATATATATTATTAGATATAATGTTGTGTATAATAATAAAGTCTGATGCCGTACTGCCTTTACTTTTTGTGTAAGTGTATCACGTGTTTCATTTGACAAACATCTTATAATATAATAAATGTATTTAAATGAGATAATAATTTGACTCATAATACTATAGTTACTTTATTCTACCTACTGTAATATTTGTTAAAAATAAAAAAAAATAGAAATAATAATCTATTTTATAACATAAATAGTAAATCACGTATTATCACCTATTGTACTCAAAATTATGGTTTAGAATTATTTACATTCAGCATTTATGTTTGAATACTTTTTCACCATGATTTCATAATCTCTCTTTGCAATTTTCCAGGCATTGCTTTAGACTTTCGATGTCCTGCTGTAATTTCTACAACATATATAATACAAAAATGAGGTTATGGATTTTTTTGCTGACATAAGTAAGCTATAGACAATGATTTTACAGTCCAATATTTTAAATAAAACACTTTCAAAAAATGCTGGCTTAGTTTTGGTGCCTTTGAAAGTGAACTCCATTAATAATTGTTTAGTAATAATGATGTCTTGTACTCTAGAAATCACTGTGCCTATTTCCATCGATTGGATCTTTGATACTACCGAATGCAAGTGTACAATCTACAACAAATTACAAGCATTAATAATTTAATAATTTATTATATAATAATATTTACCACATTTGAGTTAATTCATTAATTTATCAACAATGCAATAATTTAATTTTCGTATAATTATGAATTATAAATAAATAAAACCAGTTAACTTTTAACAGCAAGTTGTAAGATACATATACTTTTAACCTTCAAGAAATTTATTCTAATTTTTTTGTCTTAATTTAACCTATAGGTAGGTATACAAACCAACATACAGTAAAACTTTGAATAATCATCGTCCATCACTGATAATAATTAGGTGTACCTAGGTACATTCTACATACATAATATTATTATGAATGTGTACGTACCATCGATTAAGTACCGGATTAACGACTTATACTTAATCAAACTATAATTAAGTTAATTAAACTATACAAAATAATCGGTCAACTAATGATGTAATATAATATTATGATTTACGATTTTGACGACAACGAATAAGACTAATAGGAAGAGAGTTCAAAATTGTAATAAATATATTAACATTCTAGAAATGTTTATTATTTATGTACTACATTAATACAATTTTGGTTTATAACTCTAAGATTTAAGGGTTATATAGGTATAAGGTAACCTATACCTATGTGCAGTTTTAAACACACATAAATAAGCATTAAGTATAAATACCTACCTGTTTATTAATTATTATTTACCTATAAAAGAGGTATCTACTTACCTTTAAGTTTTGGTCCAAATTTTGAAGATACGTTTCGCAATAGCCTATAGGTTACAAACCAACAAAAACCTTTCTATTTGTACAACATAATATGTAGAAAATAAACTCACGAGGAAAAATAATTAGTTGTGTTACCTACTTGTATTACAATATCGCGGACCGAAACACAGTAGGTACCTACTTATAACGTTCACTCAGTAAACATCACCACAAATGACAAATGGCAACAAAATAAATAGAATATCAGATATTTTGTATTCTTGTGTACAATACCTGCATATTGTTCAGTCACAGAATAATTCTGTATTTCTGTGGTTCAGTGTTCACTCAGTTCACTCGTGAGTCGTGATGGTACGGGGAGGGTATGCGGTCGCCTCCGAGTACTGGTTGGTCATGTCAACATTCCCAGGATTTATAAAAATAGAAACTATATTTGTTTTTTCTGATACGAGTTACCATGAATCATAGTAGATAGAAATATCCTATATCATACTAAATCAACACTAAAACAATTGGTATATTTTACTTGATTATAGTGCTGGTAATTATAAATACTTGCAACTATATATTTGTATTAATAATATATACTAAACTCGTTAAGCAGTGGTTATTACAATATAGTTACACTAACTTTAATATTTTTAACTATAAATTTATAGTTTATATTTTTTTCCGTAATTTTATAAATTCAAATAGAAATCGTTTAGTAATACGTAACATGTTGTTCACTTTTGAGATAGATGTCCTCAAAATGTTTGGCGACCACTAGTGTTGACAAGCGTTTTCATTAGGGGGGGAGGGATATATATATTTATTAGTTCCAAGATAAATCGCAGGGTAGTACCAACTCCCACATTAATACTTTATATATAAAAAAAGTTCTTTTGGGATCCTTCCCCTACATCACCTCTTCCTTGAATACCTAATACCTTGATAACCTAACCTAACCTACATATTTACTACTGTAAATTAATAATTTAGTTATATTGATTTATTTAATTTTTCCACTCAGCATAACAACTTTGGTTGCATGAAAGAATGTAAATTCTAATTGCTGATTTTGCTAATTCATGCTAAACATGCATTTGTGGTATCCGTGACCAGGCACGGCGCCAAGGGGGGGGCTCTAGCCCCCCAGAAAACAGATCAGCCCCCTCGCCAGCCCCCCCACTGAAAAATATGTACGATATAATTAATGTTTGTTGTATACAGTTAAAAATATTTTTAGTTGACTTATTATTTTAAATATGTTTATGTTTGATTAACACAATACTATTGTGTAAGGAGTTGGTATTCGTACCTACCTACTTATATTAATTTGGTAATTAGCATGACAAATTTCTTATTTAAAATAATTAAATAATTAATTCAATTTTCTTATTTTGTTATTTTTATAATCTTATTTGTCATTTTAATTAGTTCACATATTACTTGATAATTAATAAAAAAGGATTTCTTAAAGTATCTATGTTTTAATGTATATATGTGAACTATTTTAACCTCCAAAATTTAACAAAAAATATAAAGTAGGTAATTCAATAGTCAATACATACACTACTATGCAAATACCAATTTAAAAATGTTTGAATTAAAAATTTAAAATGTACTAGTTAAATATAAGGTAGGTAATCAAAAGTTTTTATTTAAAACAAATTGTATTCCTACTGATATCAGTGCAATTGTATACATTTTTGTTAACTTTTTAATATTATAAGATTTTCAATCATTTACTGTATGGTGCATAAACAGATATTGTATAAAAAATCAATATTTAGCTCATAAAGAAATTATTATTTTTGTATATCATGTTATCATTATGAATATAGTTGTTGAAGGTCTTAGGTCTGTGATTAAACATTTTCTTACATATTACATAAGGTACAAAAAAAAATATTTGATATTATTCTTAAAACATTTTTAACTATTCAAAAGTTTGTAAATATTATATGTTTAGACGTTTAGAGCATACAATATAAAAGTATGTACTATATAGCTAATAGCTATATTATGTTATATGATACGAAAATATTTATATTTCATTTAAATAACCTCAGCATTTGTTGAAACAATTTTAGCCCATGTAAAAAAAATATTTGCCCCACTCTGCCCCCCCCTGGAAAAAAATTCTAGTGCCGTGCCTGTCCGTGACTCCGTCTTACCACACGTACGACATAACAAATTTTTGTTTACTAGTTTCAATAGTGTGCTGTTAATTTTGATATTAGAGTGATTTCTCCTATTATCAATTTTTTAGATAATATCATTCTCAGTGCTTTTATTCGATATTTTAATTTTCAAGCGAGATATGAACATTTTTAATTTTTGATATTTCATATACCCATTTCTTGCTTGAAAATGAAAATTTCGAAAATCGGCAACGCCTAAGTACAGATAATGTTCTTACCTAAAAGTTTTATAATAGGTCAATTCACAATAGTATCAAAATTCAAAACTAACAGCACACTATTGAAACTAGTGAACGAAAATTTTCTATGTCGTGGGTGTGTAAGACGGAGACAACAAATGTATGGGTAGCGTCTTTTTAAAAAATAAATTTAATATTCTATTGTTTTAAATCGATAATCATATAAAAAAAATAAAAAAACACGTTCAACGATAGATGAACACTGAGAGGTGGTTGCAGGACTTTATACAAAACAAAACACTCGATTAATAATTGCAACTGGAAAAACTTTTACTATTTAAATTATGAAATATGAATAATTCCGCGGACCCTTCAAACTGGCATCAACGGACAACATATTTTCGTGCAACATTTCCAAAATATTTTGCATGGGGTCGTGGATAATGTCGATGGGTGAGGAAAGGGTGGGTAGAGAGCGATAGACAAGAAAATATCTAATTTTTGAGATTCTGAGCAGTGAGCGTAGTGAACGAATTGTATTTAGAATAAAATGTGTGTTTTTTGTTTCTGTCTGTCATCAACAAATTAGCACTAGAAATGCTCCGATTTTCGACTTCAGAATATTTCTTCATAGAAAAGTGATTCTAGTTTGTACTTTTGAAAGGTCAAAATTCCAAGTAGTTTTTGAAAGCACGAGTTAATACAAAACAAACAAAAGAGGTGGGCAAGTGGTTGTCGCTCTGCTGTACAGTAGGTTACAAGTGGGTGACTGTAATGGATTGTGCTAAATTTGAATTCAATGATATAATACCATTGTATACGAAAAACGATTCTGAGCCGAGACGGTTTGTCAGTCTACGATATTAATTTATATTATAATATTATTAATATTGTTGTTATTAATACGAGTCGGTTGGCGTCGCCAATGGGAGACGCGAGATCGAGTTGAGCGAGGAACATAAATATAATTACAAAGATAATAAATACTAGAAATCACAGTTGCTGTATAAATACGAATATAATATAAAAGTTCCGCGAAACGGATGGTAACGGCGAATGAGTCGAGCAAAGTGGTGATAAGCGCCGAAGTCACCACACGTCGTCTTCTATAGATTAGTATATCAAAGACACGGACTAAGATATAAGTGTTTTTTAAAATGTAATTTCATGTTGTGTAACACTGATAATGCTACTATAGCATCTGGTATAATATAATATAAAGTATAGGTAAGCGAAAATAAAATAATAGTAATAATATAATATAACATAAAGTATAGCCGTATAGGTAAGCGAAAATAAAATAATAGTAATTGCATGAATATTGCAATAATAGCAGTAATTCCTACGATCGGGTTGCTCAGATAGGGCGCATTGTGTGCTTTTATTGGCGCCACATAATATCATAGTAATAAATTAGAATATTCAAAGGTTGAAGGTGGGCACGTTAAAAAGTTAATTTTTTTTTGTTTTTAACTTATTAACTTATTCAGTTTATTGTTTATGTTTATTATTGTAACTTAACTTTTTACAGTTAATTATCATTGTCGTGCAGTTGAGTTAATTTTCTTTTCGTGTCATGCACTCATGCGTAATCAACTAGTTACTAGATAATACTGATTCGTTGACACTTTTTCGATTTTGGTAATTAATTTTCGAATTATATTTTATAATAATCTAATTTTTTACACAGTGTTATAAACGTCTTGGTAAATGTTTGTGTATAACATAATAATAGGCAGTTTATAACTTAAAAATATTGTAACTTGAAAAAAAATTAATTAAGTCAATTGTATTTTCTATCTTAACTTTAAACTTATCTAGTTAAATATTTTTTTTTGTGAACTTTAAACCTAACTGAAGGCAATTTAATTAAATTAACCTAACTTTCCACAGTTAATTATTTTCATTAACTTGCTCACCTTTGAGAATATTATATGGAACGATAGCCGAATTACCCAACCCAGAAAAAAAATAATTTTGCGATTGTTTAACTCCTTTTGCAGTGCGTAACTCGCTGTGGGAGCAAGCTGTGGAATCTTTTTAGGTGTAAATCAAATTATTAGAATTTATAAAGCCATCCCGACTATACCCACGAGACTATATAGATTGTGACTATACGAGCAGTATCTATTATTATCGGGTAGACAGACCACCAGCGGTGACGTATATTGTGGACCAAACGAGGTGAGTATGTTTAAGTATATAATTTCCATGGAACTTATACTACGATGTCTGTGATAATTTCCAAATCCGAAGTTTCAAAGTACCTACCTATTATACCGAGCTTGTCGTTGTTACTTAATCCAACCTCCGATCATAGGACAACTATTTGAGGTGTCAACAGACCGTTTGCACAATAATCTCTTCGATCGACGTTTAAACCGAATTACTCAATCAAAATATATCGGCTTTAAATTGTCTTACTCTATTAGTTGTACACCTAGCACGACGCTCGTTATTTTTTCCCGATGAGTATACTGTAAAAGAATTTTGTCAAACACTAAAGTCTCATAAAAAAAAAAAAATTCGGATAAATGGGTAGTTTGTCATGGTTATAACTCACGAGTATTTGAAGAGTAGGTGAGCGGAGAGTTGTAGAATAACATGTTGAGAGGTATTCGTATAACACTCTACTCAGTCTACTCCATGGCTAAATTTCAATTTCAATGACATCGCAAAACTATTTTTTTTTTTTTTAATTTTAAGGTTGTTGGAGTATAATTATTATTTATTGTAGTCCGAATAATGAAAAACTTTTTGGTAAAAATCAGAAGTTGAAAAAATAATTATTCAACGAAATAATAACCGTGTGACGTCATAGAGCCGACGAGTGAGTAGCCGCCCATGTTCTACGTGTTAAAGTAGTTTGATTTACACAATGATTTTTTTAATGACTTACCAATTTTTTCATAATCTTCAGTATATTTATGTGCTTAAGACGAAGGTGTAATTTAAAAATTAATATATCTCGTTGTAGTATACATATTTTAAATTGTATAATAAAGTAAAATTATTAAGTTCACGACTCGCTTTGTAGGTTGTATATAAAATATAGCCGTAAAACACTATTACTGTCGAGGGCGGGCATAATGTCACCCCCTTGAATCTACCAATGGTTATATTTATTATTATTATTTTTATAGGATATTTAAACTATAAATATCTTATAGTTTGCGCTATATAGTTATATGTGCTATATTAGTTGACTTCTATCGATAAATAGTACCTATTCATGGCGTTGAGGGTGAAATAAATTACAGAGTATCTCAAGGCAGTGTCTTAGGACCTATATTATGCATTTTGTATATAAATAACATCTGTAACATATGTATTGATGGTCAAGTTATAACCTACGCAGATGACACCTGCCTTCTTTTTTCCGGAAACTCGTGGGAAGACGTTCATCACAAAACGACTGTTGGTTTAAATACTGTCATTAAAGAACTGAGTAATAATAAACTGACTTTGAATATAAGGAAGAGTGTATTCATTGCTTGCTCGATTTATAGTACGTATAATATACCGTATATACCGTTCGATGGTATTATTATTCACTCTTGTAATACTCGAGCATTAAATTCTAAATTATGTAATTGCCAAAAAATAAGTAGGGTAACAGTAGTTAAATATTTAGGTCTTATTTTTGACTGGAATCTTAGGTGGAAATTTCATTTTGAAAATGTGGTTATGAGATTAAGATCTGTTGTTTGCAAATTTGTCAAACTAAAACTCTTATCAACAGAAACTTTGTCTACTGTATATTTGTGTTTTTTATTGCTTGACTTGACTTCTATAAGCAATTAAGAGTTCTACCGGTTAGGTATTTATACAGACAGTTCTCCATTTTATTTAAAACAGGTAAAATTACTATTAAAAATGTCAATAAACGAGAAAATAGGGCATATGACTTGCATGTTAGTTACACAAAAAAAAATATAGGGTAAAAGATTATTTAGAAACTAAATAATATTGCTTATAATTGTTTATTATCATTTATCAGTATCTAAATTTTAGATTATTTGGGTCCAATTAATATTAATAGGTACTGTAATGCCGCTTGAGCTCAACAAAATAATTATTAATAATTTAAAAAAAAAATTATGAATTCAAGAAAAAAATATTGTAAATTGGTTGTTACTTGAACTTTAACTGTATAGTGGTACACTATTTAGGTTATAAATTTTATAAATATTGTACATTTAAATATTATATAGATTTTTTTATTGTAACTAATTTACTTAGCCACAAGCTCTGCTTAATGGGGTAAATTAAATAATTAATATACTTATTGTAACTGTATTATTTATTCAATAAAAAAAAAAAAAAAAGTAAATAAATATAAAATAATTTTTTAAGGATTAAAATTAGGCAATTTTAAAAAATATAACAGGATGTAACAATTAATGTGTTGATCACCGTGGCCAATTCTTCTCTGTATTTGCCAATTACATCCATGTTCGCAAAGATCACACCAACAATCCTTTCATTGATGACTAATGCTTGTTGAAAGAACCTAGTAATAATTTTTAAAACAAAATGTATAACAATTTGGAACATCTTACCTAAAAATAATTCAATACAATACATTATTCAATTTGTAATAATTACAAATTGAATACAATCATTGTATGGTTTTAGGAAAAGTTTTCACAACTACAAACACCATGGTACCTATATATATAAAAACTTTATTTTTTGTAACTGAATAATAATTGAAGGGTCCAATGCAACAACCAGTCAACTCCATTTTTGAGCGAAATCGTTTTATTCATTGATATGATAAAGAATAAAATTATTCATAAATGGGTGCAACAAACGTACTTCTCCGTTAATTATTAAATTAAATATGAGTAAAAACTGAGTTGTCTGATTGTGAATTTAAGCGCAACAAATAGATAACTCCGGAGTTGTCTGGTTGTTACATTTTGTTTACAAGTTTCTCATCATTTTGTTACATTCTTTGCATACCTACTACACAAGGATATTCTAACTAAATAAACTTAGTATTTTTCAATCCCTATTTTTAATTGATTTTTGAACTTATAAACTTTCAAAAAACATGGTATATTTTGGACAACAACCAGACAACTCCTAGTAGTCCTTAACTTCCAATAATTATTGAGCCTAATGGAACTTGCATATGATACTGAAGTCGAAAATCGAAGCATTATTTCGACTACTTATCGTGTACACAGACACAAAAAAAATAAATAAAAAAATAAAAAAAAATAAAAAAAAATAAGAAAAAAAATAAAAAAAACACACATCATTGTAAAATCAATACATTCATCGTTTCACTCAGAATCTAAAAATTATCATTCTAATTTTTTTATTTTATTTTTGACGACATAGAGTTTAAATTTCATATTCCAAAGTAGAATATTTTTCCAAGTATTTCAATACATAAAAATCGAATTTAGTGTGAGACGTGAGTAGTGTATGAGTTATAAGTATTTAAAATTAAGTGGTACTGGGTTATCCTGCAAAATGTAAGTCCACTACTCCGCTCATCTAAATTAATATTTATATCTCATAAACTAATAGCCCTAAAGTCGATTTAGTGTGAGACGTGAGTAGTGTATGAGTTATAAGTATTTAAAATTAAGTGGTACTGGGTTATCCTGCAAAATGTAAGTCCACTACTCCGCTCATCTAAATTAATATTTATATCTCATAAACTAATAGCCCTAAAGTCGATTTACCATGAATAAATAATAATAATAAATAAATACTTATTAATGTTAATTGACAAATTTTAATATTATATATTATACTTTGAACGTTTTTAATAAATTGTTTTATTAGATTATATTTGGTTAAAATTTAATTAAATATTGATGAATTTTGTGTGTGTGAAATATCAAATAATGAAAAATGATTGTTTACATTTTCCAGTAACCAACAAAAGAGTCACTTAAAAGTTTGTAGAGTGTAGTGAAAATGTCTATAATTTTTTTCTTGTGTGAGTGTGTGACCATGACAAGGGGGTGGGTGTTCAGATTGAATTTAGCCGTACCTGGCTCAGAGGTCTGTTCACGCCTATGGTTATTGTCATATTTCATATGATACAACAAGTAATTTATAAATAAATATTATAAACAAAATTATTCTATAAAATTAATTTGTTCATTAAAACAGTTTATATGCTCTCCTGAAAAATTAATGAAAATGGAGTTGACTGGTTGTTGCATTGGACCGTTCAATTAATTATGCAATTTGCACTGTCAGTAACTAAAATAACAATTTTCCTATTTCAATGTTAAAATTAACATAACAAGCAATTTAATTACCTACTATATTTGAATATTTCATATTGATATTAATATTAAAATAGTGAATAATTCTCATTTAACAGTAAAGTAACATTTACCTACTATGAAAAACCATGTGTAAATCAAACAAATTATATACTTAAGTTACTACACTAATGTACTGGCATGTGAGAATTATGAGAATTATATATTCATTTAACTGGATTTTTAACTGTAGAAGCTTAAATGGCATTACGTGCTTCATTCAGTGCAACTACAAGTTGCCCAAGGGGTTCACTCGTTCTTGAGTCTGAATAAATGTGTAGTTGAGAGCTGCTTTTGGAGCTGACTGGCTAACAAAACCAAAAAAATAATTAACTTAAAATATATTATTTTGCATTGTTCATTATTTATAGGGATAACTAACACCAACAAGTAACAAATAATAATTTAGCATACACAGATAAGTTTGAATACGACTCACTTGATAATTTAATAATTGTACAAAGTTCTTATAAATGAGGTTGTAACTGCTGGATCAATTCCTCTTTCACCAATGGTTTCCCTCAAAATGGCACATTCAGTCACACACTCTGGGCTGGTGATCGTGGTAGCACCCTAGATGAATTATAATTTGTATAATATTATTGACTAACTAATCAACCTCATACTAATACTATAGTATTATGATTATAATATGAGAACTATCACATCACATCCGCATAATTATATGTTTTCTCCTCTTACAAACATTGAACGTACAACACACTAAATTTGTTTTCAACAGTCCCAATTTCGTGTAGTACCTACTTAATTTTCAAATGTTTAATAAATGAGTAAATTGACTATTGTCAAACTTTAAGTGACATAATTGTCTGCGCTTTCAAACTAAGTTTGACACCATCTAGGAGTTAGGATGCAGAAGTCTAGGTATCTATTCATCATGTGGGCCAGATAATTTTCCCAACACAGTTACATCTTAAATGGGAGGAGGCCTTGCCCCCCAAATTCCTCAACTTCATACTGAAATAGGAGTTTGATTTAATACAATGCATAATAAATAACTGTTTCGATGTTCATAATTATTTATTTTTAGTAGGTACCATAATAATTATTAATCAACGTTTAATATTGTTATTGTCACGCCCACCGTTGCCAGAGCCAAAATTTGTTTTTTGTTATAATAAAATGTGTATCATATGCCATATTTTCAGTTATGTTAAGTAGCCACAGGTGGGTATTCAAATACTTGTGATTAAAAACTTTTATAATAATTTTTCTTTGTATTTTATTATAGAATACTAAACATTTGTTTTGTTTTACCACCGTATTTCAACGAACAATATTTTTGTTTAGAATATTACAATTTTAAAAATTGGTCTTAAAATAATATATTTTATATTCCTTCTAAGATTTCATTAAACACGTAATTGACACAAAACCTAAAATTCATATCTACCTTGCTGAAGTTTAACTTGACAATATAATAGGTATTAGGTACCTCTATATATTATTACATCTGAAATTATTTAACCAATTAAATAATGTATTTATAAATAAAACATAAATATACATTTGTGATAAACGTACAAACATTTTAACATGCTACAAAAAAGTACTTATAAAGTATTTTGAATATTTTTAAAATGTATTTGTACTATTATTCAAGACACCAAGTATTCAAGTGTGTATGCTAAATACATTTAAAAAGTATTCTTAACAAGACTGCATATTTTTAATAATTATAATAGTAATATAATATGTAACCATAAACCAACGTCAACGGGCAACGGCTTAAAAAAATAATTGAAGACTTTGGTCTGATCAGTTTTTCAGCTTGCATCTCGCTTATAATAAAGATGTTTCAGCAGATATCCTGGTTGACAGAGGCAAATTGCTAGTTAATAATATCCAGTACTAAAATGTTTAGTAAAGTACTTAGTGTTTGTTCAGTTTGTTGACAGATGACTAAATGAGGCATCCAAAGATAGTTGAGTTATGCGTGAGTGTGACATTCATGTGCCTGTGATCACATTTTGGAGAAGTAAAAATACTTCGATTTTCTACATCGGCATATTTTCTGATAGGGAACTATCGAAGGGAATATAGTTGTCAGTTGATACTTTGTGGGAGTCAACAATAGTTTTCAAAAGCGTCTAGAAAAAAAAACAATTAAGGAAAAACGGAGATTTTTACGCAAAACCAGTTTTTGACAAAATCGATTTTGATTTTTGGTGTAAGTATACCTAACTCTAAAAAAATAACCGTAAATACGTGATGTCATGATTGATGGATTTCTTATATAATATGTGTAATGTCAATGTACTAATGTGTTATGTAACTATGTGCATCATGCTTATATTTGTATTGCTATAGTTTTCGTATATTTAAGTAGGTACTTCTTGTAAAATTGTTTTGAAATATTTTTAAAAATATTTTAAGTGCTTATTAAACTGTTGGAAATTATTATGTCCCGAGGAAATACAATTTAACTCAATTAAGTCCAAAATCTGAGGTACGAAAAGTGACCTTACAGAAGTCTATGATAATAAACAACGTACAGAATCAGTGCTTTCCGTCGACGTATGACGCGGGGGTCACCGACCAAATTTAAGTTAGGTGACATGTCACGTCTGAGTTTCACTTATCTTATATAATATATCATGAAAATATAAAGAAAGTAAGGTAGCCGGTAGGTATCCATAGAAATATAGAATAATACAATGCAAGAAAGCGCGGCAAGCGACAATGCGACATATCATTTACATATTATTATGTTACATCTGGCCGTCAGTCGTCCCGGCAAATATTATCTAAAATTTGATTGTTTTTGATTTGATTTTAGTCCTTGTTCCTACAAGCTATTAGCTAAATAATTATTTCACTTTGAACATTTAAACAGTTTAAAAATTGAAGCATTCAAGGTACCTTCTACGTCATACGATACTACGACTTTCGTCACTTTGGGTACCTTTGTATAAAATAATTTAAAATCTAATATTTTATAATTGGACTTATACTAAATACACTAAACAGTACCTATTTTCAATAATAATAATATATTACAAAATACAATAATCCTAAATGAAATATATATACTTGGCAGTTGGCACTTGCATAGTATGATATGACGTATAACGTATTACCATTGGTTATAAATACTATATTAAAAATAGTACCTAGTGTTAATAATCAATAGTATTGGTGTAATATTATTGATATTCTGTGGATTTATATGAATAATCAATATAATAACTATTATTATAAATTATTATTTATTAATTAATATAATGAATACTGGAAAGTATTTTATAAGCTATATTATGTTGATTTTGATAGTCAGTTTGAAATTTTTTTTTATGTCGCCCAGTAATAATTCCTTAAAATATCCACTGCTATAATTGACTCATAAGAAAATTAGATAGTTGGAAGCAGTGGCGTAAACTTTGTGGTGCAAATGCAGCACTTGCACCACCAATACATCTAAAATGTGGTGGTGCAAAGGTATGTTTTTGCACCACCAGAAAATCATTGAAATGTATAATATATAAAGAGGTACAAAATAGTTATTTTCGTGCATGTATTAGACATTATCATTTAAATTATTACCCTATCTATATTCTAAAATATCGTACAACCCCCATAAATAGTTAGATTATTATCTATGGTAACCACTATCCACAGAATTTTGTATTTTATTATGGCAGTATCACAGAATCACGATTAAAGATATTATATCTTTAATCATGCACAGAATATACGTATAATATGGTAAAATTATATTGCTATCAACATTCTACCGCCAAAATAGTGTGTTATCACTGGATCAATGTTCATTCAATTCTCAAAAGTCAAATGTCAGATGACAGCTAGATGTCGTATTGAATCAAATTTTAAAATTCTCTACAGGTTTCATAAGCGCCAGGAAAAACAACATAAAAATTAAGGAAAAACAGGAATTTTTACCCGAAATCGGTTTTCGACAAAATCGATTTTGGTTTTTGACCAAACAAATGAACATATACATATATAATTGAAATATTCACTGGTTGGGTAAAAAAGCTTGGAAATTTAATATAAGGCTCCAACTATATTGTTACAATAACATTAGAAAATTATTAAAAATCCTTAGTCACAGTTTTTTTTATAAGCATTTAAAGTCCAAAAATTGACAAAATATGGAAAAATCACGAAAATTTAGCAAATTATTATGAGTTAAGAATTTCTAAGAATTTTTCTTTTTAAATCTAAGATTTTAAAATGTGATACAAGATTCCTTATAAGATTATCTACCTTTATCAATAAAAAAATCTCTACCGGAAAGTCAAATTAAATTTTTATGAGCGTTTGAAATTAAAATTTTTATAATATTGGATATTCACTAGATTTCTCATGTAGCGATTTTGTTAATTTGTTGTTATTCAAACAAATAACTGTAAATACATGAAAATGTATATATTTATATTTTAATTTTCTATACACCACAAAGTTTTGAAAATATTTTAACTCTCTTTGAGCTGTTTCCGGACATTGTCATTTTTTAATTTTTTTAGTTTTTTTTTTTCTATAAATATCAATAAAATTTTATTTGTTGGGTAAAAAGCGTGAAAATTTAATGGAAGGCTCCTGATATATTGTTACAATAGCGTTGAAAAATATTAAAAATACATAGCCACAATTTTTTTTATAAGCATTTGAAGTTCAAATGTTGACAAAATGTATGGATAAATATATAGTTTTTTTTTTTGTTAGGAAGGATTTTACTTAGAAAGTTGGATTATTTTTGTGTTGGAAATTATAGGTTAAGAATATGCCTCTGCACCACCAGAAATTGGACCCAATTTACGCCACTGGTTGGAAGTATCTAAAGGCATGATCAAGTGGTTTTTGCTGCCACAGCTTTACCGGCGGTGGTTGCTGTTATTTTACACCCAAAGTAAAATAGATGCCTATAGTGGCTATAGTATACCTATTGCACAGATATCTATATTAATATACAATCGGTACTATACTGTACACTAATACTATAGACCAGCGGTTCTTAACCTTTTGTAGATCGCGGACCCCCTTACCATTTTTTTTATAAAACATCTAATGTTTTCATGACCAAAATTATAATAATTATTTTATATTAAAAATTACATTAGTAGACAACAAAACATACACATTTCCAATTATTTTTATTACAATTAATTTTTTATAAAAATGTAATATAAAACTATAATTGAGTACGATACTACGATAGTACGATCGATCAACTGCAATTATAGTGGTAGTAAATATAAGACTGCCGAGACTACAGTGCTGTACGCAAGTACATTTCGTATTGACGCGGGCACGATGATTGTTTCAAGGTTGATCGTGGTCCGGTCGAAGTGTTTGGTTAGGATTGAGGTGATGAAAAAACACAACACAAACACTTTAAGTCTTAAGAATGTCACAAATTATGTATTATAATATTGCGACCAAAATATAATAATACATGACGTGCCGCTCGGGTAGATGAGTTTAACGTCGGACGATATGTTATCGGTCCGATGGTGGAGCTCGCCTTTTCCTCCGACCGTTGTACGCGACACAGTCCCCCCGTCCCGCCTTGCCGTTACCGACTCTGTGGGAGAGAGAGTCAACCCGGTCGCGCTGCTTGCATCCCGTGGTGGTGGTTGGAGATAAGATAGACTGGTCGCCAGTGGATATTTTAACTAATATACTGGGCGACAGCAATGTCACCCAGAGAAAAATTGTTGTGGCCTAGTTGATGATATATTTAATTACTGGGCGACAACGATTTTTGTAAAAATGTCGATGTTTGAAATTATTATATAATTTTATTTATTGATTACCTAGGTATTATGTTTAATTTTGTTATTTATTTATGACGTATATCATTTCGTTTGACAAATAATTATTGAGAACGAATAACCCATCCCCATGTAACCGTTCACCATAGCCCGTAGGTATCCATGGAATAATACAATGCAACATGTTTAATCTGGTCGCGTCAGTCGTCCCGGCAAATATCTATTATCTACAAATTGATTGTTTTTGATTTTATTTTAGTACCTACCTACTTGTTCCTACAAGATATTAGCTAAATAATTATTTCCCTTTGAACCTTTAAAGTTTAAACAGTTTAAAGGCGGGTTTCCACCATAGACGTTTGCCGTGTACACGAAAAATGTTCAGCTATGTCCAACAACACGGTATATCGTGGTTAATCATGTGGTAACTTAACATAGCCAACCAATCACAGCAAAGGATTTGTATGCACGTGAACGCGTACGTGTATTGTGGAAACCCGCCTTTAAACGTTCAAGCCTTCAAGGTACCAACTACCAGGTTACCTACGTAACTACGACGACATTACGATACTTTCGTCATTTTCGGTACCTAAGTATAAAATAATTTAAAATATGATATTTTGTGCTTGGAATTATACTAAATACAGTACCTATTCTCAATAATGATAATAATATAATATATTACAAAATACAATAATCCTAAATGAAATATACCTATATACTAGCATAATATGAGACGTATAAGTATAACGTAGGTATAACCATTGATTATAAATACTAGTAAAAATAGTATAGTATTTATAATCAATGGTATTGGTGTAATATTATTAATATTCTGTAAATTTCTATGAATAACCAATATTATAATAACTATTATTATAAATTATTATTTATTAATTAATATAATTAATACTGAAAAGTTTTTTATAAGCTCATAATATGTTGCGTGAATTTTTTATTTTAATGTCGCCCATTGATAATTCCTAAAAATATCCACTGCTGGTCGCTATTATAGTGCTTGTACATTTTACTTGCTACTAACGCGTCAGTATGAACAAGAAAAACTGATTACCTACTTAATAAATACTAATAATAAAATTATTTGGTGTAGAATCTACATATTATTATATATGAAAAAAATAATAATAATCCAATAGTATTGTAATAATGCACTCTGTCACTTATTGATGTATGTTATGTGTTGAGGCTGCCACGGACCCCCGACATGAGTATCGCGGACCCCCAAGGGGCCCCGGACCACAGGTTAAGAACCGCTGCTATAGACCATAACAGTGGTCACCAATTAATATATTTGATATAAGTACCAGTGTACCACATTATTACACTAGGAATCTAGAAATTGTTAGTGGGCCATCAAAATTGATGAAGTTGGTAAAAACGAATGAACAAAAATGATAAATTACGACACTATTATAGAACAATAGAACGTACATCGTTTTTACTTTTTTTATTTTGTCCGCGGGCCCGATAAAGTTTTTGAGTAGCAATTTGATGCTAGCCCTTCGATATATAGGTACTGCCAGAGCATATTTTAAGTAATTTTCACTGAGTGGCACTTCAATACAATTGTCTACCAGAGGAACCTAGAAGGAAAATCAAATCTTCTATCTCAACAATTTTAATATAGGTTTAGGTATTATCTGAACTCTACTGACAAATATATCTATACGTTTTAGATTCTGAGTGAAACGATGAATGTATTGATTTTACAATGATGTGTGTTTTTTTATTTATTTATTTTTTTTTTGTGTGTCTGTGTACACGATAAGTAGTCGAAATAATGCTTCGATTTTCAACTTCAGTATCTTGTTCGATTGGAAAGTGAATATCGTTGGTGCATTGGGGAGGTCAAAATTTAAATTTCCCAGTAGTTTTCAAAAGCGCGGGGAAAAACAAAATAAAAATTAAGGAAAAACGGGAATTTTTACGCAAAATCGGTTTTCCAAAAAATCGATTTTGGTTTTTGGTGTAACTTTAAAACGAATGACCGTAGATACATGAAATTTTCAGTGGTTGGTTATATTTGCATTTACTATACACGATAACATTTTCAAAATATTTTGATTTATATTGAACTGTTTAGGGACATTTTCAGTTTCCAATTTTATTAGTTTTTTTTTTTATGAATATCAATAAAAATTTATTTGTTGAGTAAAAATACTTGAAAATTTAATACAAGGCTCCTACTATATTGTTTCAAAGACAGATGAAAAATATTAAAAATCGTTAGTCACAGTTTTTTTTTTTAAGCATTTAAAGTTCAAAAAATGACAAAATATGGAAAACTCACGAAAATTTGCAAATTATTTCGAGTTAGAAATTCATAAAAATTTTTCTTTTTAAATCTAAGATATGAAAATGTAATACAAGATTCCTTATGAGATTTCCTACATTTATCAAAAAAAAAAATTCTATAAGAAAGTCAAATTAAATTTTTATGAGCGTTTGAAATTCAAATTTTTACAACATTGGATATTCACTCGATTTCTCATGTGGCGATTTCCTTTTTTTGTTGTAATTACAAAACGAATTACTGTAGATACATGAAAATTTCACTGAATGTTTATATTAGCATTTCCTATACACCATACAATTTTGAAAATATTTTGACTCTTTTTGAGCCGTTTACGGACATTTTCAGTTTTCAATTTTTTTAGTTTTTTTTTTCTATAAATATTAATAAAATTTTATCTGTTGGGCCAAAAAGTGTGAAAAATTAATACAAGGCTCCTGATATATTGTTACAATATTAATTGAAAAATATTAAAAATACATAGGCACAGTTTTTTTTTTATAAGCATTTAAAGATTGCATTTTGACAAAATTTATCAAAATCTCGAAAATTATCAATCATCGTAATTAATAAATTATAAAATGTTCAGTTTTTATAGCTAAGGATTGAAATTTTAAAAAAAAGATTCTTATAAATAGTTCATACTGTAGCCAAAAAATCTAAAAAATATATGAGCACAGTTATTTTTTACAGACATTTTAAGTTCAAATTAGGACGAAATTACATAATCAAAAACCTAGCATACCTATTTTAGTTATTTTGTTGTGAGTGTATAATTAATACTATTCGTGGGTACTTGAAACTTCTAAAGTACACTATATTATATATCTATGATAGTATCAGGGTTTGTTATTGATGTATAACGTGTTATAATAGTACTTAATGGATATTGTGATATGATTAATTTGGAATTTATTATAGGTCAATTTTTTTTTAATACCATAGATATGTATATAATATGTCTTAAACCTAGACTTACATACCGTCTTCGCTCAGAATCGTTTTTCTTATACAATGATATTGTATCATTGGATTCAAATTTAATACCATCCATTATACAGTGACCCACTTGTAACCTACTGTACAGCAGAGCGACATCCACTTACCCACCTTTTTTTATAGGTTTATTTGCTGAACTTTACTTAGACATATAAACGATATAAACGTTATAGACGATATAAACGATATAGACAATAAACGATATAATATACGAGTGATGAGTACTCGAGTAGGTAGGTACACGACCGCGAAGGTCTACGATCGTTCTATGTTTTGTTATTGATATTATCGATAAAGTAGGTATATAAATAACTGTCACTGTACGTCTGTACCCGTATGGTCGTATCCGTAGGCAATCGCCTACTAACATAGTGAGGTATTCAGGTATTAACGAATTTAACGCGGCGCGGCCGTAGTGTTGTGGATAAATCATGAAAAATTAAAATCAATCGACAATCACAATGAACTATGAAGATAATCCACAAAATATTATACTATTGTAGTATTATAAGATACTGAAATAGTTGTTGTACATAGTATACATACACACACGCTACGCCAGTACGCCACTGGTGAGTGGTGACTACATGGTACATCCGTACATCCGAGTAGGTATCATATTAAACGACTATAAGTGTTTGCTCCCGAGAATTCGAACGTAACAGCTGAAGGACGATAAAAAATAATTCATTAAAATATGGATTGAATGATTAAAAATGTATTTTCATTATTTCAAGTTTTTGGAACGGATATGTAAGACTACTAAATTTATTGGCTGTGACTAAAATAGTGTTTGCACCTTTTTATCTGCTAGTCAGCAATATCAAAAAAAAAAAAAATAAAACACTGTTTCTTTAAATTAATAGGATTTGTTATGAATGTAGCAATTGAATAAATATATATGGAAATAATTTGAAATAATTGATGGATAATTTTTACAAAGGTAATTGAATTGAAATAAAGAAGTTAATTAAATGATATAGATCATTTTTGAAGAAATATAAGTTGATATATTGAAGAAAAATAGATTTTGAATTAAAAGGCAGTAGATGACCTTATTGAATAAAAATAGTTGACGTCAAGTATTCGGAATAAAAGTAATCGTAATAGGCTAGCCTAATAGAATAAGTATAGTAGTAAGATATAATAAAAATAATAAATTTTTGTGCGATAATTTAAATCGTTAAGAGGCCGTCCTAGTAAAAGTGAAACGAATGCAACGCTCAAGAGATGGCGTTGTGCGCCGTATCGCCGCCGTCGCGGTAGGCCGTAACCACGCCCATCGTGTACGCGACGCGGCCCGCTTGTTTAACGCGGGAGAGGTACATTATTATTTCACGGACAGTCGTACAGGACGTTTCGCGTCATTACAGACCGTTGCGTAAATTGTCGCCTATGAATTCTACATGGTGCGCTGCCTCCTAGCTCATACGTCGCAAACCTACTTTTTAATTAAAGCTCCTGTTTGCATAAAAATATTAACCAATGAATTAAGCATAACAATTATTATATTCTATAACTCGATTTATATTTCTAACCCAATTATCTACTTTTTAAAATACAAGTAAAATAATAATTTCATTAGAATTAAATAGATTTTTTAGTAAAAGTGTAACGTATTTTACGTTGTAACTTATAAGTGACATGAAGCAATGTTTGTACGATAATTTAATCTATTAAATAAATATTAGCTACATTTTAAATAGTTTTGATTATATAGTTAATATTGACATCAATATAATATATAATATAATCTTATTTTAATTTTAAACATATAATACATATAATATGAAGTTGATGTTGTCCATAATGTTTATTAAATAAATATAAATAAAATAATATATTAATTATATAATTGCAATTTGTAGTACCTATGTAAAAAAAGCAATCTGTATAAACTAAACATGTTCATTGATCATAATATCATATAATGTATATAAATTAAAATTAAATTATGTACAGACCACATTTGTTATATATAATAGTTAATTGAAACAAAACATTTAGATTAATGACAATTTATTATAATATAATAAATAATATTATGCCCTTAGAATTTTACATATTTGTTTTGCGATGTAGTAAAAAAACAATTATAGTCCCATGTAAAATTAATTTGTAGGTATACAAGTTAAATAAATAAATATATTAATAAATAAATATGATACAAATATTTGTATTACTTAGTTTTAAAATAATAAATAAAAATGGGTGCAAATATTTAATATTAAATATTTTTAATTTTTTAATTTTGATGGATTTAAACCATTAAATTTGGATAAATATTGACTTTATTATTATGACGCTGAACATTTTTTCTTTCTAAAGAGTCTTCATCAAACTTTTGATTTTTAGTGTAATTATTGTGTTTATGAGACCTTAGTAATAGATTATGAGTAATGCTAGAAAAAAATCCCGCTAGAAGCTTTGTACTCCACCCAAAGGTTTGATATAAAAAAGTAATATTAATACCTGTGTCAACAAGTGTTAATATCAATTTTGCAACAAAGAATATACCCATTAGCCCAGACACAAAAGTTCCAATTGTCGTAAACCAACCCCATAATTTAAATAGCTTATCTTCTACCATTTTTCCAAGCGTGTTTTCGTCTATCAAATATTTAAATTGCAGACCTTGATTAGTCGTATCATATCCCATAGATTGTCTGATTAAATTATTTGTGGCAGCTTTCACTTCTTGCGGGAACAATATATGCTGTTGAAAAGCTTTCATTGTGTCCTTTGTATATATACCGGCATTCATAAGAAAATCCGGACTTTTGTACGACCATGTCCAGGACGTGGATGGTTTAAGCTTTTGTGGTTTCTTAATTTCCTGTATGTTTGGTAGAATGGCAAACCAATCACCGCCCAATTCGAATGCAGGTGGTAGAAGTACATTGCAGTCCACCTGTGTTCCAAATTGTTGTAAAATATGTGTTTTGGGCGCCATAAATAATGTTTTGTTATTGTATAACACTGGTAGTTCGTTAAAACAATTTTTTTTTTGTGATATTTCAACGTTAACTTTTTTGCATTTGATTAAATAAATTATTTCACTGACTTTTATTGCCGTGAACCCTGGTCCACCGCCCATTAAATACGCAAACTCCGAAAGACTAGAAAACGCTAATGTGAGTCGTTGCTCTAGTAATTTTCTCTCTAGCTCACATTGTTTTAGTATTAAATCATTGTACAACGATGTAATCGTTGATTTAAAGAAATTTTCGACATAGACAAATTTAGTGTTTATGTAGGCTAATAAATCAGTGTTTTGAGCTGTTATAGTTTTTCGTGTAAAATAATTAAAAAATGTAGGTTCTGTTAAAATTAATAACTGCATATGTTCAGTCTGAATAACTGGGATTCCTGTGCAGGCGAAGGTTTTTTTGACTTTTTTTAAAGCAAAGACTATTTTGTCAGTCTCCACAATATAAGTGTAAGTATTTGAAATGTCATCAATAGTATTTGACGTAATTAATGACGCTGGCCCATCATATAGGACACTGAAATCGTGTTCTTCACAGTTTATGTTACTGATTGACCAGATGGTTTCACCTTTAAAAGCATCAATGCCGTAATTGTCTGATAATTTGAGTTTTGTACCTGTTGGAAGTATAAGAACGTTATCTTTAGTGTTCGCTGTAGCCATACCTTCCGATAGCAATATTTTAAATTTTGCTTGGACAACGACGTTTTCCCATTCCCCTTTATTTGATTTAAAAATTGCGCCCTTACAATTGCCATGCTTATCTAGTGACCCCACCATTGTATTTGAAACATATGTTGTTTCGTTTATTTTTAAGTCTGTCACTACACCTCCTAGTGGAAAATTATAGGATTGTTTTTGATGGACCTCCGAACATCGAGCACTCCCTAGTTCGATAATGTCAGAAAAGTATCCACCATCCACCACTTGCGCATCTTCAAACGCCGAGCATCTTGTTATAAGATAATCCACAGATATTAAACATGATTTATACATAACTGGATACGTTTCAATGTGTTGCAATAATTGTATTCGTTGTATCTGTTGCGTTTCTGTTGGTGTTGGAATATCACATTTTTCTACTTCTAAGCTGTCAAATGAAGTGATATTTAGATTCGACCCTCCACAATCGTACGCAATAAATCCGAGAGTGACATTTATGATGTAAGAAATGACTATAAATAGTACTTGGATGAAATACATATTGACTGATTACCTAAAAAACCACAAAATATATAATATTTAATATATACATAATATTTATTACATAATATTTAATATAAATATATACCCAATTTTAAGCAATAAATAGTATTAAAAAAATTATTACCGGGGATGTGAATTTATTGTATTAAAAAACATTAAAAAATTAATTTCAAATTTCATAAAAAGCAGCCTGACCTTCACGATCTTGTGAAGTTAAAATGTTGACTAAAATGATTATTATTATTATATATATCTACACCAAACGACAAAAATATTGAAGAAAATGCACAAAATTAAAAAAAAAAGCGGGTAAGTGGATGTCGCTCTGCTGTACAGTAGGTTACTAGAGGTCACTGTATAATGGAAGGTATTAATTTTGAATTCAATGATATAATATCATTGTATAAGAAAAACGATTCTGAGCGGAGACGGTATGTCAGTCTGGGTCAAAGAACATAAATATTAAACATTTCGTCCAAATTTGAATTTAAAATGTCTGTAAAAAAAAACTGTGTTTATGTATTTTTTAGATTTTTTGGTTACAGTATGAACTATTTATGAGAATCTTTGTTTTAAATTTCCAATCTTTAGTTATAATAACTTAACATTTTATAATTTTTTAATTACAGTGATTGATAATTTTCGATATTTTGATAAATTTTGTCCAAATTTGAACTTCAAATGCCTATAAAAAAAAATGTGCAAATGTATTTTTAATATTTTACGACTGCTATTATAACAATATATCAGGAGCCTCGTATTAAATTTTCAAGCTTTTTCGCCCAACAAATACATTTTTATTGATATTTATAGAAAAAAAAAACTAAAAATATTGAAAACTGACAATGTCTGTAAACAGCTCAAAAATAGTCAAATTAATTTGAAAATTGAATGGTTTACCTATAGAAAATGCTAATATAAACATTCAGTAAAATTTTCAAATATATACAGTCATTCGTTTTTTAATTACAACAAAATAAGAAAATCGTTACATGAGAAATCGAGCGAATATCAAATGTTGTAAAAATATGAATTTCAAACGGTCATAAAAATTTAATTTGACTTTCTTCTAGAAATTTTTTTTTTAATAAAGGTGGAAAAACTAATGAGGAATCTTGTATTACATTTTAAAATCTTAGAATTAAAAAGAAAATTTTTTATGAATTTCTAACTTAAAATAATTTGCTAATTTTCGTGATTTTTCCATATTTTGTCAATTTTTGAACTTTAAATGCTTATAAAAAAAAACTGTGACTAACGATTTTTAATATTTTTCATCTGCCTTTGAAACAATATTATACTAGGAGCCTTCTATTAAATTTGCAACCTTTTTAACCAACAAATAAAATTTTATTGATATTTTTAGAAAAAAAACTAAGAAAAAATGGAAAATGAAAATGTCCCTAAATAGTTCAAAATAAATCAAAATATTTTGAAAATATTATCGTGTATAGAAAATGCAAATTTTTTGTCATTTTTATGTATTTTGTCAATATTTGAACTTTAAATGCTTATAAAAAAAATTGTGACTAAGGATTCTTAATTTTTCTCTTCTACCTTTAAAACAATATACTAGGAGCTTTCTATTAAATTTTTAAGCTTTTTTAACCAACAGATAAAATTTTATTGATTTTTATAGAAGAAAAAACTAAAAAATGTAGAAAATGAAAATGTCCGTAAATAGCTCAAAATAATATAAAATATTTTGAAAATTGTATGGTGTATAGAATATGCTTATATAAACATTCAGTAAAAATTTCATGTACCTACTGTCATTTTTTTAAATTAAATAATAAATACATGATATTTTTTCATAGTTTTAATAAATATAATAAAAAAAAAGTAAACTTATAAAGTCACTTATTCGTAAATTTACATAATATTTTGTCATACCTAGTTTTAATAAATACAGTAATTAAAATTATTAAAAAGTCATAATATGACTATAAAGTCATATTATGAGTACAAAATATTTACAAGGAGTATATTGATGGAAAATATATATATCGAATATATTATATCGAACCTTTTTTAAATTGGCGAAAACGGGCGATGGCGAAATCGGCCATTTCAAATTTCGGCGGAAACGGTACATGCCCTATTTTTCAACTGCTATTGTAATAATATATCAGGAGCCTAGCATTACATTTTCAAGCTGTTTGCCCCAACACATACAATTTTATAAATATTTATAGAAACAAAAAACTAAACAAATATAAATTTTAATTCGTCCTTCAAAAGCATTAAAAAAAAATTGTTAGTCACAATTTTTTTTTATAAGCATTTAAAGTTCAAAAATTGACAAAATATGGAAAAATCACGAAAATTAGCAAATTATTTTGAGTTAAGAATTCGTAAAAATTTTTCTTTTTAAATCTAAGATTTGAAAATGAAACACAAGATTCCTTATAAGATTATCTACCTTTATCAATAAAAAAATCTCTACCGGACAGTCAAATTAAATTTTTATGAGCGTTTGAAATTAAAATTTTTACAACATTGGATTTTCACTCGATTACTCATGTAGCGATTTCCTTATTTTGTTGCAATTCAAAAACGAACAACTGTAGATACATGAAAATTTCACTGAATGTTTAAATTAGCATTTTCTATACACCATACAATTTTGAAAATATTTTGACTCTTGTTGAGCTGTTTATGGACATTTACAGCTTTCAATTTTTTTTAGTTTTTTTTTTCTATAAATATCAATCAAGTTTTATCTGTTGGGCCAAAAAGTGTAAAAATTTAATACAAGGCTCCTGATATATTGTTACAATAGCAGTTGAAAATATTAAAAATACATATGCACAGTTTTTTTTTATAAGCATTTAAAGATCAAATTTTGACAAAATTTATCAAAATCTCGAAAATTATCAATCATTGTAATTAATAAATTATAAAATGTTCAGTTTTTATAGCTAAGGATTACAAATCAACACAAAGGTTCTCATAAATAGTTCATACTATAACCAAAAAATCTAAAAAATATATGAACACACTTATTTTTTACAGACATTTTAAATTCAAATTTGGACGAAATTACATATTAAAAAACCTAGAATAACTATTTTAGTTATTTTGTTGTGATTGAATAATATTATTCGTGGGTACTTGAAACTTCTAAATCGTACTATTATATATCTATGATAGTATCACGGTTTTTGTTGATGTATAACGCGTTATAAGTATCTAATGGATATTGTGATATGATTAGTTTGGAATTTATTATAGGTACCTATTATAGGTCAATTTTTTTTTTAATACCATAGATATGTATATAATATGTCTTATACATAGACTGACATACCGTCACCGCTCAGAATCGTTTTTCTTATACAATGATATTATATCATTGAATTCAAATTTAATACCATCCATTATACAGTGACCCACTTGTAACCTACTGTACAGCAGAGCGACACCCACTTGCCCACCTTTTTTTATTTATTTTTATTTTTTATATGAAATATACAATCTGTACCCTGAGGCACAATAAGAATATGGGCTAAATTACAATGACATGAGTGAAGTGTTTTGCTTCTTCTTGGACGGTTTTTATTAGGTACGCTAATTTAAATTTAAAAAAAATCTTGAATATCAAATCGCTAATTTGATAGAAGAAATGTCTATAATTGAAAAAAAAAATTGTTTAAATCGTACGCTTTCCAGCTATTTGGTGACGACTTTATGATATAATATTATGTAGTTCCATTTTGCGTAAACTTCGCTAGTAATAAGAATACGAATTATAACATCGAATAATAAAATAATATTATTCATTGACAGAATTATTATTTTCGTATCGACGTATTTGGCTATTTATAATCCGTGCGCGGCTGCGATAAAATAACCAGTTTTGACCTATGGTGCGGTATAGCTGCATATGTACGCGGGGTAGTGGTAGATAAACTATTTCAGAATGCTGCCGCTGTAGTCGTTCTAGCAGCACATGACGAC
The DNA here is from genome assembly GCA_949089665.1 of Macrosiphum euphorbiae. Taxonomy (NCBI): domain Eukaryota; kingdom Metazoa; phylum Arthropoda; class Insecta; order Hemiptera; family Aphididae; genus Macrosiphum; species Macrosiphum euphorbiae. The sequence continues at coordinate 4,262,519 of CARXXK010001085.1, read as the reverse complement.
GGCAAATTCGTATTTTTTTTGCCCAAAACATGGTTTTGTACTTCCAATAGTTCTCAGGCCTCGTTGATCGTAGAAACATGATTTTGGTATCAAAATAATCACGAGAAGTTGTACTAAATATTCTTGGAACAGATTTTCGATATCTAATTTTGTCGATTTTATATAATTTTTTAAAAAAATGAAAATATAGTACAAACTTCAGATTACAAAAAAATTGGTTAGAAAAAAAATTTTAAAATTCTGTTCCAAGAATATTTAGTACAACTTCTCGTGATTATTTTGATACCAAAACCATGTTTCTACGATTAACGAGGCCTGAGAACTATTGGAAGTACGAAAGCATGTTTTTCGGTCGATTTTTTTCTACTGTGACGGCCTCTTAAAAGTAATAAATTCGTTTAATAGAATTATATAATAAATAGGTAGTTGAATATTGATATAAGATTGCTGGCTTAGCTACCCAGTAATAGTTTAATAATATTCAAACGCGTAACTCGTAAAAAGATCGCGGTGAACCTAAAAGCGCGTTATAAATAAATAGCGCGAATAAATACGAACGGAATGAATGCGTGTGTTTACGCCAGAGAATTCGAACGTAAGTCGTAACAGCTACAGGACCACTCGGTGATGCCCGAGAACAATTTCGAGAACTATCGAAGGAATGAGGATGGTGCAGGCTAGTTATGGGGAGGGGGTCTCTGCAGTGGCGTATTTAGGAATTTGTCATGGGGAGGGTCCGGATAATTTTCAGAACACAGAGCCACGGGGGACGAAGCCGCCCCCCACACCACCCATTTACTCTTTATTAAATAAAATATACCATATTTATAAGACGATATAAAATTGCGAGTTTTTAATTGTTAAATAATAATATGTACAAAACAAATTTAAAAAAAAAGGCGGGTAAGTGGATGTCACTCTGCTGCTGTACAGTAGGTTACAAGTGGGTCAATGTATAATGGATTGTATTAAACTTGAACTCAATGATATAATATCATAATATCATTGTATAAGAAAAACGATTCTGAGCGAAGACGGTTTGTCAGTCTGGATATTTTATATTGTTATTATTTATTATAGCCTGTAAGTTGAATTAATAATGAAATACTTTTATTTTTTTCTATGGTGATAGACAAAGTGTTAGAAATTAAAATCCCATTTTTAGCGGTTTTTCGTAATTGTTTGGTGGTTTTTACAGTGGCATTAAATAACTATTGAGAAAATCGAAAAATGACCTCTCTAAAGTACTATCTTGATCCAATTTTCTAAAAGATAAGTTACCATATGTCTATATACATGTTGAAATCGAAACACTCCTTCTGGAAGAAATTTTGTATACAGGAAAAAAAATAAACACCATTGTAGAACCAATAGATCCCTCAGAATCGAATATATAGTTATATGTTATAACTTTTATGCAAATATTTCCTAAATTACATTAGGTACCTACTTCCATTCACAGTTGATCTTAGATAGCTTTTTAACCTTAAAAAGGTTGAAAAAAGATCTCTCTGGAGTGGTTGTAGATACTGGCAATGTACAAAACTACAAAATATTTGAATTAAAAATGAATTTGGTATTTTTCAACCATTTTCGGTACCCAACTGATAAAAAAAATAATCACGATATTTATTGAAAATGTTGATATAACTATAGCTTCGAAAATTTTTTAAAAAATCCGTCAAATCGTATGATAAAATTTGTTTTTAATCATGTAAAAACTGCACAACATTTAACATGTACGAGACACGAGTCAATGGGGGGGTCCGGACCCCATGGACCCCCCCCCCCGTAAATACGCCACAGGGTCTCTGTGGCCGATTCGGTTATAGATGCAATGACCACAGAGTTCGCAACCAATAGGGATAATACTTAAAACTACCTTAACCCTTCTGAAGTCTTGAGATGACCCACTGGACTGACGCTGTTCGCATACCTACGTCGACCTGGACGACCTGGGGAGGCCTCTCACACACCGTATGTACCTACGGTGCTGGCGGACTTACGAGCGGAATCTGACGGCACCGACGTTGACAACAACGAGTATTTTTTGTACTCGCTTTAATAGCGGACCAAACATAAAATTCACGGAACGCTATATTAGCAGATCACAACAAATTATATCTATAATAATAATAATATAGATCGCTATATGAGCGGATCACACAATATAAAAAAGGTGCTCTGCTGTACGGTAGGTTACAAGTGGGTCACTGTATAATGGATAGTATTAAATTTGAATTCAATGATATAATATCATTGTAGGTATAAGAAAAACGATTCTGATCGGAGACGGTTATGTCAGTCTAGGTATAAGACATATTATATACTTATCTATCGTATTAAAAAAAATGTAGGTACCTAAAATATTTATCTATAATAAATTCCAATTTAATCATATCACAATAACCATTAGGTACTACTTATAAGCGTTATACGTCAACAACAAACACTGATACTATCATAGTCCATACTCCCAGGGTTGGGCAGATCTTCGATACAAGTATCTAAGATAAGTATCTTAGATACATTTGTATCTTGTATCTTGTATCTCGATACAATTATGTGAAGTATCGAGTATCTTGTATCACGATACACTTTTAGTCAATGTATCGAGTATTTCATGAATTAATTTAATCGAAAGATACTTGATACATTAACGCGATACTTTGAAAAATTAATTGTTTACGATTATTTTTACTAGTCAGAAACCACTTTTGAAAAGTGACTAATGTATTATTATTACTGAAAGTGTCAATGTTTTTTGTTTTATTTTTCATTCTAATTACTTAAGAGGACGTCTCACCCGGATGTGTTGTCTCAGTCTTACACACGTACGACATGGCAAATTTTCGTTTGCTAGTTTCAATAGGGTATTGTCGGTTTTGATATTAGAGTGAATCAACCTACTATCAAACTTTTAGGTAACAACATTATCTGTGTTCTCTCGTTGGTTTTTTACGATATTTTAAATTTTAAGTGAGTTATGAACATTTTAGAATATGAATACTTTACATACCCATAATTCACTTAAAAATTAAAATATCGTAAAAAACCAACGAGAGAACACAGATAATGTTGTTACCTAAAAGTTTGATAATAGGTCAATTCACTCTTATATAAAAACTGACAATATCATATTGAAACTAGCCAACGAACATTTGCTATGTCGTATGTGTGTAAGACGGTGACAACACATGCGGGTGAGGCGTCCTCTTAATGAAGTGGCCATACCCACAATAATAAACATAATTTTTAAAAATCCAGTGACTAATTTTATTAAAATGTATTGAGTATCGAGTATCGAGTATCTTGTATCGCGATAGTCCAAAGCCAAGTATCGAGTATCTAGTATCGCGATACTCTAGAGCCAAGTATCGAGTATCTAGTATCTCGATACTCCAAATCCAGGTATCTAGTATCTACTATTTCGATACTGATTTTTGAGTATCTTGCCCATCCCTGACAATATACTATACATCTTAAACAACTAAATAAGGACAAGTTGTCTATTTTATGGTCCAGAAATATGCACATTAATACCTACGGTATTATAATATAAAATATTATATTATTATACTTTATACAGATAATTAGATAGTACAGATAGTGTTGAGATTAATAGTTTGAAAATTATAATTGCACTAAAACAATATTAAATAATCATCGTTTTAATTATAAAAATAAATAAAATAGGTACTTAACTTTATCAACAATATTATAACATAAAATGTCTTAAAAATTTAAAATATGTAGTACCTAATGCCTAATATTCATCTATTAATTTAGCAGATAATATCTACATACAACATATCTAATGCTAGAATATCCAAAATTATATTAATATATTAATAACTAATTAAGAATAACAACACTAATTAGTAAATATAAAAGTTAGGTAAATAAGACTTGGGTAGATAAAATGTATCGAAAATATGTATAATATTGTACTTACCTTTCTCGGTTCTTAAGTTTTTTGGTTATTAAATAACTTATTAACACGTTCACCTGCGTACTGAGTATCATAACTATCATTCAGCACGCGTTTTGACGCCATATGGCGTCTAATATACATTTAAAATAAATGGTTTAAAATTCCCTACGCGTGGCTGAATGTTATTTTATTATTATTTAGCGTGGATTAAACGCATGTTTTTAAATATGTATACATTATGAGCGTATATACGTTATGAGCAGTTTCTTTATATTTTTTTTTGAATTTCTTTTGTTTTTACTTTTATCATACGCACTGGGGAAAACTGCAAAAAGACATACGCAGTCAACGTGTTAAAGTTCTCTTCATTATTTATTAGTTATAATAATATTGTGCCTTGTGAACAATATGAACTATACTGCGACGTTAGCACTCTGCGTGATCAATACTCAAACTTAATGGAGAATAATAATATATTGGGACATATTATTTTGTTAGGCTTCTTTATTTTACTATATTGGTAATTGGTTCACTATTATATAGTATTGTCCTGTAGTGGGTGTTTTGAAATGTGCGTGAGATACCCGTATTTGGAATTCCTAGTTTTAAATCTATTAATATACGTATTATGGTCTTATCTCCTATTGTCGAGGGACGAATATTTATGAAATAGAATCTCGGACTTTAATTTTTAAAACAAATGTCCCAATTAATCACCTAATTTAAAATTTACAATACATTTAAAATAATTTGATAAGCATTTATTAAAAAAAAAAACTGATTTTTGATGAAAACATTGATTTTGTTTGAGACGTTTAAAACTGATATTTTAAACATTAATAAAAAATATGTTTTTAGTAAATTTTTAATTAAATTAACCTATGGATTTTTTCTACTTTGGATATTTTTTTTAATGATTTTTATATTGAATATCCCACAAAAATTATTACCTAATTGACTATTACAATTTATAGGACTTTATTAATAGGATTTAAACATGTGAAAAAACCCATCTTTAAAAAAACCTGATTTTTAACAACTCTGCCCATACAGTACATGCATAACTGAAAATATTCAATAATATGTAACCTAACCTAACCCTATAGTTCATGAATCATAAATCATATTGTAGGTACTTACGTGTTTTTGTCAGTACCTAGATACGTTGTAATCAAAAAATACAATTGAAAAATATATCTAAGACGTACGAGTCCAAACACTTCAATCTTGTAACAATAATGGGTGTCAACGTATAAAATGAAACTCTAACTAACAGATATTCAATGTATCTAATGACCCTGGACTTCCCCAACCCCCTACAACAGCTACTTGATGTATAATATGTTATAAAAAAATGCTAGCTTCAGTCTGTATTTTATCACAGAACATCGATAATATGATATTGAGGAGTTCAAAACTACATGACTATTATTACTTATTAGTATTATAATTTAGTGTTTGTTGTGAAATTGTTTTAATTTAGTTATAGGAATAAAAAATAAACTGTTTATGTAACATAATAAAACTCATTGAGACAAATATTCTGGTCCTGAAGACCTCACACAAAAGTATTTGAAATCATTTTTAAATGTAACCTATTTGTGTTAAAATTCTAAACTTATTGGAAAATATATTAAAATACTTTTTTTAAGTATTTAAATGGTATCGGGTTCACTTAGTTGCATGTTTATAAATATTTAATAGTACCTAACTGATATAAATATATATATCGGTTTTTATAAGTATATCTAACAAACAACAACATTAGGTATTTTATAAGTAATAGATGTGTATGAATGTATCCAAAATTAGAAATAGAAGTCATCAATCCATCAATTAATTGTTTTGAAAGGCTGCATTCCGATAGCTTATGGTGGCCATAAATATTTACCTGCATATTTAACCAAAGTAAAGCAAAACCAAAAACATTAATGAAAACTCAAGAAAACCTTATTTATACATTATTACGTAACTACAGCATTCTAACAGGGTACTGGATAATGGATATAGTACTACGATATCATAAAATTGTTCGTTCAGACTTTTAACGTTCCAGACAGTCAAACTCCATAATAAGATGTAAGTTATGTAAAATAATGTGGCATTAATAATATTAATAATAATAACCTATTAAATATACAAGTAGTAAGTTGAGTCTTATAAATAAATATAATATAAAACTTTTAAACTTGTAGACTGCAAGTAAGAAAAAAAAAATGTTGTATCTGTCATCGGTTCATTATGTTTTGGTGCAGAAACCTCCACTTTGAGGTTGGTTTCTGGTTGCGATTTCTGGATCTGATTAGTACTTTGGGTAAGTAAAAAACCTCAGTTATATCAAAAAAAGGATTGAGAAAAACTAACATCAAAAAATTCAAGAATGTTAATACCAAAATGTATTTTATTTTTTAGTTATAATTCAAAAATGAATAATCATAGAAACTTGAAATTGCCAACAAATATTTATCAAATATTTATATTACTAAAAAATATGTTTCCTAACCAAAAAGATAGAATGTGGTTAAACGCACAAGAAACTAATTAGTTGTTATATTAGTTACAATTTAAAAATATCAAAAGTACATTGGCATAATTTTTTTATACACATTTGAACTTCAAATTTCAATTTAATCGTATATTTCAATTATTACTTATTTTACTAAGCAATTTAAATATAATGACATGTATAACTTAATATTCATAACTCAATAATACTAGAATATTGCCAAAACAAAATTCTATGAATATTGTGGCACTTAAATAGCATTATAGCCAATAGTAAATGACAATAGATACAGGTATAATATTTACATAATATGAATATGTTTTATGAACATGTAATACAAAATAAATGTATAGTTAGATGTAATTTATAAATTATAGAGGTAAAGAAAACTTATTTTTCTCCTTTAATAACAGCAATTTGAAGTCAATTTGAATTGTTTTGCAAAAGCCTTTAAAAAAAATAAATACTAATTATTTATTTATGAACAAATTGATAATATTGTTGTTACCATACATACATGACGTGCTAAAAATGTCGTTGAACTGTGATTCACCCAACAAAATTTGCAGCAGCTGACATGGCTTTAAAATAATTTTGACCTTCATTGGAATTTATACAAGCACAAGCTAATTGTCTGTCGTTAACTTTAATTTGGTCCCATTTCATAGCCTTTTCCATTTCCAGTAAAACATCTTAAATAAAAAAAGTCTTAAATACATCTTTCTTTCCAATAAAATCATAATATTTACTACTTGGTTTGTTTTTATTAATTATAATTAATATACTATACAAATGTATTTATTTCTCAATAATCATTTATGGCTATGTATTTTCTGTATACGTTTTGAAAATATCAGTATTGCTTTTTAGTTCAATACTTGTAAATAAATTATTTATAATTATTTATTTATTGTAAATTAATTATTTTTTGTTCTAGGAGGCCGGATTTAGATACACTGACTCCCAGCCAATATTATTAAAGATGATTTTTAATAGAATAAAGAACATGCTTTAAAAAGTTAAAATATGCACAAAAAAATGTTCATAAAATGTATGCAAGTATAACAAATTATAAGCTGTAACGTCGTAATATCAGTAACACCATTGTAGCTGAAGCTGCACAATCTTACAATGCAAAATTAAACATTTATAGAAATTAAAATTTGTCGACAACTGTCAACCAACATTGTAGTCATGTTAATTATTGTTTTAAAAGATTTAGACACTAAATTAAGAATTTCAGTGAAATTATGAAAAAACCGAAAGTAAAAACTAATTAAATTGTAAAATACACATAATACCTATTATAACATTTTTATAATGTCATAGAACACATAATGTGCTTACAATGAATATCATATGACCATTAGAAAAAATATGGAAAAACTTTTTAATCTGGACTATATAGTCATAAAAATATTCACATATAAATGTACTGATCAATGGATTTACAGAGATGACTTACAACATATTAAGATTTATTAGAGACAAAAGCTGAATAGCTATATAATACAATATAAAATACTGTTACCACTTTGTGTCCAAAACATTGACTTCTAGAATGTATCATAATACATAGGTACTTAGTACTTGACTTCAATTCCCATTTTCTTTGCCAGTCGTTTATCATAAACTTCATCAACTATTTGCATTTTTCCATATTGATTGCCTGCTCCTAATGTTCCTATAAAAGAGCATATAAATATTAAAAAATTTAAAACAATAATATTTTGTTTAGCACTTAAGCCAGGCATCTCAAGCAAGTGGCCCTCGGCTAATTTTTTTATAGTTTCTAAATACTAATATTAATGGACAATTGTAATTTTACAAAATAAATTAATAAACAAATATAAAAATGTGGGCAAGTAGATGTCACTGTACACTGTTACAAGTGGGTCACAGGAATGGATGGTGTCAAATTCAAATTCAATTATATAATATCATTGTACACAAAAAACGATTCTGAGTAAAGACGGTCAGTCATACTATGATACAGGGGTCTCCAAACTACGGCCCGCGGGCCGGATACGGCCCGCCAACAAGTTTTAACCGGCCCGTGGCCCGCATATATAAATATAGATAAAAAAATTATTTCAAAAATGTATTTATATTATATTATATTTATACCTATTTATTTTCATTTAAGTATATTGTAAAGTAAACAATATTTTATACAAAAATATAAAGTAAACATATTATTTATATAGGTAGAGGTACCTATATTATCATAAAATTAAAAATGATATGTGTTAATAAACTTTTGGCCCGCTAAGAGCATTTGATTTTTTTTGTGGCCCTTGAATAAAAAAGTTTGGAGACCCCTGCTATGATATATTACTAAGTATATTTGGTGGTCTTATTGAGAATAAAGTGATTTATTTACTGATTTACGTAGAACCTTGTTTAAGATTTTCAAACCTTAACTATAAAAGTTTAACATTTATACATTTTTTACTACAAAATCATTTAGAAATTTGAATTTTTAGAAATGTTGTCAAAAATATAACTATAAATGCTTGAAAAAAAAAAAATTGTGCATAATATGTATTTCTAATGTTTATCATCTTCCATAGTAACAATATATCAGGAGCCTTATATTAAATTTTCAAGATTTTTGACAAAACGAAAACAATATTATCGACATACATAGAAAAAAAAAACAAAAAATTGAATATTGAAAACCGCTCAAAACCAATCAAAATATTTTCAAATTTAATCAAGAAGGGGTTGATAAAATAAACGTATGATATAAATTTAAAGTTAGAATACACCTTAGCCCTTAGGTACCTTATTATTTGAGGAGGTGAAGTTAATTTGGACTTTAATTAAGTGTTTGTTCCAATGTTACGGTTGGTGGGTGGACTTTGGACAGGTACATGGCTGGTGTTTGTTCGTAAATTGTAAATTATCTTATAATTTAAATCGTATTTTTTTTTTGGACCCCAAGTCCCTCGAGTGCCCCTTCCAAAATATACAAACTTTGAATCTATGTTAATTATTCTTTGGAATAAAAATGGTTTGGTAAATATAATTTTCCGAGTTCGTTTAGAAAAAGCCTTCCTACACCACTTGGAAGCTTCGCCCGTAAATCAAACAATAAACGTACAATATGTGTACACATTTATTTTCCTTCCGAAGACAGAGCCAGTAAATCGCAATAATTGTATAATTTAAATCTTATTTTTTTACGGGAGCAAAGTAACTCGAGTGAAATTTTCAAAATATACAAATTTTAAATAAACGTAAGTTAAACTTTCGATTAAAAATGGATTAAAATACATTATTATCCCTGTTAATTTAAAATAGCCGTTTTAAGTACATCGCGCAGACATTTAGACCGTAAATTGCAATTATCTTATAATTTAAATCGAATTTTTTTTTCTAGCCCAAGTCCCTCGATAGTGCCCCTTCCAAAATATATAAGTTTTGAATATACGTTAATTACCCTTTCGATTAGAAATGGATTCAAAAATATAATTTTCCGTGTTAGTTACGAAAAAGATTTCCAAAATACACCAAACGGCTTCTTTGCCCGTAAATCGCAATTATTGTATATTGTAAATCGTATTTGTTTTTCTGGAATCCAAAATATACAAATTTTGAATCTACGTTAATTAAACTTTCGATTAAAAATTATTTGGAAAATATAATTATTCGTGTTCATTTCCATTGGCCGTTTTAAGTACATATCGCAACCATTTAGCCCATAAATCGCAAAAATCATATTATTAAAACCGTATTTTTTTTACTGGAGCCCAAGTAACTCGAGTGCCTCCCCCATAATATACAAATTTTGAATCTACGTTACTTAAAGTTTCGATTAAAAATGATTTGGAAAACTTAATTTTCCGTGTTCGTTTCGAAAAAGCCTTCCGACGCCACTTGGAGGCTTCGCCCGTAAATCTGAAATAAATTTTACAATATGTGTACACTTTTATTTTCCTGGCGAAGACAGAACACGTAAATCTTAATTATTGTATAATTTAAAACGTATTTGTTTTTCTGGAGCATTTGTAACTCGAGTTCCCACCCAAAATATACGAATTTTGAATCTAGGTTAATTACTCTTTCGATTAAAAATGGTTTGGTAAATATAATTTCAAGTGTTCGTTTCAAAAAAGACTTCCGACACCACTTGGGGGCTTCGCCCGTAAATCTAAAATAAATTTTACAATATGTGTACACTTTTATTTTCCTTTCGAAGACAGTACACGTAAATCGCAATATTATCGTATAATTTAAATCGTATTTTTTTACAGGAGCAAAGTAACTCGAGTGCCAATTTCAAAATATACAAATTTTGAATATACGTTCGTTACCCTTTCGAAAAAAATTGAATTATAATACATTGTTTTCCGTGTTAATTTAAAATAGCCGTTTTAAGTACATCGCGCAGACATCTAGCCCGTAAATTGCAATTATCTTATAATTTAAATCGTATTTTTTTTTCTAGCTAAAGTCCCTCGATAGTGCCTCTTCTAAAATATATAAGTTTTGAATACACGTTAGTTACCCTTTCGATTAAAAATGTATTGGAAAATATAATTTTCCGTTTTAGTTTCGAAAAAGATTTCCAAAATACACCAAACTGCTTCTTCGCCCGTAAATCGCAATTATTGTATATTGTAAATCGTATTTGTTTTTCTGGAGCATATGTAACTCGAGTTCAGCCCCCAAAAAAAAAAATTTTGAATCTACGTTAATTAAAGTTTCGATTAAAAATTATTTGGAAAATATAATTATTCGTGTTCATTTCCATTAGCCGTTTTAAGTACATATCGCCACCATTTAGCATATAAATCGCAAAAATCATATTATTAAAACCGTATTTTTTTTTACTGGAGCCCAAGTCACTCGAGTACCTCCCCCATAATATACAAATTTTGAATCTACGTTACTTAAAGTTTCGATTAAAAATGATTTGGAAAATATAATTATTCGTGTTCATTTCCATTAGCCGTTTTAAGTACATATCGCCACCATTTAGCATATAAATCGCAAAAATCATATTATTAAAACCGTATTTTTTTTTACTGGAGCCCAATATAAGTAACTCGAGTGCCTCCCCCATAATATACAAATTTTGAATCTACGTTACTTAAAGTTTCGATTAAAAATGATTTGGAAAACTTAATTTTCCGTGTTCGTTTCAAAAAAGCCTTCCGACGCCACTTGGAGGCTTCGCCCGTAAATCTGAAGTAAATTTTACAATATGTGTACACTTTTATTTTCCTGGCGAAGACAGAACACGTAAATCTTAATTATTGTATAATTTAAATCGTATTTGTTTTTCTGGAGCATTTGTAACTCGAGTTCCCACCCAAAACAGTGGCGTCCGCAGGGTTGGGGGGGGGGGCTAAAGGGCTGAAGCCCCCCCCCCATTGCCCGTATTATTGTTACTTTTTAAAAAAAATATTTAAACTGTCAACTATAGAAAGCAAGAAGTAAATTTCATATATGTCTTACCAGAATGAATTCATTTTTGAAAGAACATTGTATTTGCATACCAATTTTCATAAATTATCTGTAATTTTTAGGTAAAAGTATGAACTACTTGTATGAAAGACCTTGTATTGAATTGTCTAGCCTTAGCTATATATATTTTATTGTATTTTTTTACAGGAGCAAAGTAACTCGAGTGTATATACAAATTTTGAATCTACGTTAATTAAACTTTCGATTAAAAATGATTTGGAAAATATAATTATTCTTGTTCATTTCCATTAGCTGTTTTAAGTACACATCGCAACCATTTAGCCCATAAATCGCAAAAATCATATTATTAAAACCGTATTTTTTTTTTACTGGAGCCCAAGTAACTCGAGTGCCAATTTCAAAATATACAAATTTTGAATCTACGTTAGTTAGACTTTTGTTTAAAAATGAATGAAAATACATAATTTTCCGTGTTAATTTAAAATAGCCGTTTTGAGTACCTACTCGCACAGCCATTTAGCCAGTAAATCACAATTATTGTATAATTTATATCGTATTCTTTTTTCTGGAGCAAATTTCCCTCGAGTTCCTACCCAAAATACACAAATTTTGTTTCTACGTTACTTTAACTTTCTATGAAAAATGATTTGGAAAACATTATTTTCTGTGTTTATTTCAAAATAGCCGTCTTAAGTACATCGCGCATGCATTCAGTCCGTTATTTGTAAATATCATATAATTTAAATCGTATTTGTTTTTCTGGAGAAAAGTAACTCGAGCACCCCCTGAAAGTATACAAAATTTAGATCTACGTAACTTATAATTTTGATTAAAAATTGTTTGAAAAACATAATTTTCCGTGTTAGTTTGCAAATAGCCGTTTTAAGTACATCTCGCAACCATTTAGCCCATAAATCGCAAAAATCATATAATTTAAATCGTATTTTTTTACTGGACCCCAAGTAACTCGAGTGCCTCCCCCATAATATACAAATTTTGAATCTACGTTAGTTACCCTTTCGATTAGAAATGGATTCGAAAATATAATTTTCCGTGTTAGTTACGAAAAAGATTTCCAAAATACACCAAACGGCTTAATCGCCTGTAAATCGCAATAATTGTATAATTTAAATCCTATTTTTTTTTTCTGGAGCCCAAGTAACTCGAGTTCAGCCCCCAAAATATACAAATTTTGAAACTTCTTTAATTACCCTTTCGATTAAAAATGGATTTAAAAACATAATTATCCGTGTTTATTTAAAATAGCCGTTTTGAGTACATCGCACAGCCATTTAGTCCGTAAATTACAATTATCGTATAATTTAAATCGTATTTTTTTACTGGACCCCAAGTAACTCAAGAGCCAATTTCAAAATTTACAAATAGTTCAGTGCTTTGTTATACTGTAAAATTATTTTCAATTATCTTAATAAATACAAAGTAATTTATATCATACCGGGAAAAAATGTTTCCTTAAAACGAATACAATCATACAGCTTATAATATTTACTATATTTATGATGGGCAATATAAAAAAAAAAGTTAAAATAACTTTATAAAACTAAATAATTAAACTATAGATTTGTTTATATTTTATTAAAGAATTGAATAATTTATTTTGAGTTAGCTATTAGAAGTTTTTTTTATGGGAGAGCTGAGATTCCCTCCCAAGATCCCCCCTAACACTAGTTGCTCTTATAGTAGTTAGTGAATTGAATTATATTTATGATTATTTTTTTATGAATAGAAATCCTTAGTTAGTCACTTACTTTTAGTTGAATTTCAAACTTGAATGTAGTGTAACTCTAGTGTACGAAATTTAGTTTTAAAAAAAACTACCTAAGTCTTACAATAAACACGGGAAAATAATAATATATTGAATGGGTACAACTCAAAAAATTTGATCTGTTGTATAGTAGGTTACAAGTGGGTCACTGTTTAATGGATGGTATTAAATTTGAATTCAATAATATAATATAATTTTATAAGAAAAACGATTCTGAGAGGAGACGGTATTTCAGTCTAGGTTTAAGACATAAACATATTATCTATGGTATTAAAAAAAATTGACCTATGAGAGAGGTACCTATAATAAATTCCAAATTAATCATATCACAATATCCATTAGACACATATAACGATTTATACATCAACAACAAACCCTGATACTATCATAGATATATAATAGTGTACTTTAGATGTTTCAAGTACCCACGAATTATATTATACAATCACAGCAAAATAACTAAAATAGTTATTCTATTTTTTTTTTTATCTAATTTCGTCCTAATTTGAACTTAAAATAACCATTGAAATAAACTGTATTTATTTATTTTTTAGATTTTTTGAAAACAGAATAAACTACTTACGTGGAATCTTGTTTTAAGTTTTGAATCCATAGATATAAAAGTTGACTATTTTATACAATTTTCACTACAAAATAATTATTCAATTTTAAATTTGATAAATTTTGTCAAATATCGATTTTTCAGTGCTTATAAAAAAAAATTTGTGAATATGTATTTTTAATACTTTTAAACTGATGTTGTAACAATATATCAGCAGAATTGTATTAAAATTTTACACTTTATGGCCCAACAGATAAAACTTTATTGATATTTATAGAAAATAAAACAAAAAAAATTGAAAACTGAAAATGCCCGTAAACAGTTCAAAAAGAGTCAAAATATTTTCAAAATTGTATGGTGTATAGGAAATATTAATATAAACATTCAATGACATTTACATGTATCTACAGTTATTTATTTTTGAAGTACAACGAAATAAGGAAATCGCTACATGAGAAATCGACTGAATATTGTTGTAAAAATTTGAATTTCAAACGCTCATAAAAATTTAATTTTACTTTCTTGTAGACATTTTTTTTTTTTTGATAAAGGTAGATATTCTTATAAGGAATCTTGTATGAATCTTGTATTTTTCATCTACATTTAAAACAAAATACTAGGAGCCTTCTATTAAATTGTCAAGCTTTTTTAACCAACAAATAAAATTTTATTGATATTTTTAGAAAGAAAACAAACAAAAAAAAAAAAAAGGAAAATGAAAATGTTCCTATACAGTTCAAAACAAATCATAATATTTCGAAAATTTGTGTATATACATTCATTTGTATACATTCATTCAAAAACAGATTTTGAGTAAAAATTCCCGTTTTTCCTTAATTTTTCTTTTGTTTTTCCTTAATTTTTCTTTTGTTTTTCATGGTAATTAAATATTCTTCGAATACTTTTAAACATAACTTGTAGGCTATAACCTTGGTCTCTAATTTACCAAAGTATATACTACGATTTTACCTACGACTTTACCTATCTAACATTAACAAAATCACTTCAAATTTACCTATACGATATATATTATATACCACCCAATATTCCTTAATATATACCTATTGTGATATAATAAAATCAACACTCAAACTTGATATTTGACCTAGTTGCAGATATTATCCGATACGACGCCTTCGCCAAAATGTAACAGGGTTGGAGAACCTGTTATATTTAGATAATTCAGTGAGGGTTTTTAGAGCAATATGTATTATATTTTAATCGTAACTCGGGAGCTTTAAGAAAGATAGATCAAATATTAAGTTCTAGTTGATATGTTTTTATTATTACACAGTACTCATTAAATACATACACATTACACAATGTTTATTACATCTTAAATACTTAGTAACTACAGAAATATCGAAAGACTTACTCACAGTATTGTCCATCGGAGTTCGTTGGCTAGCGGGTACCTGTACTGGTCCCAGAACTAACTAACTTAACATTCAAGTTAAACTTTTCAAGAAATTCGAAAAGTTTCAAGGCTATTGAAATAAAAAGTATTGAAACTTTTTAATATCAAAAATTTAATTTGATAATCGTGAGTCATAATAGTTACATAATTCTGTAAAATTGTGAACTATTAAAATTAAAATTGTCAATGTTTTGTGAACTTGCTATTTGTGATATTTAATATTTTGGAAGGTATATTTTATATCTTAAATTTACACTTTTCAACCATACATTTTTGTATAACTGTTACAAAAAAAGTTGATATTTTAACTGGCCTAGTATTACCTATATCATAACAACAGCCATAGGTAACTGTATGTCAAAACTGAGTATTTGATACTATATAGTAGACATAGATCATGTTTCCAATAGCTTTTTAAAATACTTTTAGTAATTTAATAATATTATTATTTATTAAATTTATTTAGGTTTGTTATTATTTTTAGTCTAAGTTTGGTACAGTCATAAAAGTTAATACTAGTTTCTATTGGAAAATCGATAAATTACTAGGAAAATAAATAATTAAACACTGCTTCAATATAATTATTATTAGTATTCAATGATTACCATTTAAATGTAATTAAGATGGCCAGCATCTAAGAATTTCATTATATAAATCACTTATAAATAATTTGATAATATTATTTAGATGTGTAAAAAAAGCTATTGAATCATATACAAAACAAATTAAAGGTATATAAAACGGACAAATCAAAAGTTTCATTTTTTTCAAATCGTACGTCACCAGTTTCCGGTACCATAATATTATCGCGATGTTTGTTTTTACCCATTGAAATATGTTATATTATAACTACGATAAACGTCTCTAATAGGTGATGGAAGGGGGGGCATTGAATGTATTACAATACTATATCATACTAATCATACTATCATATTATGATTAAACGCAATCGTATATTTATGGCACGTTATAGCGATTTACGATAATAATAATAATTTTCGATAATTAATAATAAAAATATTGTATGTAACAAATTTCAGTTTTATTTAGTGTTGATTTTCTGTTCTTTTTTTCTCAACGACCGTAATATTTTCAAAACCCAATCTCGCCGATATTTAGTGGTTTTGTTTTCCAAATAGATTTCGAAAACAACGTAGAAAATCATACATATAAATTATATTAAATGGCTTGAGTTAAACTGCATTACAATTAGGGTACCGTGGTAGTAATACGTATTTATTACTGAACCAACTAGCTAGTTGATAGCTAGTTCACACATGGTTTGAAATTTACAACAATAATAATTACTTATATGAATCCCACTTACCCGGTGACAAGATGAAGCGCCCGAATGCCCGATCATGACGAGGTCTGGACTATGAAATAATAATAAATGTACTATTGTTCTGTAGATGTATATAATAATATATTATATATTATCTTTAACTTTGAAGATATTAAAAACCTGTATTATATTTGTACACTACTATTGATGAAAAATGTTTTGCTCGGCGTAATGACTAGAAACTGGAAGTGTTACTTACAATAATATATTAATGGCAATGAAAAAATTTGGAAGTACTAAATTCATTTTAGTAAGGCATAATATTTTTAATAAATAATTAATGTATATTGATTTTTTTAAATGTTTACATGAGTAAATGTCTTCTGCATTGTCTGAAAATGTGTTCGTAAAATACTAAATTTACCCATGTCTGAATCATACAGTATGGTATTTTCATAGTGAATTATAGAAGGAATGTCAACACTTTTCTTTAAATCGAAATACTTGCTGACAAATTGTATATATTTAGCTTTTAGATCTTCTATTTATAAGAATTGATATATATTACACATCATTTCAAATGCATCTACATGGAGTTTTTTAGAGTGTTTAGGTATTTAGTTTTTCGATGCGTTTTTAGAGAAAAGAGACAAATCTCTTATAATACCGATTTGGTTATTGCTAAATTGTATTTGTAATTCAGTATAATATGTATATTATTTTATTGTAATTTTATTTATGCAGTCCGTGGTTAGCTTATCATTTTGTAGCTTATCAAACTGACGAGTGACCTTCCTTTCTCGAATTTCTTTCAATGGATCAAATTCAGTTGATTTAGTGGTTTCAAAATGTTCAGGATCAGCTATAATATTTTAAAATTCATCCTTGTTATTACTACAAAATGAACGAATCTTAAATTTGGAATAGTGGTTCCTCTAAACTGTAATAATCTTGGTGTACAATGAGATACGATTTTCCGATGTACGCTGCATTTTAAAGAGGCAGTCAAACAGGGATATTATGTAGATTCGAGTTGCAAATTTTTTTTGTTTATTAATGGTTGCTATTGGTATCAAACTCGGGCATATCAGGTACCTACCTACTTACAAGCTTGCAACAAATTGTCACGCTATAATGGCCTCGAAAAAATAAACTATATCTTAAAACCAAATGTATGTGTGAATTTGACTAAAATCTCGAAGATCTTTTTTAGCAATATCAGAAAAGCTTAAAGTAGTTTAAACCACGTTCAAAAATACATACTAAGTGGTAAAACTAATCTGCGACTTGCGGTTACCCCATCTATAGATCAAATTATTTCACAGTCTAGGTAACTGGTACACATACGCCGACTTGTTCTTGAACTGAGGTAGGTTCACTAAATTACTAAAACTGAAATATACTCAAACCGAGATGCACATACACCTATGTAGCATATATTATATAGGTACACTATAGTAGCTGAATATTCTGGCTTCACTTGTGTGCTTTTTTTTTGTGGAAAATCCTGTATAGTAGGTATCTATTAGTATATAGGTGAGTCTTGGTTCTAGAATGGCAACCGCGATAAGCGGACTGGATTTAGCACTTGGTATATTTTATACCGTGGCTTAAACTACTTATGTCCGTAGGCACACCTAGTCAATTTGTATGTAACATAAGACATAGCTTAACATGTCTTCATATGTGACACATAAATTGATTATGCAGACGGGCATTATTCTCAAAACTTTTCTAAAATGTTTAAAAACAATCTTTGAGATTTTCGTCAAATTCAGTTGATTTGTTTTTGAGTATATATATAAGTATATATAACACACACACATTTGGTTTGCATGGTATCTAACCAATTAAAACAAATAAAAATAACAAAAAACAAAGTACAATCACTGTACAAGAATAAGTATTTCGGGACTTTTATCACGTGAGTACGTGACCTCTTATTTTCCTATGAATATTGTACCTTTTTTACCGGGTCTTTTTCCGCATCTGGCAACAATATAAAATACAACTCAATAGAAGGTTGGGCAAGTTAAATATTTATTTTTTTTTAATTCTAAGTTAAATAACCTCAAATGAACAGAGAAAAATGCAAGTTAAGAGTTACTTTTCTTTTTTTTAAAATTGTAAAAGTTACAAGTTAACTATAAAATAAAAGTAACTTACCTACCTTACTACCTCAGTTAAAAATCAGTTATTTATTTAATGTTTAAAAATTATACATTTTTTAAAAGCTTACAAATAACGTAGTAGTTAATACCTACCTATATTATGTTTCAGAAAATAATAACTTAGAGTGGTAATACAATTAATTAGCTCATAACTTACCTAATAACATGGAAAACAATTTAAGTCGTTAGGTTAGAAATTACTTCTAAAAATAAAGTAACTCGTTATGTAACTTAATAACTTAAGTTTAACTCTGTAACTCGTAAATACCCAGCCTGGCCAGCCTTGATACAATTACAATATGTTACTTAGGTGTAAGTGGTGTAACTATTAAATAACACATTGGAAATAGCTATTTAGAGATGTGATAAAGTCAATTCAAATATTACCATAATACACTCACCTATTTTATTTCATTTTAATGAGGTATTATAATTTCCGACTACTGTACCACGTTCAATACTGTACATGACATATAAATATGTACCTATATTCTATGTCGATTAATTTAAACTGTACGTCACAAATAATATTTTCATCAATTCACTTTGTAACTCTGGTAAGGTAGTTGACATTTAAATGTAATATATTAATATGTTAGTGTTGGTCAGTGACATAAAAACTAATTTAAATTAATTGAGTTATTAATTAACTATATCAGTTACCGAATTCGATACACATAATATCATAACGACAATATCAACACCAATTTATTTTGAATCATATATTTATAATTACAAATGTGTGTTATAATTTGAAATTGCATTCGTTAGATTTTTAATTATTTAAATTTCAGTACATTTTTACACCTATATTGATTAACAATTTTATCGTTGTTTCGCATGTCTATAATTTTTTAATAAGTTGATAGTGTTTAATAAATAATAATTACCTTGTAATTAATGTACAACTACTATAGTGCTCATAAATAAAAATACCAACATACAAACCTCAATTACACGTGTTAAGAATATTATAAACAAAAACATACTTTTAGTTAGATCATCTCCAAGATCCAACTAGTTATTAATCAATTAAATCGTTAAAATATTTTTGAAATATAAATACAAAATATACCTAACTAATAACTATATATTTTATTAATGTAACTGAACTTGCACTGAATAACAACAACAAAAAATTACATAAATAAAAGTTACCACCACAACGTATCAATTTAATACCTTTAATGGATTTAGAAAACCAGCGATATCATAATCCGGTTTTCACGGACTTGGTGGTTGACGGATGCTGCAAAGTTAAAGTAAATGGTCTGTACTTGGATAAAAGTTTTACAGCTAAGCTAATAAATTCATTAATTTAAGTATAAAAGTGTGGAAAACATCTTATCAAATCGCCCTATATTATACAATAAATATACCAATACCTATTATGTAATCAGATTTTTAGCTATAATTATTGAAGGGCCACGATTAATTTAAAATATCAACATTTAATGTAGGTACGTACAAATATATCAGAGATTATATAAATAATCTGATGTATAAATAAGCACTACAGATTAAGAATATGACGTAACAATTATAAAAGTGATTAAAAAATTTTCAAAACTGCTAAAAATGTAAAACAAAAGTTTATATTTTCAATTCTCTGATATAATAAACAGATCTTGTACTTGAAAAGCATTACATATGACTCATATAAGTCGAAGGTGATCTTTTATGCACAAGTTAAATTGGTATCACGCTGCACGCGGAGTACCTGACCACGAGTTACTTTCAAAGTCACAATATTAATAAGTCATATTAAGTATAAATGATATTACATTGACCTCACCTCATAGTGTACAAAAAGCAGGTCTATTAGCATTGATTATAAATATTGAATTCCCTTATAATCAATGGTATTACCTTAGATCATATATTATGGATGGAGCTACGTGTGTATTGCTCAAATACCGATGTATGTTAAAACATAACCACCCACCACCCATTCAATATCAGGGAGCAACAAATTATTGTGCCAACGATAACTATAAAATAACTAATAAGTAGGGGATTATGTTGGAAAATTATTAAAGTAGCTATATCCATTGTATATTATAATCTAAGGGTTTTACAAATGTATACTCTCACCCTACAACCTAAAATTAATAACTGATATCCTAATAAAAACACTCTGTTAAGATTGTGTTAGAAATCGTTAGGTTAAAAACAGTGGCGTCCGCAGGGAGGGGGGGGGGGCTAACGGGCTGAAGACCCCCCATTGCTGTATTATAATTACTTTAAAAAAAAAATATTAATCAAGTTTAAATTGTCAACTGTACTAAGTAAGACGTAAATTTCATATGTCTTACCAGAATAATGAATTAATTTTTTAAAAAACATTGTATTTGCATAAAAATTTTCATAAATTATCTGTAATTTTTCGGTAAAAGTATGAACTACTTGTATGAAAGACCTTGTATTAAATTGTCTAGCCTTAGCTATACATATATTTTAATATTTTATAAGTTTTGAACTACAAATTAACTGTGGTTAAATTGTTTTGAACTTTAAATGCATATGTATCGTTATTATTTTAGCTATAATAAAAAAACTTACGTACTACATTTTTAAGCTTTTTGACCGGATAAATAATTTTTTATTAACATTTATAAAAAAAAAAATTTAATTAATCAAATACAATCCAAGTGAGGACGGTATAACCATAAACCAAGCTATTGTTACCAAACAATTTAAATAAGTTTTCATTTATTTCTCCAATTAGGTACTTTTAAAAGCACTGAGCAGATTCAATTTCGACCTCCTAAAAGTACCAACTAGATCCAATTTGCTTCCAAAAACATACACTGGGCATCGAAGCTTATGATAAGAGCATTTTTTCTACCAGAAAAGTTGAAAAGTTACAAACATTTTAAAATACCTCAAATAAACGTCTGAAATTATTAGACTGGACAAAATAAAAATTAATTTGTAATTAATTTTCAAGCCCCCCCCCCCCTCATTGAAAAATCCTGCTGACGCCACTGGTTTAACCACAACGCTTTTCGCCAGTTAACTAAGTTTTGTGATGTAAAAGAAATTGTAACTTAGTAATTAACAAAATAGCCTTCTAGCAAATTACTAATGAATGAGATTGATCAATGTATACAACACACAATTAACACAGAAATGTTTAAGATATACTTTGAACTATTACCAAATCATTCCTAAGACTGTAGATTGTTTGTAAGAAATTTGAACAATTGTGAGGAATTCGAAGTCCACTGGCAGGCCTTACTGGAGGTAATGGTATTTTGTTTCATTCGCGACTTGCTGTCATTAACACTTAAAAATTAAAACATTAGGTTATAAACTCTTAGGTCTTATCATTAGTTGTAAATAAAACTAATAAATATATTATAACATTTAATAAAGTTAAATATTAGTTTTTGTAAATAATGGTCATTCTTTGGTCATCATTCAACAACTTTTGTTGCAAAATGTTAAAATCTAATATACCTACATTATGAAATTGATTTTGGCAATTGATTTTAACCAAAATTAACTTACATTGCGCGGAGGATGTCGACAACATTTTCCGTTTTGCACAAATTTCAGATAATTTCATGTTTAATTTTGCAAATATTCAGTGATATAGGTATTAATTTTTAAAAAAATACATAATTTAAAACATTAAAAATAAAATAGTTTATTTTTAAATACATAATGTGAGAAGTCATTCTCTAACTTAATTTAATAATAATACAAAGAAGCTACTAGCTAAGATTATCGTCATTTGCATGTATGTTGTTGAAGGAGCATCTTCAACTTAATTGTCAGATAGTTCTGAGTCTTGTCTGCTTTTTTCATGTGGTTCCAAGTGTTTCTTTAGCGTAACATCAGTTGTTACCTTTTTGAAATACTCACATATGTATTGAGTATCTTCATTTCTGAACAAAATAAAAATAAATTAACTTTTTACATTATGTTTGATAATAATTAATATAAAAATAAGACTGAACTATTACTTTTTCGTTAGTTTGTTTAATCATCACATAGAAACGATGGCAATCTAAAGTTCTCATATTTCAAAATTTGTAGTTTATATTCTGAATATTATCATTAAGAAAAGTTGGTAGATGTTTCATTTTTGTAAAATGTGTGCAGTAAATATTCGTTTCAAAAAATAATAATTTATGATACCTAATACTTTATTATTCATCATCTCTAACAGTATTTTTTTATTTAAGATTCCTTAACAGATTACAAAGCTTTTAATTTTATTTAAAACCGTAAACATTTTAAAGTTTCCAGGAAGTATGTTAAAAAAGGATTATGTTTTAGTAATATTAACATTCAACTTTAAAGTACCAAAAGAGTTTTTGATAAGTTGAGTCATGGTTTATTTGAAAGTAAGTTCGGTTGTAGTGATGATTAGTTTAGGCGGCTTGAAAGTAATTAGTAAATTATTAACTTTTCGTTGACATTAATCACTGAACTTTTAACTTTGGAAATCATTATAATTGCAATACTCGTATTGTAATTATTTTGTTTTTTTAGTATATTTGAATATATTAACTTCACACTTGTATAATATATACTACGATATTCACTCACACTGCATAAACTTTAAAGTCCCCATTGTACGTTGATTAATAATATTGTAATAACACTGATCTTACCTATATTTCATTTTGTGATGGATTTGATTGTATGTCGTCGACATCTGATTGACACTGTCTTGGTGGAAATGTAAAAGAATAAATTGACTAGAACCGTACATATGACCGGGACGAATATGACGGTAATTCCAAGCCACCCTGCGAAGAAAAAATTTAAGTTTTGGACACAGCAACAATTTCTGTAAAGCTTATTATGTTATACGTCTCCTAAGACACCTTGAACATAGTTTTTCGCCTTCACAATACCATATAATGGGTGCTCTTACAGTTATGCATTTAAAAATGAAAAATATGCACTAATCATTTTTTAATTTCTTGGAGTTCCATGTTTTTATATTGAGTGTAAAGTTTATTTAAAATTAAGAAAAATATATTAATACTATTCCACTCTTCACCACTTAATATCTATAATAAATTTACAATAGATATTTACGTATAGTATTACATTGAAACTCTATCTTTGAAGTATAAAATTAAAATTAAAATAAAAAATTTCTAAAGAAGGAAAAATATGTATCAATGACTTTTAATATTTTTCATTTGTGAAGTCATGAAATTAATTTATGGGTTATTCATCAATAAATGTAATTTAAATAATAATAAAAAAAGAAGCATAATATACAAATGCAACTATAAAAATCATATAGGTACTAAGAGTATTGAGTAGTTATGGCAGAATATTTGAATTCTGTCGAACGACTCCCATCATAATATTATACAAATAACTGAAGATTCTCTTGTTGAACATACGTTTGCTGAAGAGGAAGGTTTACAGGTATAGATACATGCAGGCTATACAATATGTATATTATTTATCATCATGTTATTACTACCTATTATGTATATTATTCGAGATACGACTTACCTATGAATCCTTCTATTGATGTGGTCGTAGGCGCAGGTGACGAATATCTTCTATTAGCGTTGCTGTCAATTGAGTCCAATTTTAGATGTGCGAAAAATGCCATGCGCCCTTGGTTAAGGTGCCACCTCACACGTACAGCGAGTTATAACAGTAGGTATCAATCAAACCAAGGTATAAAACCCAAACTAACTAAAAAGTTATAGTTCTGTCTTATTTTTATATTAATTATTATCAAACATAATGTAAAAAGTTAATTTATTTTTATTTTGTTCAGAAATGAAGATACTCAATATATATGTGAGTATTGTAAAAAGGCAACAATTGATGTTACGCTAAGGAAACACTTGGAACCACATGAAAATTCATCTAGCAGTCTAGCCTCAGAACTATCTGACAATGAAGTTAAAGATCCTCCTTTAATAACAGAACATGCAAATGACGAAGAAGATAAACCTAAGGAGCAAAATCCATACAATAATTTTTGATTGATTTAATTTTGATTTATTAGTATTTTTTTAAATTTTATATTAGGTATTACTTTTTGGATAATTCCTTACAGCCTGCAGTTGTTTAATTCTGAATATTTCATAGTAATTTGTGAATTGTATCTATATATTTAACTTTGAATTATGTTATGAATTGATTCAATTATTTTAAACTTTATTGTTAGCTTTATTATTAGTTTGGGGAGTGTAGCATGGTTAGATTGACCACTGCAATTGGCCAAATGGTTAGAGTGGCTTACTAATACAATAAGCATTTGAGGCATATTTTGCATACCCATTTAGTAGGTTAATCACTGTGTGATTCAACATACCGTACCATTGTAATCGGACAAAATAATATTTCTGTAGTTTGGGTCTCTGATCTTTCTTCGTTTAAATGACTTTCAGTTCACAAATGGATTTTTGGACATCTTTAAAGTATAGGAATCCTGTTGACAAAAGTTAAAACTTTAAAAGTATTTAGAATAAAATATTAGCTCAAAATCAATATTTTAATAGAAAATGCGCAGAGACCAATTTACTTATTTACTGATACTGTTTCAGCATGCCAAAACTGAAGACAATGTAATTTTACAGCAACCAGTACAGGGCCGGACTGAGTAATTTTTAGAGGTATTCCTAAAATATAATTCTACAATTCCGTCCTCATCACCAGTTGAGGGGTTATTTAGTAAGACAATACAAGTATTAATACCTAGGCGTAATAGGTAAAATGATAGTATTTAAAAAATAATTTTATGCTGTAAATCAAACATGGTTTGAATATTATTATTATTTTAATTTATTATTATTATTTTTTTTAAATGTTAGATAGTAGCTTCTTTGTATTATTATTATTTTATTTTGAATGTTTTAAATTAGGTATTTTTTTAAAAATTAATACCTATTTCACTGAATATTTGCAAAATTAAACATGAAATTATCTGAAATTTATCTAGATAAAAATGTATTAATTTTAGATAAAATTTAGTTTAATTATTTTTAATCATTATCTAGATACAATTTAGGGTACTGTTATATTTATCTTTATCTAATAAATTATTAGTGTTCTATTCCAAACATTGTACATTAGGCGTTTAAGTGTATGATAGCGACGCTACGATTAGTGCACTCATTTCGAAGTTATGGCCTTCCAAAGTTTTCGATTTTACGTTTATACGCATGCCCGCAACACTCCTATATATGGAGGATCATTTTTGTTGCACCGAGTCGCCGAGTGGGGTCTGTCGATCGCCGAGCTCTCTCGGACAGTAAAAAACGAAAATATCATTATAGTAGCTGGTAGTGTTGCGGGCATGCGTATAAACGTAAAACCTATAACTTTGGAAGGTCATAATTTCGAAACCAAGTGTGAGCGACAAATTCTGATTGCACCGCCGTCTTGAACTCGACGAGTTACACAAGTTTCGATAAAAATAAAATTCAAAATGGCGAAGGCGAACTAGACTGCAATAATTATACCCAATAGTATATCATATTTAATTATTTCAAGTACTCACAATAAATGAACGGCTTCGTAGTTCATAACTGCCCGTACGTTTTGAGAAGTATTCGAACGTCAGATCAGACGGTCTGTGCTCCGAATTATTCAGACGTCTTAACCAAACCAAGGCTCCGGCTTTACGGTCTACGTCGCGCTATGCTACCATTTTGCGACTGTTCTGTCGATGATTAAACGAAAAAGTAAAGTGCGGAAATGGCGATGCCAAAGCAATATCCAAGTGTTGGCATATGTGGTCACACTGATTCATGCGGGCACCAATCGGAGCGCCGATTTCATTTCTTGCGTCGATGCATCGAAGGTACTAGGTGATGCGGTGCACGATCTCGAAATCCGCTTCACAGGCGGGTTAAAATAATGCACCGATTGCGGCGGGAAGTTTGAAGTGTTTGGACGGTAAAAAGTTAATTTTATTTAAAAGTATCTAAATTAAGTTAATTTTAGTGCAAAGAATAATGCAAATTATTAAGGAGGTTTTTAGTATATATTTAAAATTTACTATTTTAATATAAATTTCCTGTAGACGAAAATAATATGAAAAATAACTTTAATAGTCATTATATGGGTTATATTATATTATCTGCCTACACGCCGTTTATCATTATAAATTGTATTAAGGGGCCTCTACACCAGCCCGTTTTTTATGGAAAATAACACATTCTAAATTTAACCATACTCTATAGACTAGAATGCGTCAACCGACATAAGTTTTGAAAACGGATTTAGATTTTTCAATACTTGCTTGATGCATCGGTCGGAATAAATTTTAAATTTTTATTGTCAATATTATTTTTTTAAACGATTACAAAACTTAAAAAATTGTAACTTTTCAAGTCAAAATAATTAAATAATTATAAATATTTTTTAAATTGTATCACGAGCGATGCCTTGGAAATGTTATTAAGAATTTATAAGTTATTCAAAACTTAAATCGAAGTATTTATAAGAGCGTACTGTTAAATTAGAATCGTGTCTTTAGGGCGAAATTTTTCTTTGCATTTATTTCGAACAATCTGTTTGACATTTGCCTGCGAGTGCGTAAAGTGACCCCGCCACCATTCTCAACCTTCGCGTCGTTGTCACCCGACGCGGCACAAGCTAACCGACTTACTAACACTAATGTCCATTTACGAGTATACAATTACTAACACATCCACAACAGTAGTTTAGAAATTGCCTATATAATGTTCCTTAATAAATGTCATTGTTGAGGCCCCTTAACGTTTTAAACGCCTTAACGCCTATAATGCTTTTAGTTATTTTGTTGTAATTTAAAAATATTACTCTTGGGTTCTTGATACTTTCAAAGTATCTATATTATTATATTTGAATACAGACAATGACATTTTAAAATGCATTATTTTCAGCAAAAATTAATATAATCTACTTCAGTACTAATACCTAAATACCTAATATTAATAAGAGGGCTGCAACGTAGCATATTTTAAGGAGTACTATTTAATAAATAAATAAAGGCAATTCATGTGACATATAAATTAATACTGTACCTATGTGGGAGTAGTAAATGAACATTAGTGTGCTTAATCCGTCATCGTTTCCGAGAATCGCAGCAAGTCGAGTCGGGCAACCGCACCGGAAGCAACTCTCACACGCGAACGCACGTGTCAATACTTCGCTAAAAATGAAATATATTCTTGTTTTCCTGACTATAAAACTACTAAAAGCGGTAGTAAATAAACACATAAAAATGTCTAAGAAAACTTGTGTTTTGTGTTAAATAGTTTCTTTGTACAACATATAATTAACATACCATACTTTACAGGTTTAAAAAAATATTATTTTTGTTCTAGGGTTGAAAACTGTTTTTAATGTTTCGCATTAAAGTCTACATTTATGGAGTTACTGCTTGGTGGCTTTTGACGGTAATATACCAATATCGTGTAGTTGAACTAATGAACAGAGTTAATTTTTATACTACTTATAAATTACTTGCTGATATATCATCGATGTATCATGATTATAATTAAATATTTTTGTGTAGCTAACACCTATAAGACGTGCAATTCAAATTATAATATGTGCAAAAACAAATTTTTCACTATAGGTACTCTTTTATTTTTAATTGTATAATTATTTATTAGTTGGCATTAACTATCAAGTATTATGTCAAAATATTAAATTTGAAAATATATTTAATTTAATTTAAATAAAATAATAATAAACTAATTTACAATATTTGATTAAAATGTATTATCATGTAAATTTCCAAATATCTTGTAAAATTATGCCTTCTGTCACTTAATGTTCTACGTCGACACTTGTAATAGGGCATTGTACAATAACAGGATTTTCTTTTAAATCAACGTCATTTCTATGGATTGAATCGTTATACAGTTTTAAAATATTTTAGCCGGTATTTTCATCAATTTCTGATTTGAATTCTTCATAGAGTATTTGTCCCTTTTCATTCTCAATTTTCTTAAGTCCGTCTCTTACTGTTTCAACTAAATCTATTTGGTAGTTTAAAGTAGAATTTTGTTTTCAAGTAGAATTGAATTTGGTAACTACAACAAATGTGCTGTAAAATGTGATACCTTTTGATGTACATTTTAAAATTATTAAATAGGAATCCTAATAAATTCATTAATTCAAGTATAAAAGTGTGGAAAACATCATGTCAAATCACCCTATATTATACAATAAATATACCAATACCTATTCTGTAAGCAGAGTTTTAGCTATAATTATTGAAGGGTCACGATTAATTTAAAAGATCAAAAGTTAATATACGTGCAAATATATATATGAGGTTTATAATATTATTACATGGATGAGGATTGCCAGAAAACAACCAAAAAATGATTTAAAAAGTGACAAAAAATGCATTCAACCTCAATAATGTCTTTAAGAAATTCCCCAGATAAATTTTCATCATTTTACCAAACGAAAATACGAACACCAACTGATCAATATTAGTTGTTATTGGTCTGAGTCCTTGGTACACAACAGACGTTAATCAGACGATAAAAACGTTATCGACACATCGAAAATCGAAATCATAAGCAGAAATGCCTTCTGTCGACAAATTATGCATAATATTGGGAACGAAATTTCATGAACTAATATTTTAAAGTACCTACCAATTAAGTTTAATTCGAAAATGCATAATATGATGTATAAATGAGCACTAGAAATTAATAATACGACGTAACAATTATAAAAATGATTAAAAAACTTTCAAAACTACTAAAAATGTAAGACATAAATTATGTTTTCAATTCTCTAATGTAAGAAACAGATCTTGTACTTGAAAAGCATTAAATATGAGTTCCCAAAAAAATAATACGTTTTTCATTCGATTCCGGGTCACAGATTAATAGATTATTTAAAACTTTTCATACAATCTGTGTCTGGGCCTTAATTATTACACTAATGAATTTGTTTGATCATTAGGAAACGAAACCTAGACGTTGTGTATACGTATTTTAATAATTAGTTTGGTCTATGATCTACTGACGGTTTGATCTCACCAATTTTAACTTCCTTGAAATTGTTATAGCTAATATATAGTGTCAGGCCTGCTAAATACGATAGGTATTAAGCATGTAAATCGCAAAAATCGTATAATTTAAATCGTATTTTTTTTACTAGAGCCTAAGTAACTCGAGTGCCCCCAGCAAATATACAAATTTTAGATCTACGTTAGTTAAAATTTTGATTAAAAATAGTTTGGAAAACATAATTTAATAATTAATCCCTGTCCGTTTCGAAAAAGCCTTCCAAAGTACACCAAGTTTATGCTTCGCCGTAAATTGCAATTATCCTATAATTTAAATCGTATTTTTTTTCTTGAGCCCAAGTCCCTCGAGGCCCCTTCAAAAATATACAAACGTTGAATCTAGGTTAGTTACTCTTTCGATTAAAAATGGTTTGGAAAACATAATTTTCAGTGTTTATTTCCAAATAGCCGACTTAAGTAGGTACATCTCGCAGCCACTTAGCCCTTAAATCGCAAAAATCGTATAATTTAAATCGTATTTTATTTTCTGGAGCCCAAGTAATTTTAGAGCACAATCCAAAATATACAAATTTAAAATCTACGTTAGTTACCCTTTCCATTAAAAATGGAATGGAAAACAGAATTTTGCGTGTTCATTCCAAATAGCGATCTTAAGTACATCCCGCAGCCACTTAGTCCGTAAATCGTAATTATCGTAAAATTTAAATCGTATTTGTTTTTCTGGAGCCCAAGTTATTTGAGTGCCCCTTCCAAAATATACAAGTTTTGAATCTACTTTAGTTACCCTTTCGGTTAAAAATAGTTTGGAAAACATTTTTTTCCGTGTTTATTTCCAAATAGCCGCCTCAAATACTTAAGTACATGTCGCAGTACCTTAGCCCGTTAATTGCAATTAACTTATAATTTAAATCGTATTTTTTTTTCTAGAGCCCAAGTAACTCAAGTTCCCCCTATATATACACACATTTTAGAACTACGTTATTCACAATTTTGATTAAAAATTGTTTTTAAAACATAATTTTCCCTGTTCGTTTCGAAAAAGCCTTCCAAAGTACACCAAGTGGCGGCTACGCCCGTAAATCGCAATTATTGTATAATTTAAATCGTATTTTTTTTCTGGAGCCCAAGTCCCTCAAGTGCACTTCTACAATATCCAAATTTTGAATCTACGTTAGTCATCCTTTTGATTAATAATATTATTGTTAATTTTTGAATATTATTTTTTATAGATTAATTATTTTTTTAGTTAAATGTATATCTATATTATATAAGTCAAATATTATATTTTTAATTAAATATTAATAATATAACAATTACACTATTTATTTTTTATAATATTGTATTCTTGACTCTGGGGGTTATTTTTCCTAGGGTCGGGGATTTTTTTCGGGGTGATTTTTATACCTCTATTAACTATCTCTATGTTCTATATAGTTCAGTGCTTTGGTATACTGTAAAATAATGTTCAATAATCTTAATAAATACAAAGTAATTTATATCATACCGGGAAAAATTGTTTCCTTAAAACGAATACAAGCATACAGCTTATGATATTTACCATATTTATGAATGGTCAATATAAAAAAGGTGGGTAAGTGGATGTCGCTCTGCTGTACAGTAGGTTACAAGTGAGTCACTGTATAATGGATGCTTTTAAATTTGAATTCAATGATACAATATCATTGTATAAGAAAAACGATTCTGAGCGAAGACGGTATGTCAGTCTAGGTTTAAGACAAATTATATACATATCTATGGTATTAAAAAAAAAAAATTGACCTATAATAAATTCCAAATTAATCATATCACATTATCACAATATCCATTAGGTACTTATAAAGTTATAACACGTTATACATCAACATCAATAACAAACCCTGATACTATCATAGATATATAGTGTACTACTTTAGAAGTTTCAAGTAGGTACCCATGAATAATATTATATAATCACATCAAAATAACTAGGTTTTTTAATATGTAATTTCGTCCAAATTTGAACATAAAATGACTATAAAAATAAACTGTGATTGTATATTTTTTAGATTTTTCGGTAAGAGAATTAACTACTTACGTGGAATCTTGTTTTAAATTTTCAATCCTTAGCTATAAAAACTGAACATTTTATAATTTATTAATTACGATGATTAATAATTTTCGAGATTTTGAAAAATTCTGTCAAAATTCGATGTTTAAATGCTTATAAAAAAAAATTGTGCGTATGTATTTTTAATTTTTTTCAACTGATATTGTAACAATATATCAGGAGCCTTGTATTAAATTTTTACACTTTTTGGCCTAACAGATAAAACTTTATTGATATTCATAGAAAAAAAAACTAAAAAAATTTAAAAATGAAAATGTCCGTAAACAGCTCAAAAAGAGTCAAAATATTTTCAAAATTGTATGGTGTATAGGAAATGCTAATATAAACATTCAGTGAAATTTTCATGTATCTACAGTTATTCGTTTTTGAATTACATCAAAATTAGAAAATCGCTACATGAGAAATCGAGTGAATATCCAATGTTATAAAAATTTGAATTTCAAACGCTCATAAAAATTTAATTTAACTGTAAGGTAGAGATTTTTTTATTGATACAGGTAGACAAACTTATAAGGGATCTTTTATTACATTTTCATATCTTAGATTTAAAAAGAAAAATTTTTACGAATTCTTAACTCAAAATAATTTGCTAATTTTCGTGATTTTTCCATATTTTGTCAATATTTGAACTTTAAATGCTTATAAAAAAAAACTGTGACTAACGATTTTTAATATTTTTCATCTGCCTTTGAAACAATATACTAGGAGCCTTCTATTAAATTTTCAATTTTTTTAACCAACAAATAAAATTTTATTGATATTTCTAGAAAAAAAACTAAAAAAAAAATGAAAAATGAAAATGTCCCTAAACTGTTCAAAATAAATCAAAATATTTTGAAAATGTTATCGTGTATAGAAGATGCAAATATAAACAACCAGTGAAAATTTCATGTATCTACGGTGATTTGTTTTGAAGTTACACCAAAAACCAAATTCAATTTTCTGAAAAATCGATTTTGCGTAAAAATTCACGTTTTTCCTTAATTTTTCTTTTGTTTTTCTTGGCGCTTTAGAAAAGTACTGGGAATTTTTAATTTTGACCTCCCCAATGCACCAACGATATTCACTTTCCAATCAAACAGGATACTGAAGTCGAAAATCGAAGCATTATTTCGACTACTTATCGTGTACACAGACACAAAAAAAAAAAAAAAATAAAAAAAAAACACACATCATTGTAAAATCAATACATTCATCGTTTCACTCAGAATCTAAAAAAAGTTAAATTAACTTTAAAAAACTAAATACTTAAATTTTTTCCAAAAAAAAAAATAAGAAATACAGTTTAATTTTAAAGATTTGTTTATATTTTATTAAAGAATTGACTAATTTATTTTGAGTTAGCTATTAGAAGTTTTTTTTGTAGGAGGGCTGAGCTTCCCCCTCAAGATCCCCCCAAACACTAGTTGCGCTTATAAGAGTTTGTGGATTGAATTATATTTATGATTATTTTTTTATGAATAGAAATCCTTAGTTAGGTACTTACTTTTCCATAATAGTTGAATTTCAAACTTGAATGTAGTGTAACTCTAGTGTACGAAATTTAGTTTTAAAAAAACCTACATAAATCTTACAATAGTCAATAAAAACGGGAAACTAATAATATATGAATGGGTACAACTCAAAAAATTTACTCTGCTGTACAGTAGGTTACAAGTGGGATACTGTTTAATGGATTTTATTAAATTTGAATTCAATAATATAATATAATTGTATAAGAAAAACGATTCTGAGAGGAGACGGTATTTCAGTTTAGGTTTAGGTAAGACATAGGTATTATATACATATTATCTATGGTATTAAAAAAAAATTGATCCATGATAGGTACCTATAATATGTGCAAATATATCAGAGATTATATAAATAATCTGATGTATAAATAAGCACTACAAATTAAGAATATGACGTAACAATTATAAAAATGATTAAAACATTTTCAAAACTGCTGAAAATATAAAACAAAAGTTTATATTTTCAATTTTCTGATATAATAAACAGATCTTGTACTTGAAAAGCATTATGATATGCATATGAGTTTCTAAAAAATAATGCTTTTTTCATTCAAGTCCGGGCCACAGATTAATAGATTATATAAAACTGTTAATATAATCTGTTTCCGGCCCTTAATTATTACACTACTGACGGTTTGACCTAACCTATTTTAGATTCCTTGAAATTATTATAGCTTATTTAGAATCTGGGCTGCTGAATACGATAGGAATATCGTCTAATTCCTAAAACAGATCAGAGGGTGGTGGGTTTCTCAAAAATCAGCTGAATTGATTGCCTCAGCCATCAACACCAAATTATATTAAATAATAAAATTATGTTATAAAAAAAATCGATAGATGAAAATTCAGATTCCAACATGTAAAAAACAATTATACACTTTATAAGTTAAACAAGGTTAGATATATTTTTGGTTAGTAAAAGTAAAATAAATATGAAATCCAATATAAATAAAGATATATTTTTGGTTAGTAAAAGTAAAATAAATGTAAAATTTAATATAAATAAAGATACATAAATAGAATAATTTTTTTTGGTTATATAAAGTTATTATGTATAAATTCTAATCGATTTTTTCCAACTAGTAAAATATAAAACTGTATACAATTTTAATCCAACATAATATGAATAACATAAAATGTAAAGTACTTAATCAAACCATTGTTTTTCTACTTTATTATAGTGATTAACAGTTTCTTATAATATTATCATATTAAGTAAGACTAAGTAATTTTAGTCGACATGGCATAAAATAACGTCTCAGGTACTTCACTAGAGTGTGTTCGAGGGAATTATTATAAAATTGTTTTCGTAACATGTATTGTAATATTATTGTGAGTATAATTTATCATTTTATGTTTAAATATAATTTATTGTAGGTATATTAAAACTATTAACTATGGGTTAGGTATTGTTCAAGTAAAAATGTATGAAATGTGCAATAAAATTTAGTATTAAGACTTAGTCAGTAAGCTTTAGACATAAAAACTAGGTCATGCCATAATATATATTATAACTCAAAATAAGTAATAGAAAATGACAAATGTGGGTTCTTCAGAGGGGATCGCACGATGCGTTGACTGTTTTACACAAGAATAAAAAAATGTTAATTGTGTGTAAAATGTAAGTCAGAAATGAACTCTGACAATATTATATTACAAATAATAAAAAATCTAAAATAAACATTTTTTTTTATCAATATTCATTAAAATTCCATGTGGTTTTTGGTATTGAATTTAAAATAAAAAACTGTAACACAATAGTATTTGTGGTGCCTAACAATTATTATAGTTGTACCTATATTATTATTATAAATAAAAGATTTTTTTTTTCCAAAGCGGAGCGATATTTATGTTTTTCTTGCAGGAGTATAGGTTATTTTCTTAATATTTTCTTTATTCATTTAGGCACACGGTGCGCACAATGACTTCGGCCACTTTGTATGGATCGCAGTTGGACGCTGGTCTACGATCTTCCAAGTAACCCTTCTTTTCGTCAGCACAACCACGAGGAATACGAATACTGGCCCCACGGTTTGCCACTCCTAGAACAATAATAAGATAGTTTACACATTTTTTTTTACACTTGATACAATTGATTGTAACAATACAATCAATGCAAATTAATAATTAAAAAAATAAATTTTCTATTAATTATAGTAAAAAACAATTATAAAGATTTAAAACTAAAATTCCCATCAATTATATCCAGAATGATTCGCCAATTATTCTCTTTTTTCTTCAATAGTGCAGTTAATCAAAATCTGATTTTTTGAACTTGTAAATATACCTACTTTAAGACAGTATTTTCAAATTCTTATAATTGTATGTGCTGTTTTATGAAAGAATTTTCATTTTTGAAATAAGAACCCCTTATTTACCATAAATTATTTAGTGGATATTTTTTTGGAAAATGTAAATGTAGGTACCTAATCCAAAAAGTAGTTTTTCGAGTTCCAAATTTTGAATTAGATACATCAAAAATAAAAATAAATATCGACTAAATATTTTATAGTAAAAAATTGTTCTTATTTGAAAAACATAAGTTTTTTTAATTGTAATTTACGAGATTATAGTATAAATTTTAGTACAAAAAATGTCAAACAATTTGAAATTTTTTCTTAAAGAAGGTATATTTAAAAATATAAAACATCAGAATTTGAATTAATTCATTATTAATTGAAAAACTGGTGTGAGCATGCTTGGTGAATCACTCTGTATATTTGTTTATCTTTGTTGTTTCTGCTGTAACATTAAAAAAAATATATAATTTATTTAAACATTTTACTATAGGTGTTAAAATGGTACTTTTTGGGAATATTCTAAAACTTTTTCAACATCTACAGGTTGAATGTCTTAGTTGTAGTACTAGTGGTAGTACTAATGTACTATAGTAAATAGGTACTTCTGAGTACTCACCAGCCGAGAAATTTTGAATGGAAGAAGTTTCGTGTTTTCCAGTCAAACGACGTTCATTATCTTTGCCTTCGTTAGGATCGTACACCATAATATGTCTCATATGTTGTTTAGACAATTTTTCAATAGCCTTTTCGATTTCACTGAAACAGTTATTAATCTTTAGTTTAGAATTTTAAAACTCTTAAAAATATATTCTCAATTTAAAGTGTAACTTACATAATTCCATTGTTTTCTCTCATAGCTTGAGTTGAGAAATTACAATGCGCACCGGCACCATTCCAATCTCCCGGAACTGGTTTTGGATCAAGTGTTACCACAATGCCAAACTCTTCGGCAATACGGTGTAATATGAAACGAGCCATCCACAAATGATCACCGATGCTAATACCTTCACACGGTCCAACTTGAAATTCCCACTGAAATAAACGATTCATATTTTAATTATCTTACATAATATACATTACTATATAAGACAATTTCGTTTTGTATAAAATATTAAAATGCAGCTTTAAAATGCAAAAATAGTATAGTTAATTATAGTAAAAGATATTAAAAGTTCAGATGAAGAAAATTTGATATTTTTTTTCAAATTTGGTGTCTTATAATATTGCATCTAAATAAAACTAAAGTTGTCTTGAATGTGATACTTATAACTTATTTGAATAATGAGTGTTCACTGTTAAAAGTACCTCCCCGCAAGGTCACTAAAAGTGAACCGTACTAAAATGTTAACACTTTAATATGTTAAGTATGTACATAACAACAACATTCATACTTCGTCTGTAATCAAATGACATTACAATATCTAAAAATCACTATTAAAACCTAATAAATATCTGTACCCACGCTCAATTTTTTTTTTTTAACTAACCCACGGCATATTAATTTAATATAATCTAATTTAATACATATTCATTACAAAAAGAAGTTCAATGTGTTTTAATAGAAGACGGTCAGAAATTCGATTCAAATTCGAGCGATAAAATTTACAACTAGGTACCTCCAGACAATTTTTACTCAATCCAGTGAAGGTCGAATGAGTTTTTTACAATAACATCTAGGTATGTATTTCATTTATCTTCAATCAGTTACCAGTAAAAAATGTCAACAGTATACGTTGACTGCTTCAGACAGCGTTATAATATAATATATTACATAGTATTATACAAAGTACCTATATGTATTAAAATGTAAATTGTATACATCTGCGTTGGCGAATAACATTCGTAAATTTTTAATATTAATGAGCGTGTAAATTATATAGGTACCTGAGCTGGCATAACTTCGGCATTCTCTCCAGATATGTTGATTCCTGCGTACAGACATGCACGATAATGAGCCTCCACTATGTCACGTCCGTACACTTTATCAGCACCGACACCGCAATAGTACGGACCCTATACATATAATACAACAACGTGAATTATTGTATTTCAGTAACCAACAAGTCGACAATTAGTGACTATTTTATAATTTATAATTATGGTTCGCATTTGAAGGCAAAAGCCTTTTTTTATAATAATAATGGAAAAATAATTTTTACATAAAAATGTGTTTCATTTAATATCTAAGATGATGGATGTACTTTTTGTCTGTTTTTGCCTTTTTTGTGTTTAATTTTCAATTGATATGATAGTTTTAAATAAATTCAACAAAGTAATTTCTTAGAACAATGGATGGGAAAAAACAATCAAGTATTAATAAATTGGAGAAACAACAAACAATGACGATTTAATAAGTAGTAATCTAAATTTAGATAATTATTTATGTATGAAGTACGCCTCAATAACTTCGGTGGAAGTAGAAATATCATTTTCTATGTACCTACAAAAATATTTTGAACCGAAATCGTCAATGGTTTACTGAAGAGAATTTATCTAAGTACATGGTAGTGCATTTTTTTTAATACAATCTAGTTACATCAACTACAATCTATTACATTTTTTAGTACATTTTGTAATTGCTTTTTTTATATAAATTAAATGTTTTTTTTATTGCATTTTTTGACATTTTAAATTCTTTTTTTATTGATTATATATTGCCTTCAAATGTAAGCCCTATCTATAATGTACTATGACATGTACCTAAGTACATGACATCCGTCGACTGTCATGGTGTATACACGAAACATACCTGAGGACCTGGGTATCCAGTCTTTGGCCATCCGAACGGTTGGCCGTCAGTGTCGAGTAACGTGTATTCTTGTTCGATACCAAACCAGGGTTTTTGATCCGCAGCTTTAATCATAGTCTCCAAAGCTGATTTACGATGATTTGTATCTATAAATATAAAATATATGAAAAAAATATTGTAATGACATTTTATACTATTATAGAAATGTAGATATGATATTTTAATTATTCATGCGTTCACCTGCAGGTGGTACCATTATACATAATACATATGGTTAAATCATAACGGTAAAATCAATTTGTATAGCCAGGGTTAGGGATGGGAATTTTTATTCAACAAAATTGTAATTGATTATTATTGTGAGATGTAGGTAAAAAGACGGATTATCGGAAAATTGGTACAGTCATTTTTAACGTGGAATATTTATACGTTTGTTAAAAATCAGGGTTTGTTAAACTATAAAAAAAACAATCATAAATTGCCTACACATTAGATAAGTACTGGCTTACTGCATGTTATTTTAAGGAACTATTACTCTAATCTACAACGACAAATTATTATAACGATGATTAAAGATATTGTATAGGTTTCATACGACCTAGTGACGTACGTGAAGTTGGCCCTTCAACTATGTTAAAACATTTTGAAACTTATGCTCAGAGTTAGCAAGTAGTTTGCAAGAATTTGCAAGACTATTTTTAGAATTTGCAAGTTAAAATTATGGAAGTTATCGGAAATAATGATACTGCAGGGCCAACTTCACGCAGCCCTTCAAAGTCAACCCAGAAACTCCAAACCGGTATTAAAACATTTCCTACAGTTAGCAAGAGTTTGCAAGTCCATTATCAGAGTTTGCAAGTAAGTTCATTGGCCAGGGCGAGCTTTCAAAGTTTTGTGCCCGGCCCTTCAAAGTCAACCCAGAAACTCCAAACCGGTATTAAAGCATTTCCTACAGTTAGCAAGAGTTTGCAAGTCCATTCTCAGAGTTTGCAAGTAAGTTCATTGGCCAGGGCGAGCTTTCAAAGTTTTGTGCCCGGCCCTTCAAAGTCAACCCTGAAACTCCAAACCGGTATTAAAACATTTCCTACAGTTAGCAAGAGTTTGCAAGTCCATTCTCAGAGTTTGCAAGTAAGTTCATTGGCCAGGGCGAGCTTTCAAAGTTTTGTGCCCGGCCCTTCAAAGTCAACGAACATGAACTTGACCCACCCACTTCCTATGATTTGACCCAAACCAATACCAAAAGTTAGCAAATAGTTAGCAAATAATAGCAAATTTACTGTAGGAGTTAGCAAATCATAATTGAAGAAAATATAACTAATTTTTATTTGGGTGGGTCAAGTTCAGGTTACCCACCCACTTTATCCGATCGACTCCAAATAAACACCGGTAGTTAGCAAATAGTTAGCAAATAATAGCAAATCAATTTTTGAAGTTAGCAAATCAAAATTCTATTTTTGGCCGATTTAAGAAAAAAAATTTCAGCCCACCCACTTTGTCCGATCGACTCCAAATAAACACCGGTAGTTAGATAATAGTTAGCAAATAATAGCAAATAAATTTTTGAAGTTAGCAAATCAAAATTCTATTTTTGGCCGATTTTAGAAAAAAAAATTTCAGCCCACCCACTTTGTCCGATCGACTCCAAATAAACACCGGTAGTTAGCTAATAGTTAGCAAATAATAGCAAATCAATTTTTGAAGTTAGCAAATCAAAATTCTATTTTTGGCCGATTTTAGAAAAAAAATT
Organism: Macrosiphum euphorbiae; assembly: GCA_949089665.1. NCBI lineage: Eukaryota > Metazoa > Arthropoda > Insecta > Hemiptera > Aphididae > Macrosiphum > Macrosiphum euphorbiae. Next base: position 4,222,030 of record CARXXK010001085.1, on the reverse strand, counting down.
TCAGCCCACCCACTTTGTCCGATCGGCTCCAAATAAACACCGGTAGTTAGCTAATAGTTAGCAAATAATAGCAAATCAATTTTTGAAGTTAGCAAATCAAAATTCTATTTTTGGCAGATTTTAGAAAAAAAATTTCAGCCCACCCACTTTGTCCGATCGACTCCATATAAACACCGGTAATTAGCTAATGGTTAGCAAATAATAGCTAATCAAGCGGAGTGGAGTGGTTCGGGGTTACCCCGCGAAATGTTTGTCCACTTCACCGCTCGTCTAAACTTTAAATACTTATAACTCATAAACTACTCGCCCCAAATTCAATTTTCATGTATCAAAATACTAAGAAAAATATTCTACTTTAGAATATAAAATTAAAACCCTATGTTGTTATTCAAAAAAGTAAAAAACTTAAAAAATTATAAGGATAAAAAATATTTAAAAATATAATTTTTTAATAAAAATGTTGTTTTATAAGCGACTTGAAACTATGTAAAAAATATTTTCAAAAAAATTTACACTTTTGTGTATATGTATATGAGTGTTGTTTGATAAAAGAATCACCCAGCAAATTGAATTCAAATAAAAAAATGTTGAATTTTTATTTCCATTTATATTTTTACTGAATTAAATATTCATTTTTTTATCAAATAAAGATTTTTTCATCAAATGAATTTTTTTTTAATTAAATATATATTTTATATTTTTTTATTTTATTTAGATTTTTATATCATTAGACATATAAGTTACGTAATAAAAAATACATAGAATCTATATAAATTGACATATATTTTTTAGGTTCATATTAGTTGCTGTAATACATTACATATCGTTTCACTACGTAACCTACGTGAGACGAGGATTCGATCAATGGGAAATACACAACGACTTGGAAAAAAAAATTAAAAAAATTAAAAACATATCGAATACGACAGTAAACCCACATATAATAATGTACATCAGACAATAGTTTAGTTTAAAAATCAAGAAGCAAGTAGCAACTAACAAACTATATTACTATTTTGTATGTTTGTCATTATTTCTTATTTAATATTTTAAAATAATTTTAATAACTTTCAGGATAAGTTTATTATATTATAATTATGTTTTTAGTATTCCAATAAATACCTAGAGTTCAAATATAAAAAAAGTAAATAATCCCTAAGATTTAAATAAATTTAAATTGATTTAAAAATTATTTTTTATAAGTTTGTTTATTTTATTGATGAAAGAATAATATAAAACTATATTATGAATTGTGGTGTTTTATAACTACTATAAAATAAATCATATATTATGTTATTTTAATACCACTTATACGTAGAGGTGTACATACAACATATATTTAATTCTTCATAACATAGGATATGTGTTAAAGAGTGTAAAATAAAACATATATTGTGAGGTGTTTGCTAAAAGAATAGAAGGCAGTTCCGGCAGGATACAGAGAATCGACTTGAAAAACTATTATGGGTGGGCTGAAATTTTTTTTCTTAAATCGGCCAAAAATAGAATTTTGATTTGCTAACTTCAAAAATTGATTTGCTATTATTTGCTAACTATTTGCTAACTACCGGTGTTTATTTGGAGTCGATCGGATAAAGTGGGTGGGTAACCTGAACTTGACCCACCCAAATAAAAATTAGTTATATTTTCTTCAATTATGATTTGCTAACTCCTACAGTAAATTTGCTATTATTTGCTAACTATTTGCTAACTTTTGGTATTGGTTTGGGTCAAATCATAGGAAGTGGGTGGGTCAAGTTCATGTTCGTTGACTTTGAAGGGCCGGGCACAAAACTTTGAAAGCTCGCCCTGGCCAATGAACTTACTTGCAAACTCTGAGAATGGACTTGCAAACTCTTGCTAACTGTAGGAAATGTTTTAATACCGGTTTGGAGTTTCAGGGTTGACTTTGAAGGGCCGGGCACAAAACTTTGAAAGCTCGCCCTGGCCAATGAACTTACTTGCAAACTCTGAGAATGGACTTGCAAACTCTTGCTAACTGTAGGAAATGCTTTAATACCGGTTTGGAGTTTCTGGGTTGACTTTGAAGGGCCGGGCACAAAACTTTGAAAGCTCGCCCTGGCCAATGAACTTACTTGCAAACTCTGATAATGGACTTGCAAACTCTTGCTAACTGTAGGAAATGTTTTAATACCGGTTTGGAGTTTCTGGGTTGACTTTGAAGGGCTGCGTGAAGTTGGCCCTGCAGTATCATTATTTCCGATAACTTCCATAATTTTAACTTGCAAATTCTAAAAATAGTCTTGCAAATTCTTGCAAACTACTTGCTAACTCTGAGCATAATTTTCAAAAAGTTTGAACTTGGTTGAAGGGCCATCTTCACGGTCGCGACCTAGTGCAACTGAAACGTTCACCTTATTAACACGCTCGAACAATTTTATTATAATAGAAATATTTGTGAAAGAATACGTTAGAATTGAAAAGATTGGAAGAATACGTACCTAATGAATTTAATTATTTAACATTTAGGAAAAAAACAATTTTAAAAATGCTTCACTTCAATACATGGATCAAGTATGAAACTAATAATAGTTACTTAAATAAATAGCAATGGATATTTTTTTTAAATACAATAAATATACTATTGTCGTAACTATTATGAATTTATTAATATATTATTTTATTTTTGTACACATACTTTGCCTATTTCATTTCTTTTATTCAAAACACAATAGACCGTACCAATGTTTCGTTTACCACAAAGACAAGATTGATGAAGATCATGTGGCAAATATTTGTAGGGCCGGAACAGTGTGTAATTTTTATTGACCCACTCGTAAGTACAAGGGACCAACAATTCCACTAGTAAGAACAATATACTTGTAATATAGGTAGGTACCTTATATTTCTACTGTTTTTCGAGTGCAGAACAACTACCGAATATTAAGTATTGCGGGTAGAAAAAAATATGATTATGATCAAAATATCTAATTTTCCACAGTTATTAACGATATTTATATATTATAGTTTTCTTCGTCTGTCCCCCTCAATAAATAAAAAAAAAATTGTGAAAGTTCGGAATTGGGCATATTGTTATTGCGAGTGTCAATGATTTTTAAAAATTCGTCAGTACATAATATGTTTATACTTTATATTACCAGCTGGGGTGTGATCGTGTTTGTAAGCTTCGCACATGACAAGTTTGTTTGGTGCCAACCTGAACGGGTCGTTAAAAATGGCCACTGGATACAAAAATGTGTCTGAGTTTTCTCCTTGAGATTGGTACGTAGAACTTCCGTCGTAATTCCAGACTGGGAGCTCTGTATTAAAATAGCAAATTACAAATATTAAGTTTGAATCGAGATAATCGAGTACCTAACTATATTTCCACTGACCACTATTATTAAACAGCAAACCATTATTTTTTTGCTTAATTTATTTTAATAAAACATTATTTTTATCCCTCCAAAGTGTATAAGAAATTTAAATTATTAAACCGTACGTCAGTACTATATTGATTGAATGGATGTATTCAATAACAATTTTTTAACAGTAAAATTAGTTAATTTTTTAGATATTTTCAATATTCTCAATATTGCTAAATAAACATAATATTTTAATCACATCAAAATAATATTTATTACTTTTGTCTATTTATTTATTTATATTTATTAATTAACCCGTAATGTCATAACCCATAGGCCACTGGGTGTACGATAAACTTGAATTAAATGTGATTAATTTGATGGTTGGTTTCTTGGAATGTTTATAGAAACCGTTGATATTTAATTAAATTAATGAGGCCATAGAAAGTGCTATTTCTTATTTGGCGTAGTTAATTATTTTTCTGTTGGGGGAATGCTTTGAAAAAGGGGATGGATAATTTAGTGATTTTAGCTTTTATACTGCGGTCTGTCAATATGGGTCTAATTTGTCCAATTATACTTTATGTAGAATGGCTACATTTAATCTAACTTAGTCTATTTATTACAAAGGACTAAAAGAGTATACTAGTTAATATACATTTAATGAATAGATTGATTGATGGAATATTTATATATCATACTATTACCCGATTCCGTGTTCAAGAAACGATTACAATTTTAAATTCCAGAGTACCTAATAATTATGTGATTAATCGATAAAATATACGTTTCTTGTAATATTTTAGTATTTCATACTGCATATGGCTATTTTTCATTTGTCTGTTTTTGTTTGCAAATTACAATGAATGTTAGATCAAAACATTTAGTCGTTTACTATGAATTACTCATATAATAGGTTATAAATGACGACGTAAATTTGCTGCAATAATTATAATGGTATGAGAACATTGGGAAAAAAAATTGTATAGTATATTTTAACAGGATATCCTAATTCCACTGACCCACCCGGTCAACCATTAAAAATATTATCCGGAAAACATTTACATTTATGATAAAAAATAAATGATTAATGAATTAGATTAACTAACTAGTCAGATGGTTAGTGATCTCGACGGGATCGACTCAAATGTAATTTATTTTTATTTAAATTTATATTTTACAAAATTAAAATGTATAATGTATGAACATATCAGGTGGTTATCTAATATTTTTGATTAGATACAAGACCAATCGATATACCTTCGGGTTTTGTAGGCATAAAATCTAGTGTTCTGGACTTGGCTCTAAGATTTTGTCCGGTTCCGTCAATCCATACGTACATGACTTGTACCTTATCCTTGGGTTGAGGCAGCTGTTGAAATCTAGCCGCAACAGCTTTGTTTATAACATAGTTGGGAGAAGTTTCCAAAAATCCGCTTCCCGGCATGGCTGAACTGTAAAATGTATTCATTGTTAATATTACATTGTCTATACTGATAATTTTACCATATATAATATATACAACGACTATCTCGACAACTTACAATTGAAATCATCAACCATTTACGAAGCAGGCAATCTTAACAAAACAATATTATCAAAGTATATAATAAGTATAATTTATGTATATCAATAAATGTAAAATAAATGTAAACATTGCCTGCTTTATAAATGGCGAATGACTTCAACATTGGTCACAACACTCACAACTGTAGTAGGTATAAAGACGGCTATATACCTAGTATTGTTGCATAAATCTATGAATTGGACCGAATAAATAAGTATATCGGCTATTATCGAGGATTATTCTAACACAATTATTACGATGTCTATTTAGAAAACTGATGTAAATACATCAAATATAAAAGATCGATTTCAAGAAAAACTATTTTTCTAAATTTAAATAATAATAATAATAATAATTGTACGATCTTTTTACTTTTGTGTATCTAAATTCTACCTGTACATTATATTACCTATGTTATTACCTAGTTCAATTACGTGACGTACATCGTACATGGAAATGCCATATAAATGTAGTATACTAAAACTAACCGATACATATACTTTATTTTAATATTATTCTTAAAAATTGCAGGTAGAATGTGTTGATAGGTACAAGACGATTGACGATTGCACGACATATTTTTATGTTTAATTTATTGTAAAAATTACCCTTACACAACTATATACCTAACCATATTAATTAAAAAAACTGCTGAAGACATAGAAATGTGTTTTTATAATAAGAAAAAATAAGATTGAAACTTGTAAAAGCAATAATCCGATTAACCAAAATTTTATATACCTATTTAAGACAGTATTACAAAAATTTATTTATGATTATGCCTATGTTTACTCACCTTAATTACGTCAACAAGTGGTTATTTAAAATGTGTTTTTGCTGAGTAAGCCGCAAGTACTTACACCACCATAAACTGTATTATTTCATCAGAAGTATCCAATTCACCTGGCGTCACTGACGCCGCCACCACCACCAGCACCACCGCCACCACCACAACAACAACAACCACCACCACCACCCCCGACACCACCTCCGTCCCACTACTTACCATCCATCATCATAACCAGTTCAACGGTCACAGTGTTTACAACAGTTTACACAGCTCTATAATATTTTATACACTACATAAGTATTTTTTTATCGTCTCAAACAGAAATCTGAGCACCGAGCAGCTGAGTCCTGAGACACATATACCAACGTGTGTGTGGGGCGGCCGAACGAAGCAAACATACCGACCCAAACGTGTCTTAAACATTATAGCTAGGGAACGGAATTATATAAACAAAAAATACTCAATATATGCATCTAAAAATACTATTATATTCAATAAAATATGTACTTGAAATTTAATTGAAAACATTATATTTAAGATATTACGTAACAAGTAAGTAATGGTTAAAAGGGTATTTCGTATACTTCACTTCGTTCTTCTCAAAAAGCCAAAATGTCAAAATACATTTTGCCAGCCTAAGTTTTTCTCCCAGTCCGTCTCTTGTATAAATACCTACCTATACTTATTGGATACAATATCTACTAATATTGTATACTAAAATATGTTAAAACTTAAAAGAATAATATCATTTTATTATATAGTTGCATATTGGCTTTTAATAGGAACATAAATTTGAAATATTATTTGCTCCAAACAAAAAAATGACTAATTACTATATATAAGATAGATTAATGATCTTCATACTAAACAAATGAGTATAAAAAAACGCAAATTAGTTTCCTAGAACTTTAGGTACGAATAAATCGCATCACCTTTTAAATATATATTATATTATGGCTGTAATGCTGAATTACTTGTCGTTTACCGAAGATAAATAAAACCTAGATGTACAAGCAATCCACTTGCGGGGGATGGCGTAATACTTACCTAACTACTTATAAGTAACTTTTTTTTCTTAGAGTTGTCCAATTGCAAGCAGACTTTAACTTATATGCGGTTATGATTTTGACATTATTAATACCGGTAAGCGCCGTACGCCAACCTAAAACTACTGGTTCGATCTAATATCTAAATCTTCATCGAATCTTAAAAATCGTTTGAATATTTTTCGATTCCATAAGCCTCAGCCATTATTTGTCATAGAAGAATAAAAATTAATTAAGTAGTAAGAAGCCTTTTTATAGAGGTTTATTTAGTGTAAGTGGTTTGACAAATTATATATGTGGGTGTAATTTTTACTCTACTATAAAATATTATTAGATTGATATAAAAACATTGGTATACAATTGAATGTAAAAAAAAAAAACCTGCAAGTTTAAAAGTAAATAATATATACAAAGACTCTCAATGGAATGAAGACTTCTTTTGATTGGTTTGGGTCGATTCGAGTTTGACTTTCGATGTTAATTTAGAATGCCCTATAATGATAAAACATGATTTTATGTTGTACACTAATAACTATTGTTGTAAACGTTCAACCGATACTTATGATGGTATGTTATAGGATCAGTACGGATTTAGTAGTATGGAAAGGTCACCTTAAATTTATTTATCAGTCAATATTAATGAACTACGTTTATTGTTTATTGATAACTGTCCTACGTTTCAATAAGCTATATCTATATTTGAAAAACTGAGAAGTCAAAGTTTAAAAGACACAATAATTAGCTCTAAGATAACGCTTTTAATATGTTTACGATAATAATATATTTGATTTTGAAATTATGTTAGTTCTTTGTATTCGATTATTTATTTAGACCCAAGTTATAATAAGCTATTTTTTTATATTAATAAATTTCCTTATAAACGTATTACCTACGTATAGATAAAGAATATATCTAGGTCTCATTTAAGCCTAACCTTGTAGTGGAGTTGTGAGCTAACATTTATACAGTTTATTATACAGAATCAAAAGAAAAAATAACTTATCAAATAAAATTACATATTTGCATTACAATAAATTTCATTGACAGTTCAAAGAACATTATGAGTATATTCGAATAATATATATAACAATATGGACTGATTATGTTATCCATACTTTTAGTTAATTTAAACTTAAATTAACAGTATAATATATAACTATCAATGAACAAGATAAAATAAAAACTAACAACATCAAGAATGCAGACTATTAATAGAAAGTTGTTTATATCCTGAAAAAAAAACCAATTACAGACCACCTTTTGCCCATTGAATAGGCCACAATAAATATTTTTTTTCTATGAAATTGGCATATCATACATATTTGAACTTTAATTGAGAAGACGCATTAAAATGATGAATTAATAATTAAATTATATTTTAAATCTGTTCCAAGTGTATTGTTTTTTTTTTTTTTTTAGATGGATTTAATTATTACCTACATATTTTAACACCTGGATATTACGTTTTATAATAATTATTGGTAATTGTAAAGATCAATAAGTAGTGTTCTTGAAGGACAGTCATGCTGTAAAATAAGTAACATTAAGATTTTCTGTCCCTACAAAACAAGATGAATATACCATGAAATATAAGATCATACCTGGTGTTGAAAATGACGCAATTATACAGCTTACCTTTTGAATAGAGATTACAACGAAAAGAAATGAAAAAGAAGTTAAACGTGACTTGATACAATTTTCGACGTGAACGTTGTGATTAATTGACATTAGTGGTAAGACACTGCGCCTTTGTTGTCTGTTCGTTGTGTTTATATAGATGAGCGATTGTCTTTTCCCCTCTTAGTTTTTGTTGCGTCACGTTAGAATTGATTGTTCCCGATCGCCACCACACAGTATAAACTATAAAGAGCATTATTATTATTATTATTATTATTATTATTAATATTTAAGTGAGTAGGCGACAGCGGACCTTCTTATTCTTTGTCCTAATCTTCACGTTATTGAAGCACGTTGACAACCATTGCTGGCGTAAATGTTTAGCCAATGGCCATATTATTTTTAAATAATTTAGGCTGTCGAATGCCACGCTTGAAGATAATAAGACGTAAATTATTAAGGAATTAATGTTAATGACTTGTCAATATTTCGATCAAATTAGACAGTAGTATACGAATCGTATATTATAATTATATTTATAATTCCTTATATCGCCCATCCGATATTGTATAGGAAATAACGCTTATGTTCATTATTTTCAATCGATACGTTTAGAAATATTTCCTAGGTAATGACGATAACTCCGGGCTTTTTCAGACATAATTGATAAAAATCAATTCAAATAAAAACAAAACATTTATTGTAAACTGGTTATTAGGTGAACTGTAATTTAAGGTACTTATTATTAGTTGTAAACATTTATGTACTTATGTAAAAGTTTAAAAAATTTATTCGTAGATTTTAATTAGAGACGGGCAGACGCCATGGGGCTGTAAATGCTATTTATCGGTTTATTTATAATCGGCACTAACAATAACGTACTTTCCGACTCTAATATTTCGTTGATCGTACATTAGGTACCTATTTAGTAGCCTATACTAGGTATCCATTTAATTCAATGTACAGTCCGTCGATTTCCTAATAAAATTGAAGATACCTTTACTCAAATTATGAATATTTTATAAAACATAACGATAGTCGATAGTCAATATATTATATCTAAACAATATATAGGTACACAACCCGCATTCAGTTATTCCTAGTTATCTGTCCTATATAGCCTTCTATATCGAATACATATTATATATATATAATAGGTATACAATATAAATCACAATAACTTAATTGTTAGAATAATTAATTAATAATTATATTTATTAAATTATAATATTTGTACACACTCATGCCTGATAACTTAGCCTACAAACATATTGCATAACATAATAATACCTATCTAGTACAGTGGCGTAATTACGGGGGGGAGGGGATTTGGGTGTTGTATCCCTGCATGATTTTTTTTTTTAAAGAGGCCAACCATATATTTAGTATTTACGTACCTACTTATTTAATTATATAAATATTATTATTTCTAGGTACTATTGTACCTATACTGATATAGTATAGGTACTTTATAGAAACAACAAATAAAAACCCAAATCCCCTATGGTAGCTGTAACTAAGATAAAACTTGGTCATAAACACCAATCACTATTGCAATATTGAACAAATATATTGATATTATAATGCAGTTTAGCTCTATTTTTTGGAATTTTATTTCGAGAACCTATAGGTATATTTTAATGAGCTAGCACAATAATGGTGCAATCTCAATTTGTCGGCCGGACTTAGCTCCAATGTTATAATATTTTGAAGTTTGGAATTTTGTGTATATTAGGTATTCCACGAATCTGACGTAGAAAATGCAGTTTAAAGCGATTTTTAGACATTTTTTTCGGATATCTATATATTTTTAAACGAGTTGAGTATAATGGTGTAATCTGAATATTTGTCGGTCAGACTTAGTTCCAGGGTTAGAACCTTTTGAAGTTTGCAAACTTTGAGTATTTTACGTTTACACAGATGATTTTATATTTCTATGAATCTTCTCGAAAACGTAGGTACATATTACTTTATTAAATAGTATGTAACTAATTATTTGGTAGGAATGCATGAATGTATACATGTACCTATTGTACCCTACTTACATTAAACAGATTACAGATCAGAATAGTTGGACTAAGAGGTGTATATAATATAAATCAAAATATTGTTTTTTTTTTTGTCGTTGGCGGAGGGAGAGGATAAATGTTTCAATCCCCCAACACCCACAAACACGACCAAATTACGCCACTGACCTAGAGTCTATTTATTGTACCTACCTTGAAATTGTCACAGTAAGTACCTAAATACAATTGTGAAAATAAATGATACAATTTATTTTTTTTTTTATCTAACATTAAGATAATATTAAGCTATAGGTACCTACATATCACACAACGTAAATAACGTAAACGGTATAATGTTTATATTATATATATAATCAAACGTCTCTTCGCTGATCGTCATAAAGTCTAAACTTTGATAAATAAATAGGGACTTGCCATTTTCATAGTACCTTAATTCGTTTCACCATGTAATGGACAATAGTACATTAAATAAAGATTTTCTGAAATTCGCATTAGAATCTCATAATATGATCAGTGATCACTATACATGCACATGAGGATTTCGATATTCCCGATAGATATTAAAAAACATTTTTTGTTTATAAATGGTTTCTATGGGTTACAGGTTATAATAGTAATAGAAGAAATTTGTATTTATTTTTTTTTTGTAAATAAACTGTTGCCAAATTCTCGCATTTATTATGACCTCGGATAGTGAAATTATAATATTATTAAACTTAAAAGGTTAAAACAAATATGAAAATTTATAAAATGTGAAAATGATTCATATAATATATGTTTGTTGCTTAATATAAGTTATAGACTCATAATTACTCAACTAATTTTGACAAAAATTTCTGGGATTATGGTTAGGTATACATCAGAAAAGTTTAGATAGTAGATCGAATCACGTTCGGAAATATACCAAAAGATATAATATCTGAACTTTCTAATCCGAGGTAGTTACACTAAAATCGAGATACACCAATGTACTTCCGTATTATATTTTTGTTCATTTTTCCCTGGCGAAGTCGGGTTATACAACTATTATAGTAGCATATAAAGTTCAATCATTTTATTTATTTGGTTAAAAAACTTTAAATTTAAATTAGTGTAATTAGCTTATAAGATGTTATTAGAGTAGTTTAAAAATAAAGTAGAGCCTAAATTCATAATTATTTTTTGTGAGCGTCATAAGTACGAATTTAAAGACAAAATTCGCAAAATTTGAAAATTATTTTGATTTAATGTTATTTTTATATCTATGCTTTAAAAATGTAATACAAGATTCCTCAAAAGCTGCAGGACTACATTCAAAAAAAAAAAAAGTTTACCATAAAGTCGAATAAACTTCTTTTAAAGTTAAATTTTTTTCGACATTTCATTTTTCCACTTAAACTAATGATTTCTTATGGAACGATTTTCTTATTTTATTGTAATTCAAAAACAAATAACGATAGATACTTAAAAATGTCATCACATATTTATTCTATAATTTTATCAGTACATGAAACCGATATTGGATACCTACCTATTTTGAATACCAATTAAAACTTTAAAAACGGAAATCGATATCACAACTGAAAACGAAGTTGAAAAAAATCACAACTAGCACACAAAACTGAAAAAAAATCTATATATTCAAAACCAAAAATGAAATCAGAAATAATAAATAGGTACAGATAACCGAAACCGAAATCGAGATCTGAAAATAATATTTTTGGTTTCAAGCCCTGCATTTTATAGTGTGATTAATACTTTTAGGTAGGTACTAATACTTACCAGTTATAGCTTGACAGTTGATGCATTGTGATACCTGAGGTGATGCCATTATATGCATCTTTGGTATATTGTAGACGGTCGTCAAAATATTATTATTTAATATATATGTAATAATCGGTGGAAATATATTAAATTGTAAATTATTGACATAAGTCAGGCCAGTGAAACAATATTTGCTGAGGCAGCCATAATATTTTACTATATAACACCGCCGTACTCGCAGACACGGGGCCGGTGTTTCGGCGAGGACGTAGGTACGGCGATTGTACGAGTAATTCGGCAGTCAGGGGCGGACTGGGGCAACTATTCAGCCCGGGAAATCTATATTTTGACCAGCCCTCACCATTTCGTCATCACTAAATGTAAGAATTAAATATGGTCTAAAGTTTTAACAAATGAGGGTTGCATCCTCTACTCATCTTCAATTTTCTCAGGAGACAACTTTAGATTCTCTATGTGTTTAGTATTTTATCTTAATTACATACTGCATAGTATAATGTATCACTTTCTGTGGATGAAAAACATAGGTCGTTCTTACTACTTTAAGTTTTAACTTGATATTTCTAAGAGTATCCTTTCTCTCTCTCTCTCTCTCTCTATGATTTTCTGAACCCCATACTTTCTTTTAGTTTTCATTTTAAACAACAAATAGATAAGTAAATATTACAAAATCATCAAACAACACACTACAATAAAATAAAAAAAGTTCAATAATTCACTTTTTTGAATTAAGAACGTTACATTGAACTTACGGAACTGTACCTTTTAGTTATCAGCTTATTTAATTAAATTATCACAAATTATTTTTTATATTTTTTTATTATGTCATTATTATTATATTATGTTTTTTTATTGTGTACAATTTAATATTAGGTATTAGGTAATATAATTAAGTGAATACTGGCTGGCTAGAAGTGGATATATTAATCGATTGGTTTAATAAAGTCATATTAAGTTATAAATAGGGCATATAAATACAATAAAAAAACAAGAAAAATGCCTTAAAATACGATTTTATGCACTAGTTACAATATTACAAAGCTTAATAAAATGCCCAGAAAAATTAAAAGCCAATTTAAAATAAAATGAAATAGGTAGAACTTAAATAGGTATAGTCGTTAAATTTTGTATTTCATTATATCACTGGTCAGTCAGAAGCTAACAAAAAAAAAAAATAAAAAAAAAAATAAATAAAAAACTTTGACAGTTATAATTGGCAAGTATTGTTTTGTATACCTAACTGAAGTCATAGGAGTAAACATAAGACGTAATAAAATAGAAATATTAGTAAAAAAAATGATTTTTAATTATATTGAACTTATTGAATCAATTTAAGCAATAGTGTTTATAAAATTGTATTTATACTTATAAAATTTACCAAAAATGCCTTCAAACCATAAAAATGTCATAAAAACGTCAAAAAAATGTTCTAAAAATCAATAAAGTTAAAAAAAATGCTAAATAAAAATTTCATTTTTAAATTATTTTATGTATGAAATACATTTTTTTGATTGGAAAGCAATGTTTAAGAAAATGTAGAGAAAAATACAATTTATATTTAAATTCACACCCTAGTTATAAATAATAATTTGTGATTATGCATTGATGCCGAAGGGCTGGTCAATCAGCTGAACCGAAATCTAAAATCTTATACACCAATTAATATAATATAAACAATTTTTCACACTCAACCGTTATGATATGAAAAAACAAAATATTTATAATTTATATTTATACCTACCTACTGATTTTATTATAAATAAATAATAATAACAAATTATTTTTGAGCAGTGGCCCACCGGGAAAGTTCCCGGTATCCCGCCGGCCCAGTCCGCCCCTGTCGGCAGTCGTGGTACGGACCAAGTATTTTAAATAATTGAATTATTTATGTTTGTTTTATAAATTAATAAAAGTGTTTCCGATCCGAAATTTATATGTTTTGTTTGAATAGCCAATTGTGTAATTCTACGTACTCTTTAAATACGATCTGTAACCGATTAATTTATGGTCGTTGACGATTTTAAACGGTGAAGGTAGTCATACGTATTCTATCAATCTAATCTGTAACCGGTTAATTTATGGTATTTTGGTAACTCAAGTGTCGATAGAGGTATATCACTGGAAAGTGCATATACGACACATCATACCGGAATTATTACGTCCGTTTATCTATACTTAATAATTAATATTAGAGCAAATTTACTTATTATCGAATTTGTAGAGATATAAACTATAATCTATAATATGTGCTCAAGAAATTGGTTTTTTTATATTTATATTTTAAAAACGATTCATAGTTTGAATACAAAAATTAATTATCTAAGTATAGGTAATAATAACTCATTTTAAAATGAAAATATGAAGATAAAAGTTGTTAACTCGAACACAGTTTATATTCTTTGTATCATTTATTTCTCTATGATACGGATGTACACTAATACATCTTTATAGTTCTACGCCTTTCTTTACAAATAGGTACTTCACTAAATATGACAATTTTTTGTTAGCAGGGAGGATCCTGGTATTCCTGGACCAAATAAATGGAATTAAAATACTGCTCATATCATTCAATATTTTATTGAAATCATCGGATACTTTATTTGCATCAATATCATTAGAACCCAAACAAATAATAAGTAGATATTACATATGATGAAGCTGTTGACATTTTGTTTGTATAAATGTTTTCTGGAATTTAAAATAATACAAGAATACAAGGTATTAGTTAACACGTTCAACGCCACCCGTGATTTCAGCAATTATACTGCGACGCCGCGTTGCAGGCATCCGTTGTAGTATCGTATATAACGCCAAATGAAACAAATTATTGTATTTTCAATATTATTAGTGGCAAAGTAGCCATATTGCATGATACGGTATGTTACTATTATTAAATAACAATAGAAAAATTCATAATATAATAATATATCTAATATACACCCTGTATACGTTCATATACATTTTCTTGGGAAGGCCGTCAAAAACAACGATTATCAGTACCGTAAGAGCGGGATACTTTGCTCCAAATATATTTCTTTTTTAGTTTGAACCTATACTATAGCTTCAATAACAAAGATAAAAATTACCTGTTCGCGTTGTTTTATATGTATAGATGTTAAGAGGTAAGAACAATTCAAAAAAATCCGAATGTCGTACTAGTGACTTACTTACTTATTCCCAAAAGTTTGGAGCAAAGTTAAAATACATTGCAGGTTACATTGCACAATGATTAAAATTACCTTACTTTAATGCATATAATAACTATTGGTGCAATGTTTAGTGCTTGTGTTTTAACTTATTTGAACCTATACTTAATATAATTTAATAATATATTTTTTTTTTTTTTTTAGTTGATTAAAAGTCTTTTTTCAATACATTTTAAATTAAATTTCAATCCCCTAGATTTTGGATAACTTTTCCGTTGTGTATTTTTGTGTTTTTGAAAACCATTTTTTACATGATATACATCTTGGAGGAAAACTAATAGATTCATGTCCGTAATGTTTGAAAAAATTAGTAATGTTAATAAGAATAATATAAAAAAAACTACAATCTCTGATCTCAAAATCGTAATGTGCTACGATTGATATCAATAAAAATTTTTTTGGAGCAATGTTTAACCCCTGGAGTAAAGTATCCCGCTCTTACGGTATCTAATAATAACGAAAACTCAAACCAATTATAGATTTAAATTTAGAGTTTATTGTCTACAGCCTGTGTACATTTCAGAGTTTATTAAAATAAAATCGATTAAATTATGGCGGATACAAACGTACATGTTACTGACGCGTAAACGCGTCACTGGCCCAATGGAATAAACTCTGTTGCCGCGTATACGCGTCAGCGGCGTTGAAAGTGTTAAGAATTAAAAGATCAATTTATTTATCTTGACTGTAAAATGTTTATACTTAGCCTAGTAGGTAGCTAATTTAAATATTATAATAATTTACCATATCACACTTGTTGTGGAGGCCGGGTAACCCAACAATGTTATACAGCCGACCGAGATGACACACACACACACACACACACACACACACACACACACACACACACACACACACACACACACACATATTATATTCACACCCCTAACAGTTGATTATTATTTATATTGTTTAATTTTTGAAATAATAGTGTCTTAATTGAATTATATAATAATATGTAGATTACGTATTGATACAATATAGGCCATCGCCCTTCCAATTTTTTCAGTGATAAAAGTGTGTGTTCCTATCGAAACTTGCCTGACCTTATATTCTAGACCATGTTCTAAATCTCCAAAAATTTAATTATAAACACAATTTAATCAAATTGAAAACACTTGGAACCAAATTATTACATGTATCCTTACTAAACAAAATTTTACGACGAGATACAGCTTTTGATGTTTCATAATTATTAGATTATTTCCTGTTAAAAGATTGGTAGCAATCTGAAATGTTTATTCTGAAAAGTATTCAGCTAACAATATCAAAAATAATAAATAATAAATAAATAATATTAAAGTGAAGTTTACTTAAGAAATGTGATTAATATGTATAAATAAGTATAATATAATATTACAAACTACCAAATATTATTATTTATTTACAATTCTTAAACAAGATTGCTTAAAATAAATTTTTAAATTTGCTTTATGTCGAATAATGTTTGCTCATAGTGCAAAAATCTGAAAAATCTGTAATTTCTAATTATTTTTATTTTATTTAAATCAAATTGAGAATATTAATTAATTCAGGTTTAATAAAATTGTGGTTGTGAATTTTATAAAATACAAAATACAAAAAAATAATAATAAAAAATGTTTGCAATATATTTTGGAATCAATAATTCAAAGGTAAAAGTTAGGATTTGAATTGTACAAATATATTTTTTATTTTACTTACTACAGAAATCAAATTATAAAAGCTATGACCAAGACATGGATATGTTATGTATGTAAAAACCTTTTTAATTTACCACGATTACATAATAACTAAAAACGGTTAAATTAAGTATACACTTTGACAAAGACTAAAGCATATTCAGATGAAAATGCAATAATTTCCAAAAATAATAACAAATAACAGTATTTTAAATAAAAATTGTGAATATAATATTATTATAAAATATTAACTTAAACATTTAGGATATGATAACCTAAAAATAATGAACAAAAATAATCAATTACTAACAAATAAATTTAATATTTTCTTATTTTGGTCTTGAATTTTTTTTACACATTACATTAATTTTACAATACATTTTACAACAAATCAAGCATATTTAAATACATTTGAAAAAGTCTTAAAAGTAATTTATGCCAGAACTTAAAGAAAACTATTCAGTATACTAAACTAACCTACAGTAAATTTTTTTCGGGGTTTTGATTATTAAATTTTAATACTTTAGTACTGTACGCTAATGTAATATAATGTTATAACAAAATGTATTGATTAAGCTAAGATTATTAAAACTATGACAAAGATTTATGCATATTTTATGCCTCTGAATTTGTCTTAATAAATAACAGATCAATTGTATACTCTCTTCATGAATATTAATTAATTAATTTTATAATAATAAATATTTACTTAAATATCAAGGATGAACCTAAAACCTTACAAATAATGAACAAACATTTTAACTTTTAGAATACTATTCAGTATACTAAGCTAACCTACATATTTTGAAAATAATAAACAATAATTATTTACTAAACTAGATACTAATAAGTAATTTTTTTTTTTTGGATTTTATTTTTTTTATTAAGGTTTTTATATTTTTATGTATTTAATTTTTAGTACTTTAATTCTGTACACTATTGTAATATTATTATGTTACCTATAAAAATTATTGATTAAGCTAAGATTATTAAAACTATGACAAAAATTCATGCATATTTTATGCCTCTGAACTTGTCTTAATAAATAATATAAGTTCACTCATACAATCTTCATGAATACTAATAAATTCATTTAATACTAATGTATAGTTACTTAAATATCGAGTATGTAAGAACTAAACTAGATCCTAATAAATATTTTTTTATTTTTTTTATTTTTTCATATCACTAAGTATTTAATTTTTAGCAATTTAATACTGTATGCTAATGTAATATAATGTTATAACAAAATGTATTGATTAAGCTAAGATTATTAAAACTATGACAAAGATTCATGCATATTTTAAGCCTCTGAACTTGTCTTAATAAATAATATAAATCCTCTCATACAATCTTCATGAATACTAATGAATTCATTTAATACTAATGTATAGTTACTTAAATATCGAGTATGTAAGAACTAAACTAGATCCTAATCAATATTTTTTTATTTTTTTATTTTTTTCATATCGCTAAGTATTTACTTTTTAGCACTTTAATACTGTATGCTAATGTAATATAATGTTATAACAAAATGTATTGATTAAGCTAAGATGATTAAAACTATGACAAAGATTCGTGCATATTTTATGCCATTGAACTTGTCTTATTATATTGTAATATAATGAACATGTGCCTCTTCATTAATACTAATGAATTCATTTAATACTAATGTATAGTTACTTAAATATCGAGTATGTAAGAACTAAACTAGATCTTAATCAATATTTTTTTATTTTTTTTTATTTTTTTCATATCACTAAGTATTTACTTTTTAGCACTTTAATACTGTATGCTAATGTAATATAATGTTATAACAAAATGTATTGATTAAGCTAAGATTATTAAAACTATGACAAAGATTTATGCATATTTTATGCCTCTGAATTTGTCTTAATAAATAACAGATCAATTGTATACTCTCTTCATGAATATTAATTAATTAATTTAATAATAATAAATATTTACTTAAATATCAAGGATGAACCTAAAACCTTACAAATAATGAACAAACATTTTAACTTTTAGAATACTATTCAGTATACTAAGCTAACCTACATATTTTGAAAATAATAAACAATAATTATTTACTAAACTAGATACTAATAAGTAATTTTTTTTTTTTGGATTTTATTTTTTTAATTAATGTTTTTATATTTTTATGTATTTAATTTTTAGTACTTTAATACTGTACACTATTGTAATATTATGTAACCTATGAAAATTATTGATTAAGGTAAGATTATTAAAACTATGACAAAGATTCGTGCATATTTTATGCCATTGAACTTGTCTTATTATATTGTAACATAATGAACGTGTGCCTCTTCATTAATACTAATGAATTCATTTAATACTAATGTATAGTTACTTAAATATCGAGTATGTAAGAACTAAACTAGATCTTAATCAATATTTTTTTATTTTTTTTTATTTTTTTCATATCACTAAGTATTTACTTTTTAGCACTTTAATACTGTATGCTAATGTAATATAATGTTATAACAAAATGTATTGATAAAGCTAAGATTATTAAAACTATGACAAAGATTTATGCATATTTTATGCCTCTGAATTTGTCTTAATAAATAACAGATCAATTGTATACTCTCTTCATGAATATTAATTAATTAATTTTATAATAATAAATATTTACTTAAATATCAAGGATGAACCTAAAACCTTACAAATAATGAACAAACATTTTAACTTTTAGAATACTATTCAGTATACTAAGCTAACCTACATATTTTGAAAATAATAAACAATAATTATTTACTAAACTAGATACTAATAAGTAATTTTTTTTTTTTGGTTTTTATTTTTTTTATTAATGTTTTTATATATTTATGTATTTAATTTTTAGTACTTTAATTCTGTACACTATTGTAATATTATTATGTTACCTATAAAAATTATTGATTAAGCTAAGATTATTAAAACTATGACAAAAATTCATGCATATTTTATGCCTCTGAACTTGTCTTAATAAATAATATAAGTTCACTCATAAAATCTTCATGAATACTAATAAATTCATTTAATACTAATGTATAGTTACTTAAATATCGAGTATGTAAGAACTAAACTAGATCCTAATCAATATTTTTTATTTTTTTCATATCACTAAGTATTTACTTTTTAGCACTTTAATACTGTATGCTAATGTAATATAATGTTATAACAAAATGTATTGATTAAGCTAAGATTATTAAAACTATGACAAAGATTCATGCATGTTTTATGCCTCTGAATTTGTCTTAATAAATAATAGATACAATGTATACTCTCTTGATGAATATGAATTAATTCATTTTATAATAATAAATATTTACTTAAATATCAAGGTTGAAGCTAAAAGCTTACAAATAATGAACAAATATTTTAACTTTGAGAATACTATTCAGTATACTAAGCTAACCTACATATTTTGAAAATAATAAACAATAATTAGGTACTAAACTAGATACTAATCAGTAATTTTTTTTTTTTGGATTTTATTTTTTTAATTAATTTTTTTATATTTTTATGTATTTAATTTTTAGTACTTTAATACTGTACACTATTGTAATTTAATGTGTTAAAGTAAAATTACTGATTAAGCTAAGATTATTAAATCTATGACAAAGATTCATGCAAATTTTTTCCCTCTGAGCTTGTCTTAATAAATAATATAAGTCTACTCATTCAACCTTCATGAATACTAATGAATTCATTTTATACTAATAAATAGTTACTTAATTATCGAGGATGTAAGAAATAAACTAGAAACTAATAAATAATTTTATATACTAATAGAATAGTAATTTTTAAATTATGAAACGGGAGCTATAAATATAGAATTGATTACTAACTTTTAAATAAGTTGTATAAATCTTAATCTTTGTTTTGTGTATCCCCATTGTTAGTAGGATTATCATTATGGATTGCGGTTAACATTGATTCTATGTCAAAGTCTCCCGTTTTGTTTTCATCAATTTATTTCTCAACACTGTCTGGAATTTCTTGATCAGCTACTTCCTGTTCAGGCAAGGCTGTATCTCCTAATTATTTCGCCTGTATTTTCAGTTCCTTCTTATTTTTCAATATTTGCAGATCCTTCAGTGGGGACATTGTCATTTAACATCATATCCTTGTCGACAGTGCCTTTGTTGTTATGTTGTTGATTTTTGTCTAAGTCCATAGGAGACTCCGCTTGCAGATTATTTTCTTGAGTCTTGTATGGTTGCGGTTTCATAACTTTGGTTGTAACCGCATGATATTCTTCTGTTTCTCTTCCCTAAAAATAAAATAAAATAATTACGACATGAAGATTTCTTAAAATATTTATTTTTTCATTTACAAAATTAATTGAGGATGATGGAGTTGGTTAATTATGGTCTTTTTGAATGTGATTAAGGTAATTAATTCAACTATCAAAGGATTTAGAACATACTTGACATCTGTAAAGTTGTTTCTTCTGTTGCGGTTCCTAAATTAAATTAAATGTATTATATAAATTAAGAGATCAAATTAAAATTGTGTATCATATTATTAACTGCATTTGTAATAATAGTAAATAAGTTACATAAAATTAATATTGAAAGAAATTTTTAAATAGAAACGAGTCTAAGAAACGTTCGTTAGAAGACTACTCAGAAGTTCTGCGACCTACCCTAACTGACCGTCTACTACACGTCACAGATTATAGCGACATTAGAATCGAACCACTCAAACCTCAAATTGTACTAAACGAAACGTAATCAGTAATCACATACGAGGGCAGTACACGCCGAAGCATAGATATAATAGAAGATAATGGCGTCTTCTATTGTCTATGCGCCGAAGCATAGATAATATAATAGAAGATAATAGCGTCTTCTTTTGTCTATGCGCCGAAGCGTGCTACCGAGCGAATTCAATCCAAGCGTAGAAGAACGTAAAAAAAGTATAGAGTCGTTCGAGATTATTAAGTAATTAACCAGTAATAACTATTACAACAATGAAGATTTTCAAGAGGAAAAATTCTATACTTACGTATCGATATGGAATAGTTTCGTACCGACAGGAATAGTTACGTACCGGCTCGTATCGAAGTCTGAGTCCGATACGGGCCGGTACGTATCGCTTTTATATTGCAAGTGCAACTTCTTGAACTCAAATTTCTTAATTGAAAATCTTAAATATTACAACGTTTATAAAAATACAAAATATATTATACCATCACAATCTTTAGAAACGCGAATGAACGAAAAGTGACAACAAGACACGACGTTGCGACGCCATGAAAAAGAAGTGGCAACGGCAACAGCCAGTGGAGCCACACTCACGGATTAATATGAATCCCGATGAATATTAATCAGTGGCCCACCATACCGTATGAGTTACTAGATCTAATGGCGGGCAATTTGAGCCACGAAACAAACAAATTGTTTTTAGTATAGTATTTTTTTTTTCTACCAATTATCATTTATTAATAATAATTATATAATATTTAATGAAAAATAAAAAGGTGGGCAAGTGGGTGTCACCCTGCAGTACAGTAGAATACAAATGGGTCACTGTAATGAATGGTGTTAAATTTGAATTCGATGATTCAAATTTTCAAATTTCCAATCTTTAGCTATAAAAATTGAACATTTTATAAGTTTTTACTACAAAATAATTATTAAATTTTAAATTTGATAAATGTTTTCAAAATTCAAACTTTAAATGCTTATAAATAAAAAAAATGTGCATATGTATTTTTCATATTATTCAACTACTGTTGTAACAATATATCAGGGGCCTTGTATTAAATTTTCAAGCTTTTTTAGTCGACAAATAAAATTATATTGACAATTATTGAAAAAAAAAAATCTGACAATGTCCGTAAACAGTTCAAAACAAATCAAAGTATTTTGTAAATTTTTTCGTGTATAGAAAATGATAATATAAACATTTGTGACATTTTCATGTATCTACAGATATTCGTTTTTGAATTAATTACAACAAAATAACAAAATCACTACATGATAATTCGAGTAAATATCCAATTTTGTAAAAATATGAACTTCAAACACTCATAAACATTTAATTTGATTTACTTGTAGATTTTTTTTTCGATAAAGGTGGACAAACTTATGAAGAATCTTAGATTACATTTTCAAATCTCTGATTTAAAAAAAATTTTTTTTATAAATCTTAACTCAAAATAATTTGCTAATTTTCTCAATTTTTCAGTATTTTGTAAATATTTGAACTATAAATTCTTATAAAAAAAAACTGTGACTAAGGATTTTTAATATATTTCAAATATCATTGAACCATCACAGTAGGTGCCTTGTATTAAATTGTCAAGCTTTTTTAACAAACAAATAAAGTTCAATGACATTAATAGAAAAAAAAAAATAAAATTATAAACTGAAAATGTTTTTAAAGAGTTCAAAACAAATCATAATATTTTGAAAATGTTATCTTGTATAGAAAATGCGAATATAAACAACCAGTAAAAATTCCGTGTTTATAAGTTCATTTACTTTAGAGTTACACTAAAAACCAAAATTCGATTTCGTCGAGTTTACGTAAATATTCTCGTTTTCCTTTAATATTTATGTTGTTTTTTTCCGGAACTATTGAAAACTATTTAATTTTGACCTCCCGAATGCAGGGCCTAATTTAATAAAACTAGGGGGCCAAGTGAAAAAATTGTTTAATTATTCATTTTAATAGTTTATAAATCGTATATTTAAAGTGGTGGAAAAATATGATATTTGTCTATTATTTGTGTGTCGCAATTTATGTGCAAAGACCAAAACTGATATGCATAGACAAAACTAGACACTTATATTAGGGCAGGCCAATTAAAATTATAAAAAAAAAATTCTATTAACAACTTAATAATATATAGTAATTTTATGATAACTTATCAAACTTAAATTAGGTACCTATCTTACATATAACAAATAATTATTTTAATAATAAACTGTGTAACGCTATTGGTTAATTCAATAATAATTTTCTTCACACACCACGTTTACTGAAGTGTAATTTAGAATTTTACGCTAACCATGATCAACATCTCAAAAAAGTAAAAATATTTTAGTAAATAATAAATAATTATATATATAACATTTAATATTTTATAAGATTTTTGGGTAACATAGCCGTAAAATAAAACAATATTTATATAAGTTTTTAAATTGTATAATATATTGAACAATGTATAATATATATCACAAAACAGTTTACATACATATATTAGTCACTGAACATTGAAAAAGTAATGTAAAAAATGTCAGAATCTGTAGAACACCACTGATATAGTCTATTATAGTTTTTTTTTGTATCTTTTGTGTATCTCTCATCACCTATTATGACAGCAAAAATGCTCATATGTTCTTCAACAGTATCTTTTCTGATGAAAAAAGGATTCTAGTTGGTACTTTGGGGGGTCAATAGTAAAATTATAATGTCTAACGACGAGAACCACAACAAAAATGTTGTTGTTGTCTGCCTAAAATCAGTGTTGCCATAAAATAAAACCTAAAATATGCAAATACCATATTATCAAAAAAAAGTTAGTTTATGCTATTTATTTTTCCCCTTCCAAATATGCTAGAAGAAGCTAAAAAAGAGAAAAAATTGCACAAGCTCAGTGTTATAATTTACAAATCAAAAAAATTATGATAAAGTACAAATTATATAATTTGTTAGGAAATTGGCACCGTTATAGAAATAGTTGAAATTACCATTTGCATGCAATTAAAATAATTAAAAACAGATATAATAATATATAAATACTATCATTTTTATTAGATAAATAAATAATAATCCAGTCAGTCTATCTTGACTAATTTCAAAACGAAATTATTCAAATATCAAATAATGAACAATCAATTGAAAAAATCAGAAATGTGATAGCAGAAAGATGTGATATCAGTGGTTTTTGGTAAACAAAAAAAAAAATATTCTGAAATGCTTTAAACACATTATAAATGCTATATTTAATGCCACCTGCATAATGACATTTTTGAAAGCTAGATGACACCTGAAAAATGTTAGAACTAGCTGTAAAATAGCTAGTATGTTAACACTGCCTAAAATATAAAGTTTATTTAGACACGGTTGTTGTGATGATTATGTGATTACAGTGATTACACATTTCCACTTTGCTCCACTGAACTATATAATATTATATAGTTCATTGCTGTGCTCACTGCTTAGATAAGATAAAAACTATAGCTGATATTATCATGACAAATTTGTCGGCTGCCTACGAGTTGATTCCCGGGTCATTATAATATATTATTTTCAATATTTAGTCAAATATTCAGCCTATTAGCCTAACCCCAGAAACACCACTAGGAGGTTGGCACTTGGCTGACAAGTTTCTCAAAAATGTTGTTCTTTTTCATATTTTGAAAATCATTAAATTTTTTGCTAAAAAAATTAAGTAGGTAAAAAATTATAATTGAACAATTTAGTAATCAGGTAAAAATTATTACTAAAAAAATTTAGTAATTTGGTAAAATTTTTTTTTTTTTTTTAAATGGTATCTGGTAATGAGATTACCAATATACCGTGTGACATATGCAATTCCCATTAATATTTTGTAGGTACCTACATGATAAATTATAATAGCAAAGACTTAATGATAATATATACCTACAACACAAAATATAAAATAATATATTTTGTTCACACCTTCATAATTTAGAAACCATTACCTTATATGATGGTCATATGCCTATGTATATGGTCATGTGCCTATGTTATAAATTATAATACAATATTGCTATATGCATTATTAGTATTGCATTTAATGATGAAAGGTTTGATAGTATATATATATATATGTATTTTTATGGTAAAAATAAAAAGTTAAGTACCCCCAAATAATGGCAATTGCTAATTATTATGTGTAATAAGAATTTACAGGATCATCTATTATAGTGTAATATATAGAGCCTATTATCTCAATATTATTCAAACGGTGCTTGATACTCATTACAATTTTGTAAAACTAGAATATTTTAAATGTAAACAAGTGACTTGTTTGCTGTTTGAGTATGTATTGGTATAGGCAGCAGATATAAAATTACCTTAAAAGTAAATACTGACCTATATTGTTATTTGCTCTTTGCTTATAACATGCTTTATATAATACAATAGTGAATAATATGTCCACATATTTTCTTACTGAACACCTACTATACAATCTTTATATTTAAAAATTAAAATAATAATTATCGCTTACTATTGTATAATTACATATAAATATAATATACAAAGTGGGTTATTAAAAAATTTATTTTTTTTAGAGTTACACCAAAACATAAAAATGATTTTTTCTAAAACTGGTTTTATGTAAAAATCTTAGTTTTCCTTAATTTATTGGTTTATTTTTCTTGATGTTTTTGAAAAGCTCTGGGATTTTTTTACTTTTGACAATCCACAGTATTAACTAGATTCTTTTTATTACCAGCAACTATGCTGAAGTAGAAAACCTGTTAAGCATTTTTGCTGCACCAAAATGTGATGAGACAAAAATAAAATAAAATAATTAAAAACACATAATTGTAAAATTATTACAATCATTGCTCCAATCAGAATCTAAAATAGGTACCTAAAATATGATACTGTAAGTACATCATGCATAAATTATGTATTGTACCTAAAATCTTTGTTAATAAATTGCCTCCGAATTATATATCTGCACTTGAACTGATATTATGATTTAAGCCTAATACTTAGAACCCTACAACTGTTATAAGTTGTATTTTAATAAACATTTAATAGCTTATTTTAACATAAATTTATTAAAAGCATATCTCAAAGTTTCATTTAGTATCGTTAAAGTCTATAAATTAGAAATTACCTGAACTTGGCACATAATACATTATACAATATAACTACACACATATGTTGTCTATGTTAGTTAACCAACTGTTTACCCTACAAAGCTTTATCATAATAAATAAATAACACTTAATTTGCAATAAATTACTATGTGTTGTAATGCTTGAACACACCCGTGTACGTTTACCGTACAATTTTTGATCACATATAAAACAGACACCCATCGTATCTAGAAAATAAATATTGTAATATTCTAAGTTATAACTGATAATTAAATTAACAATCACTAATAGAATATTAAGAATACTATTAGAACTAAAATATACTATATACATTGTACTTTATAATAGTTATTAACCATCAATGTTCAACCATACAATCTAAATCAATCATCATACTAAATAACAAACAAAAATGATACCTATATCCTATAGGATATTTGAAAATTAAAGTAAAAATCAAATATTTTAATTTTTGATTTCAAAAGTTTTTTACATGGTTTTAAATCATAATCAACAGTATTATTAATTTTCCAGGAATTGTAAAAATAAAATAAATTATGACTTATAAGTAAACTAGGTACATAGGTATACCTAGGGTAAGATAATAATAATTAAAAATATTATTTGACATATTTTTATAACTGAAATACTGTTACTGATGCACGCATGTATAATTGGTAGATTTGACATAGTCAATACGGTTATTAAAATATTTGAAATAACGAGTATCTATTGTCATTTTGTTACTTTTCAATGGTAATTTACGTAACACTGTTCTTTACAATATTGGTTTTTCATTGAATTTCAAGTAGGTATATACCTACTGCATACAATACTTATAAGATACCTACTGTATATAGTAGGTACCTTTACTTATTACTTATCTGATATAATATTAATTTTTAAAATATATTTTATACTTGTTTTTAAAATAACTAACTATAAATTAATAACCAGCTTAAAATTAGTTTAAAATTAGAATACTAAAAAAATTAAACTATAATGATATAAATGATATAATTATTCCTTGGAACTGGCCTTATAATTCATTTTTGAGAATTTTTGGAGTCATGATTTGAATATTGTAATTGATATTACATTTAAGATGTAACAGCTTACAAATAATGAACAAAATTAAAAATAACTAGGTCCTAATAACTAAATATATATAAACAGTACTGATAGAATTTCATTTTTTATTTTATACTGTAAATAAATTTAACCTAATTATTGATTTACTTTAGTACTTTGATGAAGTTAGTTATTTGGTAATTTTTTATTTTTAAGCATTATTGCATTATGCTAATCTGATTAAAACCTATCATCAGTTATTGTATAGTTTAAGTAGTACATTTTATAGAAGTGTTTGTATTTCAATATGTATCAAACTTTTTTAGAGTTGTTTTTAAATTTACTCCTTCTTTAAATAATTTATAAAAAAAAAAAAAATATATTGGTTTCATTTCTAATAATATGATAAATAATATAGCCTAATAAATTATGCCTCTTATATTATTGATAAAAAAACCTTAAGGGAAAAATGAATTTTTGATCATGTAAATGGGGCTTATAAATATGAAATAACTAACTTAAGTTGTATAGGTCTTAATCTTTGTTTTGTGTATCCTCATTGTTATTAGGATTATCATTATAGATTTCGGCTAATATTGTGTCTATGTCCGAGTCTTGCGTTTTGGTTTTCACATTTTCATTTTCTTCAACATATTCTATCTTAACACTGTCAGGAGTTTCTTGATCTTCTTCTTCTTGTCCAAGCATGGCTGTATCTTCTTCTTCTTCTTCTATGGCTTTTTCATGTGTAAGATCAGGTTTTATTTCCGATTTTTCTTCTTTTAGAGTCATATCTTCTTGAGAGTTTTTAGTTTTTTCTTTTTGTTCAACATCTACAGATCCTTCAGTGAGGACACAGTCATTTAACATCTTATCTGTGTCAATAGTGTCTTTGTTGTCATCCTGTAAATTTTTGTCTACAGAAGACTCCGCTTGTTGATTATTTTCTTGAGTCTTGGGTGGTTTTGGTTTCTTTAATATAGATATAACTGGACGAGAATCTTCAATTCCTTTTTCCTATAAGTAAATTAAAATAATTATGGCATGAAGATTTGTTAAAATATGAATTATTTACTTACTGCATTTGAGGTGGATGGAGCTGACTGATTATGATTTTGCTTAATGTGATCAATGCATTCCATTCGACCATCAAAGGATTTAGAACATAGTTGACATCTATAAATTCGTTTCTTTGGTTCTGATTCCTAAATTAAATTAAAGATTTAATATAATTAAATTTATATAAATTGAAAGATCAAATCAAAATTGTGTCTCAAATTATTATCTGCTTTTATAATAAAAGTAAATGAGTTACATAACTAATAACAAATATTGTTTCATTGAAAGAAATTCTTTTACAATTAAAAGTCAATAAATGAAAACATTATTACTATTATAAAATATTTTTAAATTATAATTTTATGGAATAACCAAATAGGATATTCATAATGAAAATTTGTAGTTGTTACTGTTCTGACCCTGTAACATGGTTCAATGATTCAAAATACAATTTAAGTTGATTGTAGTTAACTGAGCATTAACATAAATAAATTATTATTAAAAGTTATGAAGTCTAAAAGTCATAAAGAAAGTGTTTATAACTAAATTAAAATATGAACTGCATAAATATTATTAGGAACTAAATTTATATAGTAAAAGCAAATATTTTCTCTTATTCTTACTGGGGTTAAGTATCTAGCCGTTGCTTGTTTTAGAATAGGTTTTTCTGGCTCCTTTTTTTTCACATGAGTGCGCATGTGGAATCTAAAATAAAATGATAAAATATTAATAACTTTAAAATAATATTAAATAATGTACATACCGAACATGCCCAAGCTCTTTTGATTGGAATGCACAACAAGCGCACTTGTATATTTTAATTTTGCTTTCTTGTTGTGTTGGTGGTTGTTGTTGTTGTTGTTGATGCTGCTGTGGCTGTTGTTGTGTTTTTAACAATTTTGATGGAGTTTGAACCGGCATAACAGGGGCAGCAGTAGTCACAGTAGGAGAAGCTACTATTTTCAGACCACTAGACACATTACACTGGCCTTGTTCTACTTGATCCTCTACTACTAAGTGTCCATTAACAACCTAAGTAAAAGATAAAAATATGTTTTTTTATATAACAAATTAATAATAAAATGTAGCTTATTTCTAATTAAGTTTTATCCTTACATTAATATCCTCAACAACATGATCAGGAGGCAATATTCCATATTTCTTTTTTATAAATGACAAAATTGCTCTTTTAACAAGTTTCAGATCATTTTCCGCCTTGTCCATGAAAGTCAAACATGAGTTACATTTCTTGCACATATGATCAGCAGGGGTAACAATAACCACAACATCATCTCCCAAAAGCTCAGCAATTTTTTCTGGGTAAGATAATTGACCATGTTTTGTAATGCTTGAACACACCCGTGTCCGTTCGCCGTACAATTTTGTATCACATACAAAACAGACACCCATCGTATCTAGAAAATAAATATTGCAATATTCTAAGTTATAACTGATAATTAAATTAACAATAACTAATAAAATATTAAGGATTCTAATTTTGTTACTTTTCAATGGTAATTTACCTAACACTGTTCCTTACAATATTGGTTTTTCATTGAATTTCAAGTAGGTATACTGCATACAATACTTATAAGATACTGTATATAGGTACCTATACTTATTAGGTACTTATCTGATATAATATTCATTTTTAAATTTAGATATTTCATTATATTATAACAAACAATAAATAGATGGACAATGATAGTTCGTAATATGATGAAGAGGACGCTACAGCCACATTTGTTGTCTTGGTCTTAAAATTGTATAACATAGCAAAAACTGTTTTGAGAGGGTCAAGCTGCAGTCCAAGCCGAGCAACCAAATTTTCACACTATAAGGAGGAGAATATTTACTGTACTACATTGTTTTAATTTTTTTGATATCAGAACAAAAAATAATTAATTTCTAAACAATAAGAAATTTTTGCGTACCTATACATGATAACGAAAAAACAAAAAAATGGCTATTAAATGTTCTCCTCTTTATAGATAGTGTGAAAAATTGGTTGCTTAGATTGGATTACAGCCTGAGTGTTTCTTATCAAACTGTTTTACATTTGTAAGACTGCATGTTCGGCTTATGCGGAGCAACGTGTATATGTCCATCAGGCCCCGCGTTTTGAAAGTACCCACACCTTTTGTGATATTATAATAGGTAGTATTCATATTGTATATTATAATATAGACATACTAGGTGTGATGCACTAGGTACAAATAAACATTGAAGTACGCATGGTACCAATAGGTGATGCGGATCTGTGGGGTGCCGTGTGGATGTTGTGTTGAGGTAACCAATCAAAAACAATAGTGAGACAATAATGAACACAAGTGTGGTTGAATTATGGTTGACTTTTTATTCAAAGGTGTCTCCGACACTAACGTATTATGAGCGATAATAAGTTATCGTTGTATTAATATTGACACTGAGGAAAAAAAACCGTGTTATCCGTTTCGATCGGATGATAGTTTTCACCTAGCGGGGACGTGTGTGGTCCGTGTCGTGCGGGTCGTTAAAAAAAACTGACTTGTACGCAACCGGTTCGTCGAACGGCCGGCCGACGGTTCCAGGCGCGGTTGTCGCGCGCCGGCGTCGTCCGTCGTCGATTGGCGGCTTGGTTGAGGACCCACAGAGATCATCTTTCGCGCCCGCGTCCGATAACCCGCGTTGCCTGCATTCGTAGCGTAATTCCGCGGCGGTCAATTCATTATGATATTTTCCCGGCGTGACGTCCGGTTGTTTTTCCGGCGTTGTTTACGGGAAAATATAAAATGTGGCTGGTGTCGGCGGGACGGGTGTCGCGTTCCTTCGATCAGCCGTGTTGACCCCGCAGTCCCCGCTTATCGGTGTTTATTTACGTACAGAAAGTAGGTCAGTGGGTTGTTGTTGTTGTTGTTTTGTTGTTGCGCTTGCCGGGCGATCACAGTAACCGGTCTTCGCAGAGTGTTTTCGCGGATGCGTGTGTGTGCGTTATCCGGTGCACTACTGCGATTAGGGAAGGCGGCGGCTTCGGTCGCTTCGAGCGGCGGCAGTCCGATTACGTGTATAAGTGTCCCGGGGATTACGTGTATACGTTGGGCGGGTGGTGGTGCCGGGCGATGGGTGTTGTGTCCCTCGCGCTCTTGCGTTCCTACCTACCTAGTACCTACGTCGTGTGTGTTTGCAGCGTCGCGCGCGGTGCGTCCGTAAAATACGTCATTTATCGTTATGTAATATGTTACGTAACACCGGTTTTTCCGTTATCGCCTGTTAACCTTGTTTAGTCGGATCGCGTTGAGGATTATTTTTCCAAATCGCGCAAACGGGGGGGGGGATATGATGGGCGGTAGTAAGGGGTAATTGAGGGAAAAAGAAATGTTCACTCACAGTGTTTCTTGTCTGGCGAGCCATTTGATGCGGACCTTTGGTGTGCCACGTGGATGGTTTTGTTGAGGTAGGTGACCAATCAAAAACAATAGTGAGACAATAATGAACACAAGACGCGTGGTTGAATATGGTTGACGTTTTATTCGAAGGTGTCTCCGACACTAACGAACTGTGAGCTCAATAAGTTATCGTTGTATAATATTGACACTGAGGAAAAAAAAAACGTGTTAGCCGTTTCGATCGATGCGTTTTACACCTAGCGGGGACGTGTCTGTGGTCAGTGTCGTACGAGCCGGTTCGCCGAACGGCCGGCCGATGGTTCCAGGCGCTAGTGTCGCGCTCCGTCGTCGTCCGTCGTCGATTGGCTGTTTGGTTGAGAAGCCACAGCGCGGCTTCCGCGCAAAGGATTTTGAATTCGGAACTTCAAACTGCGCGGGACCGCGTCATAGGTTACCAACAGGTAGACCAGTAAGTGTAACAAATTCATGAAATCAGCGAGACTTATTCATTAAACTATATTATTTAAGCTATTATCGAGGGCCCCTAGTATTAACCAAACCATGTGCCAATAGCCATTTTGTGTATTTTGTTAAGCGTTTAAGAAGAGAATCCTGTCATATAAAAAAAATTATTGTGCAACAGGTCCCGCAAACCTTGTTACCATACTTTGGGAAAAAAAACAATAGATTCTCTTAAGACGATGGCCTAAATCAACCTTTGCCCGCCACAACCAAATCTCAAGGGATGTAGTCATGAGTATAGAATAGAAAATATTGCTTGAGAGTTGAAATATACGCATGACTCATATCAGTTTCCTTCCTAAAATCACACGTTGGGTCGAGAAAAGAAAAAGTTTACTTAAATTAAGGTTTGACAATACCTATTCAAGTATTGCTTTTAGTCATAAAGTCAAATTTGTATTTTTGAAATTATCAAAATTAGCCTAAGCAATACTTATTCTTAAGCATCGACTATAAATACGATCCTATTGTCTTAGTAATATTATTACACACCGTGTAGGGTGATCTTAACGCCTATCACCTACAAAATAGTGAATAAAATATGATCTACATAATTAATACACAAAATAAACAAACGAATAATTACTTGCGATGAAAATGAAAAGTGGGCAGTTGAATTAAGCGTTGTACACTCAAAATAGCTATGTTGTTGTATGCGAATAGCGAGAAAAAATTCCGTCGCTTGAAATAAAAACAAACACCTAGGCAAGCACATACGGACTACGTGAACGAGAGAATCGCCGGACGGCGGCCATTACTTTACGATACGGTAAAAAAAATTAAACCGGTGAAACAAAACACGACAGACGAGCCGCAGTTGTTATCATAGTACAAGGATTAAGGAATAATATTTCTTATGCCATAATTGTTGTTACCTTTGTTGTTTGTATTTAGTATCCTATGTTGTCTGTGGTCATGGTCTTCGACGCTGCGAATTGGCACAATAACTAATGAGAATATGGCGTCCGTCCGTCAACATCATGAAAAACAACCATAACCACGGTCAACAGTATTTTACAGTGCTATCGAGCGGTATGTCGGGTGGTAACAGTGCCTCGACCACGGACGCGGCGGTGGCGGATTTCGAGGGACAAAATACCAGAGGCGGAGCGTCGCCAACGGCCAAACTTCGAACGCGGGAATTACTCACAGACACAAACGCCGACGACGGGACTCGTCAATTTATCATGTTTGCAATCACTTTTTGAAAAGTAAAAAATGTGAAAGAGTGACGACACGACGGAAAAAACGAACATCGACCGAACGCAGTCAGCACACTCGGATGTTAGGTTTAAAAAAAAATAATGAAATCGGAGAAACAAAAAACGACAGACAAAACAGAATTTCTGTTAATTCGTACGCAACGCGACTAGGCTGCTAAGAATCTAGGAAAAAAAATCCCCTCAAAAATATCCCAAAAAGCTATACCTAGTATTTAACTGAAGGTTAACATTTGTTGTCTTACTATCCTATTAGTTATAAAGTATTTTTGTGACATATTTTCTTTTATATAGACAAGGAATGTACAAATATTTATGAATTATACTTACATAATATTATAGTTAGTTGATGCTGTCCTGTGGTGTGCCGTGGGGATGATGTGGTAGCCAATTGGATTGAGGGGAGAAAAAAAGTAAAACTCACTGGTGCCGTTCAGTTGATTTTTTATTTTTGATCTTATTATACCTTCTAAGTATAATATAAACAAAATGTGTACCGGTATCGGGTTGTCCGTCGGTCGGGGTGTGGTGTCGACAGAACACGCGGGGACGTTCGTGGTGTCCAGGTGTTGCGGGTCGTGGAGAACTAGTTCCTTCTACAAGCCGGTTCACCGAACGGCCCGCCGACGGTTCCTGGCGCATGTGTCGCGCGCCGGCGTCGTCCGTCGTCGATTGGCGGATTGTTTGAGGAGCCACAGTGCGGCTTCCGCGCAAAGGCTGTTTGAATTCAAACTGCCATTGCGCGGGACCGCGTCATAGTTAAATCTTAATCTTACAGCATTCATTTTAATTAATTGTTATGTAATTTTAAGCTATCATATACATCATTTTTTAATAGATAAAATGTTACTGTTGGTGTTATAATTTTATAAAATTTATAAAATTAAATATTTCAAGCTTATTCAGTCGTTGACACGACAAACTTAAAAAGTTGTAGCTATTGTAGGCGAAACAAAAAAGTAAAAACTTGGTTGACACTGCAGAATTGCACTTGGTTCCCCCACTACATCTCATAATCTATAAAAGCAACATTCTGCCTCTGAATAGAGTCTAATAAAAAACACTCTGTACAAAAAAAACATGTTTTTATTTTTAATTTAATTAAGGTGCTCTGCTGTAAAGTAGGTTACAAGTGGGTCACTGTATAATGGTAAAAGTCGTAATTAATAATAATTAGAGTACATACCCAGTCATGTAACTTTCTACTTCTAACTGTAGTGAAGCAGTAAGTTTATCATAGATAGACTGAGTAAACTCTTGTTTGATCATTATTAAAAACTAACAAATAAAGGCACATTAGTAATATAGTAAAGTGAATAATTTCAGTAGATAAATACCTACGAATGAAGGTAACAAATTGTAAGTTTAAACTAGAAGAGTAATACAAATTTACAATAATTGTCAAAATTCTAACTAAAAATATGATAGGAAATATATTTGGTAAGAAGACTGTCGTTGTCTATTATAGTGTTATAAAGCAAGTCGAGTAAAATTTTCGATTTTTTTTTTGTCTCAGCGCAGAGCAGCTAGGTAAGGTACCATAAATAAGTAGTAGCGGTAATTGGAAAAATAAATCCAAAAAGCAAATAATTATTTAGTTGTACCTAGATAGTTGTACATCTTAAAATACTCATACCTCGCTTTAAAATTAAAAAATAATTAAAAGCATAGATAATCATCTTACATTTAAATTTTATGAGACGTAAATTCCTGCTGAGCGTTAAATTTCCCATTTGTATTATTAAGTATTTTTGATTTTTAGATTCTGAGTGAAAAGATGAATATATTGATTTTACAATGATGTGTGTTTTTTTTTAAATTTTTAAATTTTTTTTGTGTCTGTGTAAACGATAAGTAGTCGAAATAATGCTTCGATTTTCGACTTCAGTATCTTGTTCGATTGGAAAGTGAATATCGTTGGTGCATTGAGGAGGTCAAAATTTAAAATTCCCAGTACTTTTCAAAAGCGCCAAGAAAAACAAAAGAAAAATTAAAGAAAAACGGGAATTTTTACGCAAAATCGATTTTTCAGAAAATTGAATTTGGTTTTTGGTGTAACTTTAAAACAAATGACCGTAGATACATGAAATTTTCAGTGGTTGTTTATATTTGCATTTTGTATACACGATAACATTTTCAAAATATTTTGATTTATTTTGAACAGTTTAGGGACATTTTCTTTTTTCATTTTTTTTTAGTTTTTTTTCTAGAAATATCAATAAAATGTTATTTGTTGGTTAAAAAAACTTGAAAATTTAATAGAAGGCTCCTAGTATATTGTTTCAAAGACAGATGAAAAATATTAAAAATCGTTAGTCACAGTTTTTTTTTATAAGCATTTAAAGTTCAAAAATTGACAAAATATGGAAAAATCACGAAAATTAGCAAATTATTCTGAGTTAAGAATTCGTAAATTTTTTTCTTTTTAAATCTAAAATCATCATATATTCCTCATCATCATATTACGAACTATCATTGTCCACCTATTTATTGTTTGATAATAATAAAATGAAATACCTATCTAAATTTAAAAATTAATATTATATCAGATAAGTAATTAGTAAAGGTACCTACCTACTGGCTACTATATACAGTATCTTATAAGTATTGTATGCAGTAGGTATATACCTACTTGAAATTCAATGAAAAACCAATATTGTAAGGAACAGTGTTAGGTAAATTACTATTTAAAAGTGACAAAATTACAATAGGTACTCGTTATTTCAAATATTTTCATCACTGTATTGACTATGTCAAATCTACCAATTATACATGCGTGCATGAGTAACAGTATTTCAGTTATAAAAATATGTCAAATAATATTTTTGAATATTATCTTAGCCCTAGGTATACCTAGGTACCTAGTTTACTTATAAGTCATAATTAATTTTATTTTTACAATTCCTGGAAAATTAATAATATTGTTGATTATGATTTAAAACCATGTAAAAAACTATTGAAATCAAAAATTAAAAAATTTGCCCCCCTAAATTTTGTTATACATTTCATAATCTTAACTTATTTTAGCCTCTAGCCCAGTAATACATCACAAATTAATCTACACAAAGCCTTAAAAATAGGAACATACCTATATCATTTTTGTTTGTTATTTAGTATGATGATTGATTTAGATTGTATGGTTGAACATTGATGGTTAATAACTATTATAAAGTACAATGTATAATGTATATTTTAGTTCTAATAGTATTTTTAATATTCTATTAGTTATTGTTATTTTAATTATCAGTTATAACTTAGAATATTGCAATATTTATTTTCTAGATACAATGGGTGTCTGTTTTGTATGTGATACAAAATTGTATGGTGAACGTACACGGGTGTGTTCAAGCATTACAACACATAGTAATGTAACTTACACAGAAAAAATTGCTGAGCTCTTAGGATATGATGCTGTGGTTATTGTAACCCCTGCTGATCATATGTGCAAGAAATGTAACTCATTTTTGACTTTCATAGACAAGACGGAAAATGATCTGAAACTATCATATAATAAAAAACAAACTCACGAATTTTAAATGTCAATAACTTTCTTTTCTTTGTAAAATGTTGTATAAAAATTTTGTATAAAAATAATAAATAATACATTTTGTGCATTTTGTATAAAAATAATATCAACTAATAAACACATTATATTATATATAGGTATGGTTAAAAAAGTTAGTAAATATTTTATAGTTTGAATATTTTGTATTTGTATTTATTTATAAACGCCGATCGGCAATTTTATAATTGCATTTGAAATTTAATATATAAGTAGATATTAAATA
The DNA here is from genome assembly GCA_949089665.1 of Macrosiphum euphorbiae. Lineage (NCBI taxonomy): Eukaryota > Metazoa > Arthropoda > Insecta > Hemiptera > Aphididae > Macrosiphum > Macrosiphum euphorbiae. The sequence continues at coordinate 4,184,183 of CARXXK010001085.1, read as the reverse complement.
TTTCTAATACACAGTAAAACAGAATAGATAGAAAGAGTAGATAGGATCTTAAATTATTCCTGACCTATTTTGTTTCATAATTTATTGTAATATTGTAAGCACATAGTAACATTATGGTAGGCTTGAATTATGTTACAAAATGACAAGTACAATTTTTTGTATTTTATTGGTTGTGACACTGATTATCATCCCCAGTTTCCGCAACACTATTCAGTTTAAACGGCCTCTCTATATTACTTTATGCAAAAGACAGTAAATAAAAACGGTTTATATCACTTTCGTAGATGAAAAATATCATATCAATTTGGCTTGGAATATACAACAAATAATATTTATCACTGCCCGCCGAATTTAAAAATATTTAAATTTTTAATATATTATATTATATTATTATAATATACAAATACAATTTCACAACCGTACCTGAGGCCACATCCTATATTTTTTCAATATGTCCTATATATTACCAAATATCAAAACATGAATTCAATAAAGTTTGCAACAGAGTATAATATTATGACATAAATTCTAAATCATATTGTGTACAACTTTACTCAGTATATTTATTAGGCAGGGGTATTTAGATTATGTCTTTTTTGAGTCTTAACATAGTAACTAGTAAGACAAAAATTAATAACATTAATATACTTATGTATTATTTATGTGTTTAGGTAGTTGCAGGTAAGCATTATATAAGATTGTTAATTTATTATTCATTATTATTCTCCTAGACTCTGCATCCTACATGTCAACTTGTTTAACTTAAATAAACGATCTTACATATACCAATTCATTATTTGAATAATTAACAATGAAAATAAATCATTAAACTTTACTATTTAGATTCAATGTCATTAAAATTTAAATATTTATCCCGTATAAATATTGCTGAAGTTATATTGTGAAATGCAAAACAAATTACTACCTATCATACCAATATAATGCATACTTAATTAACACATACAATTATTACTAAAGACCAGATTTATATTCTCTTAAAATACCCAAAATATGATGCTAATATTCTTTATAAAACCCTTCAAATATTCTCATTATATTCTCTCAAAAATTTAAAAAATATGCTAAAATATGCAAACATAATTAAAAAAACATAATTATATGCTTTAATATGCATTTATTTTTTAAAATTTTTTTTCAACTATATTTTTATAGTGAGATATTAATTAGGTATTAAGAGTTGCGTATTATACCTAATGGAATAGTATTGCATTTTAGCAAGAGTATTAAGTTGGAATATAATATAAATATAACAGTATAATATTAAAACACAAAAACAAAATTTTGATATTTGAATATTTGATAAACTCACAGATATATACAATAATTATATATTGTATATATCTGTGGATAAACTTATAAGTTGATCTTATCAGTAGATATACATAGATAAACCTTGATAATACTGATTGTTTTATTTTTATCAAAATGAAAAAATAAATAAATAAATTGTAAATGGTCAAAAAAAATTTTTCAGAGTACCGTAATATTAAAATTAAAAATAAATACAAATTTTTGCTCACAATTTATGAAATATTCCAAAATATGCTAAATTGGTTGAATATTCTCCAACCCATGAAATATTCTCAAATATGCAAAAAAAACTTTTTTCTACGCATTCAGAATTGAACGAATCGTCCACATTTTTTACTCTCATAAGACTGCATAGACCCAGTAACGATATGTAAAAACATATAAATCCGGTCTTTAATTATTACTAATGACTGAATTGTTGTATAAAAGCAGATTTATTTTGTTCTAAGTACATATTATGATACATATTTATTTGGTATAATCATATATCAGACATTTTTTTTAAACTTAATTGAGTTTTATATCGTACCAAAGTATTGTGTATTATTTATAACCTATTATTAAGATACCGATTGTGTAAATTGCGATATTGTTGGTTCCTTGCATTCAACAACAAAAAACATTTATATTTCTAACATAATAATTAATAACTAATTACATTAAACTATTAATATAATTGATCTACTTTTATACAAATATAATAATTTATAATGTTTAATATTATGTAAAATAGGTAGTCAATCTCAATTGATGAGTATATAATAATATAATATTGTATATTATTAATATATAGTATAAGTTTAAACATTAGTTTATGATAGACAACTATGACTATATTATGTTAATTAGTTAACTGTTTAACACTATTGGTTAATTCAATAATAATTTTCTTCACACACCACGTTTAAATAAGTGTAATTTATATTTTTACAATATTCATGTACAACATCTCAAAAAAGTAAAAATATTTTGGTATATAATAAATAATAATGCATATAACATTTAATAGTTTGTAAGATTTTTGCGTAACACAGCCGTAAAATAAAACAGTATTTATATAAGTTTTTATATTGTATAATAATATATTGAACACCACTAATATAATATAGGCTATTATAGTTAAAGTGTTAAACAGTGTCATTATTATTATTATTATTATTATATTTAAATTTAAACTATTTATTGTAAATCTATATATCAAATATTATAATTTTGTATATTTTACACTGTATGTCTGTACTATACTGTATATTTAAAATTATTATTATATTATACAGATACTATTCAATGCACATTTTTGTGATTTTTTTAAAATTTAAACTTTTATAGTTATATTTTATATTTATTTATTAACGAGCTGAGTCCTATTACTTATTTACTATACTATAAATGATTATAAAAAAAAAAATGGTGTATAATATGTATTTTTAATAATTTTCAACTGCTATTGTAATAATATATCAAGAGCCTTATATTAAGTTTTCACACTTTTTGACCCAATGAAAACAATTTTATTGATATTAATAGAAAAAAAAAACTATACAAATTTAAATTGATAATGTATGTTAACACCTCAAAGCGAGTCAAAATATTTTAAACATTTTAGCTAGTTTAGGAATTGATAAAATACATATATGATAAAAATTTCGTTTATTATTAGTTTTCGAATAATTTACAACAAAATAAGAAAAGCGCTTTATGAGAAATCAAGTGAATATCTAATGTTGTAAAAATTGGAAATTTAAATGCCCATAAAAATATAATAATGTAAAATAAAAAATAAAAACACACATGAATTTAATATCGGTACAATCATCGTGCCTCTCAGAATCTAAAAACATAATATTTACTGTAATTATTAATCTCGTAGATGCTCTTCAGTTTGCTTAATCCTTAGTTGACATACCCCAGTTTTCAAGCCCTTAAACACATTAAAAAATACATACAAGAGCTTTCTCCTAAATGTTTTAAAATTACTAAGGTTACCATTTTCCAGGTTGATATGTGCATTTCAGAAATTATATCTTCGTTTGCTTCAACCATATTAAGAGAAAAAGCTTGTGATTGGTCAATAAATGGAGCACGGTCAGCAGCCATAATTATTAAATCTTTTTGATCAATTTCCCATTTTGTTTTGTACAGTTGTTTTAAATCTTCTGGCACGCCTTTAATTTCCTAAGCACATAAATACATTAGGGCTAAATGTCTGATATCTAATATCTAATAAATTACCTACCTGTACTGAACCCATATTATTCAACAATTGATGTTTTAAATTATCATCCCAAAGTTTACGATCGTGCAAATCTTTTAATAGATGTGGATTGACAACCTTAAACACAAACATTTTTTAAAAATAAAATGAAAAACTTAAATTAAGTAAATTAAAATTACCTGAATTTCTTTTGGTTTACTTTCACCCAATGAAATATACCTAACTTTAATATTAGTGTCTAATGGTTCAATAGAATTCACTTTTCCCAAAATGTTTGACTCAACTTCAGTATTTGAAATAACTGTCACCAGAGAATTCCGTAATCCATGTTGCGTAATTTTTGTTTTTAGACTATTCCAATCCCATAAATTAGAAGGTTTTACATTCCACAGATCAAATTGTAATAACTGCATAAACAAAATCAATAAGTTTATGTACAAATATTAAATATTTAATAATAGTTTTCTTACTCCTTTACTTGTCGGACTATTTGGATATGTCTTATACGGTCCATTTGTAGTAGCTAGTTCACAACTTGCTTCTAAAGCACCATAATAAATAGTTTCGTGAATTTGTTTGTTAAGAACTCTAGCTTCTTTATTATCAAAAGGATATTTCATTTTAATAAACAAATCTGCTAATCCTTGGACACCAATTCCAATGGCCAATTGATTTTGTTTTAAGCCCAATTTCAATTGTTTTTCCTAAAGGAAAGTTATTAAACACTTGTTTAGTGGAATATTATGATAAAGTATAGAATTTTACCTTGTTTGGTATATCATTATTGTTATTAATAATTTTATTCAAATCATAAGTTAATTTCTTTGCTGTTTCCTTAAGTTTGGAAAAATCAAAAATATTTTCTGACGTTAAAAACATATCTACTGAAATTGAAGCAGTAGTGCATGTGGCCACCTATTGAATATTATTGAAATTAAATTTTTTATAAACATAAATATTACTGTATTTAATATATAAAATGATAAATATTTATGAATATGTCTTTTTAATTTTTATGCTATATAGTATATTATAGTAATACTATATATAAAATATGTAAGGTTACTTCATCAGATGCAGTAAATTGTACAGTATCTCCATTTCTACCAGCACATTGGATTGTTCCCAAATGAGATTCGTTGCTTTTAGCATTACATGCATCTTTAAATAACAATAGTGGCAAACCAGTTTCAATCTGAGATTGAATAATTTGTGACCATAACTTTTTTGCTTCAATTTGTCTCATAACAAAACTTTTACTTTTTAATTCATACCTAAGAATATTTATAATAATAATAACTTACTATTTAAATAAAATATTTTGTTAAATAATTACTTACTCTTTATAAAGGTTATCAAACTCTTCTCCATGAACATCTATAAGTCCAGGACAATGATCAGGACTCATGAAACTCCACATTTGGTCATTTTGTACTCTTCTCATAAATTCATCTGGTATCCATAAGGCTAGTTGACTATTTTTTAATTTTATATCTGAAATAGTAGTCATTCTAATTTGGTCGATGACTTTCATTATATCTGCATGCCAGAGTTCACAATAAATTGTTACACCTTTAATGCTCTCAGGCCTTTCTAATGTTTCTGAATTGCGGATCATGGAATCATATTGTTTCAACATAAGAGGGAGACCATTAGATTTCCCATAGCTGCCTTGAATATAAGATCCTGCAGCACGTATTTTGTGTACATGGGTAGCAACACTCGAATAAGGCAAAATAAATGATGACAAACGGATGAAGGTATCATAAATACCATCAATGCTGTCTTCTATCATTTCTACTGAATAATGACTAATAAAATACAAACATTAGTATACATATTTTCTTTAAAATCTTAAATTTCACCTTATAACTGACACGTCGAGTTTTCTAGCAGCTGGCTGCAATTGAATAACTACAGGAGAAAACATACACAACTTTTGAGATAACATTTTGTATGTTTCAATAGCTGAATCAATATCATCTCCATGAATACCTACAGCAACTTTCATAAACAAATGTTGAGGTCTTTCAATAGTTTGATTTTCAGATTTTACTAAAAAATGTTGGATTAAGTACTGAAAAAAAAAAATACATATAATCCAATCATTAGTGTTGATAACATTTATATTGTAATAAAATTATATATTACTTTAAATCCAAAATAGTCTAAAATATAATCATTTTCATAATTAATTGCCTCGTTTAATCGATCTTTATGTTTCATGATAATTTCATAAATATCATCTGATAAACCAATATTCCAATAATTAAAATTTTTATGAATATCATCTATCACATCTATAAATAAAATAAAATAAATTTATATTTGGTTCATACGTTTAAGAAGATACCAGGGTGTGGTCTCTGTCTGACATACGTACAACATGGCAAATTTATGTCCAATTTTGTATAGTTACCTTTTATAATAGAGTGAATTGACTTATTAATCAACCTTAAAGGTAAGACAATTATGTGTGGTTTCACATGAGTTTTTTGATTCTTTCATTTTTAAGCCAATTATGAGTATGTAAAAATTCTCATAACTCGCTTACAAATTAAAATATTGCAAAAAACATAATGTTATTACTTATTAGTTAATACCTTGAAGTCTGATAATAGGTGAATTTACTTTATTATTAAGGGTTACTACATTTAATTGGTACTGCTGAACACAAATTTACTATGCTGTAAGATTTTTAGTAGGAGACAACATTACGGATGTGGCGTCCTTTTTATAATACAATAATTCAGTATAAACTAAAGCTATACTGTACAGAGAAACACTAGAGAGTAACTGAGAACTGTAGAAATACATGAGACTAAATATTAATCTTGGCCTCTTGGACTAATAAAAACTTAAGTTTTTTTTTTTGTATGCTTTTAAATGCAATGCTACTGGCCGTAGTTTTTGAAGCAGAAATGAATAATTTCATAACCAAATAAAAATGAAAACTTAAATTGTGAAAATTGTTATTTAGATAATTTATTTAGCTTAATATAGATAATATATTATTTAATCAAATAGGAATGCTCGAATAATTTTTAGATTTACTTATTTTATAAGATTATGCATAATGGGCTATAAGAAAAATATTTTAAATAATATGTATTGTATTTACATAATTACTTTACAAAATTATTTGAATACCAACATTCTTATTTAATTTAATTTTTAAACATCTAACATTTTATTGAAATAATGCCCTTCTCCTTAGAAGCATATCCTGATATAACTAATGTTAGGATTTCTGTTTAATCTATATTTAATGACAATATGTACCACTAAATTTTTCTTTAGTTTGCTTATGTAAATTAGAAATAGCAATGCGAGCTGCTAGTTTTTCATAATCTGGATGAATAGAAGCCATAGTAATTGCCGTTTCAGCAGTTGCCTCGTCTAGTTGAGGTGTAGTAATACCAGCGTACAGAAATTTTTTGATCACATGAATTGCAATTGCTGCCTAAAAAAATGTAATAAAAGTTTTGTGTTATAATCTAAAATATTGAACTTAAAAATTAACACTTTTTATTACTATTATTTTATAGAAAACAAACTGTGTGCAATTTTACCACAACTTTGTAATTATAATTATTGTTAAACAAAATGAACCATTATAAGAGTACAACTGATATATTCAGAGGTGTATTAATATAACATTGTCCATGGTCATTGTATACATTAATAAAAATAATTTGTATGGTTTAACTTACTGGATCAATTTTCTCCAAGCCATAGCATAACTGTTTAATACGTGCAGTAATTGCATCATAGTGAACTTTTTCAATAGTGCCATCTAAAATATAAATTAGAACCAAATTATGTACATAATAATAATAATATTGTTGTTTTATTTCAAGTAAATGTATTATTTGAATTTTGAAGACATTAACAGCATAAACCTGTAAATCAGTCTTAACAAAGAAGACAATGCTACAGAATATAGCAAGGGCGCCCACAAGTAAGGGGGATGGAGGGGCCATATAAATAAAGTTCCAGTTTAATAATTATTTACAATAATCAATAACGTCATGATGTGCAGACGCGCAGTCGTTTACGTAAGACTTAATTGACAAACAATAATAAACACCTAATATAAGTACCTAATATCATAAATACCTACCTATATACCTATAATAATATATTGGTAAAATAGAAGCTCGAATAAAACATAATATACCTAGTTTGGTTACATACCTCTTTTTTGAACGTACAAATGCTTCTTCAATTCAGCCATAGTAATACTGAGATAGGATCGATTTAAAGTTAATACAATATCAATAATGCGTACTTTTAAACGTTATAGTTTTCAATCCAATACTCAATACTGAACAATGATGAATGGCCACTTAACAATGGTAAATGTGCGCGAATAACGTTACCTACGTCGTAACGACCGTGAAGTGGTGAAAGCAATTTACCAAATTGTTTCTAAACAATCAAAACCTTATGGTTATTAGTTTCAACACTAGTCAAGAATTACAATGTATCGGCAAGATGTATTGATATAAGCAAAAAAAAAAAACAACAAAAATGACATTGAGGCTGTAGTTTCGCGCCGAAATGCTTTTGTTAAGACAGTGCCGCCATTTAACAAAAGAAACTCGTATCAGTCGTATCGTTGGTTTCACTACCTTTTGTTCCAAAATAATTTTGTTCCCTAAAATATTTGGAACTATGTTGATATTATCACACTTTTGAGGACTTTTGTCCCACAAAATGTTTGTTCCTTGGGACTTTTGTTTCACGAAACATTATTTTTTTAAACGGATTATCCGGTTTCAAGGCCTGCTTATTTAAGTTCATTCTTTGTTTATGTTCATGGTACAAAGATTTTCAAAATATTATAATACCGGTATCCAATTTTTTTCGGTTTCGGTTTTAATTTTGTTTTCGAAAACTGTTTCATAACGGTTTATAGCGGTTTCAAGCAATAGAAAAAACAAATACGTTTTGCCTTCTCCATCGGGGGGAGTAGTGTAGCAAACCACAACACCGTTCCAATATTGCTACAGTAACCGCGGTATCAGAGAGCCAGCTTTTCGCCCCGACTACCTTATTTGTATACACTCGCCGTTGGTCTCCATGACGTTACCTCCGACCGACGGGCTCGCGCTCCTTTCCTTTATTTTCGAACAAACGCCGTCACATATACATCGATTCTACCGCCTCTGAAATGGAGTGCAACACGATTGGGAACTATTTAAATTTTTAAGGTTCCCTAGCAAAAAACGGAACCCTTATAGATTCGTCATGTCTGTCTGTCTGTTCGTCCGGGTGTCACAACCACTTTTTCCCGAAACTATAAGAACTATAGGTACTGTTGAAACTTGGTAAATAGATATATTCTGTGAAGAGCATTAAGATTTTCACACAAAAATAGAAGAAATAAATAAATTTTGATGGTTCCCCATACTTGGAACTGAAACTCGAAAATTTTTTTACATATAGATACGTGTGGGGGTATCTATGGATAGCTCTTTTCAGATGATATTGAGGTTTCTAATATCATTTTTTCCTAAACTGAATAGTTTGAATAGTTTAACTGAATAGAGAGACACTTTCAAAGTGGTAAAATGTGGGCCCCCCTATAACCTCAGCTAAAATAAGAGAATGATAAAACTGAAAAATATATATGATGTACATTACCATGCAAACTTCCACCGAAAATTGGTTTAAACGAGATATGGTAAATAGTTTTTTTTTTAATAAGTTAAATGTAAATAAGTAAATAATAAGTAAATAATAATTATAATTCAAGCAGGGCATGGCTTGATCGGTTCTGGTGCGGAGCGCGCGGGGGTCAGGTTCCCGACTGGGTAATATTATTATAATATTAGATAAGACTATTATATAAGCTATTGGTATTAATAATACAATTAAAACAACAACTCTTCGTTACAAACTAAAATACAATTATACAAAATAATATGTAGTGTTTAAAATGTTGATTAATTAAATCTATTTTCGTTGTATAAATATTAATAATACTGTTAAAATAAAATGTACGTGTTAATTTTACGTTAGAAACTGAAAAATAAATAAAATAATACATACATGCATAGCTCTGAATTCTAAATAAAAAAAGGTGGGTAAGTGGATGTCGCTCTGCTGTACGTAGGTTACAAGTGGGTCACTGTATAATGGATGCTATTAAATTTGAATTCAATGATACAATATCATTGTATAAGAAAAACGATTCTGAGCGAAGACGGTAGATATGTCAGTCTAGGTTTAAGACAAATTATATACATATCTTTGGTATTAAAAAAAAAAATTGACCTATAATAAATTTCAAATTAATCATATCACATTATCACAATATCCATTAGGTACTTATAACACGTTATACATCAACATAAATAACAAACCCTGATACTATCATAGATATATAATAGTACACTTTAGAAGTTTCAAGAAGGTACCCACGAATAATATTATATAATCACAACAAAATAACTAGGTTTTTTAATATGTAATTTCGTCCAAATTTGAACATAAAACGACTATAAAAATAAACTGTGATTGTTTATTTTTTAGATTTTTTCTTAAGAGAATTAACTACTTACGTGGAATCTTGTTTTAAATGTTCAATCCTTAGCTATAAAAACTGAACATTTTATAATTTATTAATTACAATGATTAATAATTTTCGAGATTTTGAAAAATTCTGTCAAAATTCGATGTTTAAATGCTTATAAAAAAAAATTGTGCCAATGTATTTTTAATATTTTTCAACTGATATTGTAACAATATATCAGGAGCCTTGTATTAAATTTTTACACTTTTTGGCCCAACAGATAAAACTTTATTGATATTCATAGAAAAAAAAACTAAAAAAATTGAAAAATGAAAATATCCGTAAACAGCTCAAAAAGAGTCAAAATATTTTCAAAATTGTATGGTGTATAGGAAATGCTAATACCTATAAACATTCAGTGAAATTTTCATGTATCTATAGTTATTCGTTTATGAATAACAACAAAATAAGGAAATCGCTACATGAGAAATCGAGTGAACATCCAATGTTGTAAAAATTTGAATTTCAAACGCTCATAAACATTTAATTTGACTGTCCGGTAGAGATTTTTTTATTGATAAAGGTAGAAAAACTTATGGGTAATCTTGTATTACATTTTAAAATGAATCGTGCGACTCATTTCTTGGTGTTTTAGAAGCGGAATTGGTCACTATCGAGTCTACGACCTACGTAATAAAGTTTATACATGTTAAAATTCAAAACACATATAAAGTTTAAACTGATAAAAACAAACTGTGCAATATGCAAATTTATGGAATATCCAATATGTATCCATTGGCCATTGCAATATCGAGTTTAGTTTTTAACAACTCGTTTAGGAAATACGAACTGCACAAACTGACAAATTAAAAAACCTGGTGAGTGGGTGTCACTCTGCTATACGGTATAGGTTACAAGTGGATCACTGTAATGGTGTTAAATTAGTATTCAATGATATAAAATCATTGTACACGAACAACGATTTTGAGCGAAGATGACGGTATGTCAGCCTATAATATAAATAAGTATATTTTATGATATTATTGCAAATATTTTTAAATTAAAAGAAAAACAACTAATATCGTTATCCTTGGTTTTAATAGGTAATTTCGTCTAAATTTTGACTTATAATGTCTGTAAATAAAACTATGCTTATGGATTTTTTAGATTTTTTATTGTATATATTTTTGTACTGTATATAAACTATTTAAGAGAATCCTTGTTTTAAATTTTCAATACTTAGCTATAAAAAAGTTATAACATTTTCAACTTCTATATAATTTGTACATTTTTAATTCGATAAATTTTGTCAACATTTGAACTTTAAATAATTATAAAATATCGTATGGATTTATTACTTCGAAACTGCTATTAAACTACTTATTAGAAACCTTGTATTACATTTTCATATTATCTTAGGTATACAAAGAAAATGTTCTATGAATATCTGACTACAAAATAATGTCAAAATTGTAATGGATTTCGTAAACATTTAACTTTAAATTCCAATAAAATAAAATAGTGCATAATAATATGTATTTTTAATATTTTACTGCTATTAAATCTAATTATGAGGAACTTTGAGTTACTTTTTCAAGATTTTTGAACCAATGAGTAAAATTGTATTGACATATAAGAATTAAAAAAATTTGAAATTTGAAATGTTTATAAATTACTAAAAACAAGTTAAGTATAGAAAATGGTAAAATAAAATTTTTTGAAACTTGCAATTACAAAGGTTAAACGTTTTTGGATGATACAAAATAATAAAATTGCTTCATGAAAAATCGAGTGAATACCCATGGTTGTAAAAATTTAAACTTCGAACTTTTTTAAGCATTTAATTTGACTTGCCAGTTTAAATTTAGAAAAAATGTTGATGAATCTTGTATTAAATTTTAAAGCTTTTTGACCCAACGAATGAAATTTAATTGCCATTTAACATTTATAGAAATATGACTGAAAAATGTGTTCTGCTGTACAGTAGGTTACAAGTGGGTCACTGTATAATGGATGATATTAAATTTGAATTCAACGATATAATATCATTGTATAAGAAAAACGATTCTGAGCGGAGACGGTATGTCAGTCTAGGTATAAGACATATTATATACATATCTATGGTATTAAAATAAAATTGACCTATAATAGGTAGGTACCTATAATAAATTCCAAATTAATCATATCACAATATCCATTAGGTACTTATAACGTGTTATACATCAACAACAAACCGTGATACTATCGTAGATATATAATAGTACACTTTAAAAGTTTCAAGTAGCCACGAATAATATTATACAATCACAACAAAATAACTAAAATAGTTATTCTAGGTTTTTTATTATGTACTTTCGTCGAAATTTGAACTTAAAACGACTATAAAAGTAAACTGTGTTTATGTTTTTTTTTAGATTTTTTTTAAAAAGAATAAACTATTTATGTGGAATCTTGTTTTAAATTTTCAATCCTTAGCTATAAAAGTTGAACATTTTATAAATTTTTAACCACAAAATTATTATTATTAAATTTTAAATGTGATAAATGTTGTCAAAATTTGAACTTTAAATGCTTATAAAAAAAATTGTGCCTGTGCATTTTTAATATTTTTCAACCACTATTGTAATAATACATCAGGAGCTTTGCATTAAATTTTCAAGCTTTTTTACTCAACAAATAAAATTTTATTGAAAAGAAAACTAAAAAAACTGAAAGGGTAAAATGTCCGTAAACAGCTCAAAAAGAAGCAAAATATTTTCGAAATTGTTTAGTGTATTGGAAATGCTAATACAAACATTCAGTCAAATTTTCATGTATCTACAGTTATTCGTTTTTGAAGTACAACAAAATAAGGAAATCGCTACATGAGAAATCGAGTGAATATCCATATTGTAAATATTTGAATCTCAAACGTTCACAAAAATTTAATTTGACTTTCTTATAGACATTTTTTTTTTGATAAAGGTAGATAATCTTATAAGGAATCTTGTAGAACATTTTCAAATCTTAGATTTAAAAAGAAAAATTTTTACAAATTCTGAACTCAAAATAATTTGCAAATTTTCGTGATTTTTCAATATTTTGTCAATTTTTGAACTACAATTGCTTATAAAAATAACTGTGACAAAGCATTTTTAATTTTTTTCATCTGACTTTAAAACAATATACTAGGAGCCTTCTATTAAATGTTCAAGCTTTTTTAACAAACAATTAAAATGTTATTGATATTTTTAGAAAAAAAATTAAACTACATGGAAAACGAAAATGTTCCTCACAGTTCAAAACAAATCAAAATATTTTGAACATTTTATCATGTATAGAAAATGGAAATATAAACAACGTTTGAAAATTTCTTGTATCTACGGTAATTTGTTTTAAAGTAACTCCAAAAACCAAAGTCAATTTTAAGGAAAATCGATTTTGTGTAAAAATTCCCGTTTTTCCTTAACTTTTTTTGTTTTTCCTAGCACTTTTGAAAACTGCTCTGAATTTTTACTTTTGAAAGCACTATCTATATTCATTTTCCTATCAGAAAAGATGCAGTTGAAGAAAACCTATGCATTTTTACTATCCTAAAAGGTGATGACGGACACATATAAAAATAAAATTTAAATTTAAATAAAAAACACACATTATTGTAAAACCAATACATCGCTCCACTTAGAATCTAAAATAGAAGAAATATTTGTTTTAGGTTTATTAACGACTTAAAATGGTGTAGAAAATATTTTCAAAAACGTTAATAGTTATATAAATAATGAATGTCTTGAACGTAGGTATTGATCAGGGATTACCAATGCCCAATACCAAAAACCATCCTAAGCGAATACAGTCTGTCAGCCTATATTAATATTACTAAGAATATGTTTTGTGATATATTTACATTGCTATTTAAGTAATTTATTTTACTATAGTAATACGATAGTTCAAATTAATTATTCCAGAAAACATTGCATTTTAAAATAATTAAAACACAAATGTTGCATAATAATATATACATTTTAATTTTTGGGTTTCGATAATAAACACTTATGAAAGATCTTGTATTCAATTTGCAAGCCTTAGTTATAAAAATTGAATATTTTTTTAATCCCTAACCGCAAAATGATGTACATATTTTTTGTACACATTAATTTTTAAAAAATTTTTTTGTTAAAAAATGTATAGATTTTTTATGTCACGATTATTTCAACATAGTACCTACAATACATCATATTATAAAAAAAAATATAATTCATACAACTAGAAATCTTAATTTTCAAATTGCACGTGGTAATAAAAAGAAAAAATTACTTTTGGCTAACACTGTACACAATAAATTAGTTGCGTTATTATATTAAAAAATATTTTATAATACATTATTTCGGTATGCACCTAAAATTAATCGACTAGGTACAACACAGAAATGGCGCCAAACTGTAAATCGACGGTCACAATGTTACTTACGGTAGTATACAAGGATACCGTACATTCAGATGGCGAGCTCTCATTGGCTGCAGAATTACGTTTGTGATAACATTACACCAACAATTATTATCAATATTCATTGTTATTAATTGTTTGTTTTTTATAAAAGTTTTAATCAATTTAATGTTTCGATGATCGCCACACATCTTTTTTTTCTTAATTAATTCATTTATTACCCTAATGGCTAAGAATTAAATAGTTATACTATTATATTGCCTGTAGCAGTTCATACTTTATACTTAATAAGTATAGACATCTGTGGTTTACCAAAACCCATTCAATAATGTCGAACTTCTACAGTTCTATAATGTAGGTAGGTACAATACAATTTTTCTCCGTCGATCTCATTATATTTAATTGAAATAGGTATTTTATACTATTTTTACTTGTTAGGTACTTGATTACAATTTTCCAAAGTATATCAAGTGTATGACTCGTGAAAGTGAATATTGCTGACTGCTGTTTGGATCAACATTACCTAGTCAGTAATTAACATCCTCAGTTATTATTAAGTTACTCTACGTAAGTATTTTTTACTCGGTTATAACTTATATTCTTAAGTTTATTATTTTTGGAATTAATTTTGTGTTGAATTAAAATGCTAAAAAGTTTTTTTTTTAAATTCTATTTTACAAGTATCACATATTCCCAATTGTTAACTAAATAGTACAATGGTGTTTATTTATTTATGTTTTTTTTCTTCTTTTTATATCCTGTTTACAAAATTTCTACCAGAACGAGTGCTTCGATTTCAACATATAGTACCTTATCTTTTAGCAAATTGGATCAAAATGGTACTTTAGAGGAGTCATTTTTCGACTTTTTCAATAGTTATTTAATGCCAAAGCAAAAACCACCAAAAAATTACGAAAAAACGCTTAAACTTGGATTTTAATTTCTAACGCTTTGTGTATTAACATAGAAACGAATAAAAAATAATAATATTATAATACTAATTCAATTTGCATGATTTAATAATTAATGACAATATAAAATATCTAGTCTGATAGACCGTCTCCGCTCAGAATCGTTTTGCTTATACAATGATAGAATACTGTCATTGAATTCAAGTTTAATACAATCCATTATACAATCACCCACTGTTCAGCAGAGCAACATCTACTTACCCACTTTTTTTAATAGTAAAATGTATTTGTTTAGGTATACATTTATAATGTCAAAAAGGTAATGAATTATCATTTTTAATTTTTCAGAAACCAATGGATGTAAACAAAGAAATGTTATATTCTCAATGCACTCTCACTCTGTTAGACGACTATTTGAAGACTCACAGTCTAGGTAAGTATGTTGAAATTGATTTTATTTGCTTGCTAAATAAATATGAATAACATAATAATATTATTTTTGTTTTTAGAAATGAAGATTCTTGGATATTTGGCCCACTTGATACTTTGAGTTTGACATGCCTGATATATAATATAGAACATAATTCTTTACATCTTGATATATATATATAAATAATCATTAATATTTTCATAGAAATGGTTAAAATTAATGAGTTCTTTTCATTATCTTGTGAAAAATGTGTTGAGATTATTTCCTATAGTGACTTTGCTGTTCCATTTGAGGAAAAAGTAAGTTAACAAAAAATGTATTAAAGTATTGTATTTTAATGTTTTATAGATAATCAACTCACCTAGCATGTACATTAATTAATATTGTTTTATTTTATATGCACAGTTGCACCTTAAAGTGTAAGACTATAAAATAACATAAATGAGTGGATGGGTGTAATGGGAATCATTATAGATATTACACAGTTGTAGAAAACTAGGCTATACAGATATAGCCAAGACGGTTAGTGTAAATCTTTTAAGTATTAAATGTCTTGTTAGTGACAAAGCCACCATGGTCAAAACCAGGGGTCTCCAAACTTTTTTATTCAAGGGCCACAAAAAAAATCAAATGCTCTTAGCGGGCCAAAAGTTTATTAACACATATAATTTTTGTTTATGATAATATAGGTACCTACCTATATAAATAATATGTTTACTTTATATTTTTGTATAAAATATTGTTTACTTTACAATATACTTAAATAAGAATAAATAGGTATAAATATAATATAAATACATTTTCAAAATAATTTTTTTTATCTATATTTACCTATGGGTCCTATGCGGGCCACATGCCGGTTAAAACTTGTTCGCGGGCCGTAGTTTGGAGACCCCTGGTCCTAACAACTGCAACAATTAGGTATATTTTGTTATATTTTAGTTTAATTATATTTATTTATTGTTTTAGGCCTTTAAATGTGTTATTAAATGGCTACAACATGTTTTGGATTGGAGAAAAATGTATTGCCAGTATTAATGGAACATGTGCGTTTGCCAATATTTGCATCAACACCTGAAGTATAGTAAAGTATAGTAATGTGGTTCGAGAACCTAACATTATTGAAGCTCGTAGTAAAATTTGTCCATACCCGGTGAATATAATAATAATTATTGTTATTAATTAATCTCTGTAAAAAAAAAAAAAAAAATATTCAATTTGAATAACATTTTTATGTAGGAGTAGTTGAATCAGATGGTTATGATGGAGCAACAAATAAATCTGAAGAATTTTTAAATACTATAGAAACGCACAACCCAACACTGGTCCATGGAAACATAGTCTAGAAGTAACTTTGACTTCTGTGTGTTAGTAGATTAGTTGTTTACACCACATCATTTTATATCTAATTAGCATTTTAAATAGCCTTGTTTTAAATTTTAAATCTATTTAATTTCTATAAGGAAGTAATTCATCTATGCTCAAAATTTTAAAAAGTACCGGATAGAGACATCGCATTGTCAAATAGCAAGTGGATTGCACAGGCAAGCAATCGTTTAGAAAAGAAATGTACCAATAAGAAAGCAGTAATACACTTTTTTTCAATTTATTCCATTATTATAATTTTCATTTAATTCTTAAACTATAATAAGTTTTTGGTTTGTTTTAATTTCGAAAGATATTTATATAATATATAATTATATATTATATAATAAGTTTGCATATTAATATTATATAATAATATATACAGTAATCATTCATTTTTTGGTTTTATTGATAAAATTTTGAGCATAATATTGTCATCAATATAATAATAGCTTATACGTTTTTTAATTTGTTTTAATTGAAAGGTAATTTATATATTGTATTATATGTGTGCATATTTATAATATTATATTGTATATTTATATATTATTATCTATTAATTTCATTTAATTCTTAAATTCGAGTTGTAAGAGTAATAAGTTTTTATTTTGTTTTAATTATAAAGATATTTATATTTATTATACTATACAAGTGCGCATATTAATATTATATAATAATATATACATATTATGTATAATAATTTTATTCTTTAAGAGAAAGAAAACGTAAATCATTTAATTTTTGGTTTTATTAATAAAATTATATTGTTTTAGAACATACTTTTTATTTGAGCATAATATAATTATCAATATTATAATAGCTTATACGTTTTTTATATTGTTTTAATTGAAAGGTAATTTATATATTATATTATATGTGTACGTATTGTTAATATTATAATATAGTATATTTATATATTATTATCTATTAACGTCATTTAATTCTTAAACTCGAGTTGTGAGAGTTAATAAGTTTTTATTTTGCTTAAATATAAAGATATTTATATTTATTATACTATACAAGTGCGCATATTAATATTATATAATAATATATACATATTATGTATAATAATTTTATTCTTTAAGAGAAAGAAAACGTAAATCATTTATTTTTTGGTTTTATTGATAAAATTATATTGTTTTAGAACATACTTTTTATTTGAGCATCATATAATTATCAATATTATAATAGCTTATACGTTTTTTATATTGTTTTAATTGAAAAGTAATTTATATATTGTATTATATGTGTGCATATTATTAATATTAAATTATATATATGTATTATTATCTATTATTTTCATTTAATTCTTAATCTCCAGTGGTAAAAGTGGCTGCAGTAATTCAATATTATGTACATTTGATTGTTGTCTATGAACTATTGAGCTAGACTGCTATGTTAACGGTAATTTAATTCTCTGCACGCACCCTTTTTCATGAGCGTACTGCAGAAAATTTAATCTTACACCGAGGGCAACCGTTTTTATGTGCGTACTTCAGGCATTCTAAGTGTCAATTAGCCACAGCGTTGGCACGTTTGTTTTCATCCGATGGTCATATTGTGGCTATGGGATAAAAGTTGGTGTGCCAACGCTGCGGCACTTAGATTGCTTGATGTGCGCATGCAAAAACGTCTGCTCCCGTCATAAAACTAACATCTGAGATGTTATTCTCATTCAGAAAAATTAAATAATCAGCAGTGTGCACGTGAAAACAAATGTGCGTACCGAGATACAATTATCGTCCTACTATTGTAATACAAAAACCAATATGAATAACAATATTATATTGTTTGCCATACCGATGAACTATTCTGCTACTGTAATTCTATATTATGTATTTTTAATATTGTTGTCTATGAACTATTGAGCTAGACGGCTGTTTACAATATTATTAACATTAACATATTATAGATAACTTAATAATAATTAATATGAATTTATTTTTGTAAAGTAAAATTTACTTATGGATAATTATATTGTTTGTAACAGCGTACCTACTAATAAATGCATCTTTTATTAAATAAAAATATTGTTTGAATTTATTAATTTATATATTATATCTACTTTTCAAAAGAAACGACGGTGCATTTTCGTGTATGATGAAAAATGTAATTTTTTCACCATTCTTTTGGTGTTACTCGAAAATATTGAATTTTATGTCATTAACGTGTTATTTTAGCTGTAACTGTAGTTGTGTTAATATATACATTTAAAAATTAACTACCTATAATATGTTAGTATGTCAGTATTTCAATATTGTTACGTAATTGTTTATGCATAGTAATAACTAATAAGTTTTATCATTGGTTATAAAATATACTATGTAGGCCGAGGATGAAGGTGCCTACGTGGATTTTATTCTGGATATAAGAGTGTCGAATTGCCGTCTTTCGAGTATAGAACATTATAACAATTTATCATCATATAATATAAGCAGCAAAGGATCTTAAATACCTACTCTGCAATATTGAGTACCTACAGGCACTGGATTTATTAGTTGTTGGATACTGGTGAATGTGTATATCACTTAATTATTATTATGTAGTACAAATTATAGCACCGATATATTGTAATATGCGCTAGCTAGAACTGTTTACGGACATTTTCAGTATCAATTTTTTTAATTTTTATTTCTATGAGTCAATAAAATTTTATTTTTGGGTAAAAATCTTGAAAATGTACTACAAGGTTCCTAATATATTGTTAAAATGGTATGTGAAAAATATTAAAAACGGGTTACAGTTTTTTTTATAAGCATTTAAAGTTCAAATATTGACAACATACTTGAAAACGACGAAAATGTACAATTTATTTTGATCAAGTAATTCATAAAAAAACATTTTTTTTTTTAATTTTTAAGATTTGAAAATGTAATACAAGACTCCTTGTACCTTTATCAAGAAAAAAAAATTTCTATTAGAAAGTCAAATTAAATTTCTATGAGTGTTTAAGTTCATATTTTTACAACATTACATATTCACTCGATTTCTCATGTAGCGATTTTCTTATTTTGTTGTAATTCAATAACGAATAACTGTAAATACATGAAAATTTCACTGAATGTTTATATTTTTATTTTCTATACACCATACAATTTTGAAAACATTTTGAGTGTACGCACAATTTCAAATTTCAAATGTTTTAGTTTTTTTTCTACAAATATCAATAAAATTTGTTGGGCCAAAAAGCGTGGAAATGTAATACAAAGCTCCTGGTATATTGCTACAATAGCTGTTAAAAATATTAAACATACATATTGACATTTTTTTTTAATAAGCATTTTAAGTTCGAATTTTGACAAAATTTAATAATTATTAGTAGTGAAAAATGTATAAAATGTTCAACTTTTATAGCTATGGATTGAAAAATTAAAACAAGGTTCCACGTAAATGGATCATATATAAATTATTATATATTTTATTCACAATTATATCATCAAATATACTTAGTAATTTCATGGGCTGACTGACCGCCTTCGCTCAGAATCGTTTTTCTTATACAATGATATTATATCATTGAAATTAAATTTAACATAATCCATTACACTATTACAGAGACTGACTTAAAACCTACTGTACAGCAGAGCGGCATCCACTTGCCCACTTTTTTTTTTTAAATTTAAAATGTATTATTTAAAAATTAAAATAGACCAGGATTTATATAAAATACCTACCCATATTCTTTGCCAATCATATTAACTAACTTATTTATCCGAAAATCTAATTTTAAGGGTTAAAGAGTTCATTTTCAAAAAAGTGGTCAAAGTCGTCTCCAAGACAACTTCATGACGAATATTCAAATACATATGTTTCATAAATTTTATCCGATAACTAGGAGAGACGGTACAGTTGGCATAATGTAGGCCTGTTTTGGCAGAGAACAGATACGGCTATTTAAAATGTTATAGTTGTATACTATTATAATATTTATCATTAACTACCAGTTGGGTATAAAAACAAATCAATAATGAGAATTGTATGGTTCTCTAAGCGTGAAAGTTTTATTAATCCAAAATGAATATAATATTTATGTACTTAAATCCATGACGTTTATTTCTATGCTATTCTAGAATGCTAGATAGATCTAAAAAAAACCTAGTGTATTATTCGGTATCGATGATGATTAACTTTTATTATTCTTTTATACAGTTCACTTGTAAATCTCAATTTCCACTACCACAATTCAATTTTTATTTTTTTTTTGGCTGCTATACAAATATATTTCCCCTAATAAAAAGACGGCCAATCCGAAGATTAAATCCACAATAATTGAAGCACCTTTTTTTCCTCTACCCTATGTGCCACTTTCAAATTATTATTTTATCAAAGGCTCAAACTGTATAGGATTCAACACGAACACCATATAAGTTTTAACCAATGTCCGAGGTAATTTACTATTCTTTGTTGATATACCTAGGTAGCGTTCATGACCACGTTTTAGAATTTCAGTAAAAATTTAAAAATAAATAAATAATAATTTATGAAGATTAATTCCTTTCCATTGGAGGTCAAAATAATCTAAAAACAAAGTTGAACATTCAATAATAATATAATATAGGTTATTGCGTGCTATAGTACCAATATTATATAATTAAATCATAATCATGGTAGTCAGCTTTACATTATTAATGAGAGGCGAACATTTGGACTCTCCTATAGTCTGTCAATTGTTATATAATATCAAATATTGTACCTAGTAATTAATAAATTACACATTATATTAATTTTCAGGGCGGGGAAGAGGTTTGAACCCCGAAACCCAAACCATATGGATAAATATATAAAAAAGGTGGGTAAGTGGATGTCGCTCTGCTGTACAGTAGGTTACAAGTGGGTCACTGTATAATAGATGCTATTAAATTTGAATTCAATGATACAATATCATTATATAAGAAAAACGATTCTGAGCGAAGACGGTATGTCAGTCTAGGTTTAAGACATATTATTATAATATATATATATATTCTATTTTATTATAAAACAAATTTGACCTATAATAAATTCCAAATTAATCATATCACAATATCCATTAGGTACTTACAACGCGTTATACATAAAAAAAAACCGTGATACTATCATAGATATATAATAGTACACCTTAGAAGTTTCAAGTAAACATGAATAATATTATACAATCACAACAAAATAACTAAAATAGTTATTCTAGGTTTTTTATTATGTAATTTCATCCATATTTGAACTTTAGATTTTTTGGTAACAGAATTAACTACTTATGTGGAATCTTGTTTTTAATTTTCAATCCTTAGCTATAAAAGTTGAACATTTTATAAATTATTAACTACAAAATAATTATTAAATTTTAAACTTGATAAATTTTGTCAAAATTCGATATTTAAATGCTTATAAAAAAAAATTGTGCCTATGTATTTTTAATATTTTTCAACTGATATTGTAACAATATATCAGAAGCCTTGTATTAAATTTTTACACTTTTTGGTCCAACAGATAAAACTTTTTGATATTCATAGAAAAAAAACTAAATAAATTGAAAAATGAAAATATCCGTATAAACAGCTCAAAAAGAGTCAAAATATTTTCAAAATTGTATGGTGTATAGGAAATGCTAATATAAACATTCAGTGAAATTTTCATATATCTATAGTTATTCGTTTATGAATTACAACAAAATAAGGAAATCGCTACATGAGAAATTGAGTGAATATCCAATGTTGTAAAAATTTGAATTTCAAACGCTCATAAAAATTTAATTTGACCGTCCGGTAGAGATTTTTTTATTGATAAAGTTAAACAAACTTATGAGTAATCTTGTATTACATTTTAAAATCTTAGATTTAAAAAGAAAAATTTTTACGAATTCTTAATTCAAAATAATTTGCTAATTTTCGTGATTTTTCCATATTTTGTCAATTTTTGAACTTTAAATGCTTATAAAAAAAACTTTGACTAACGATTTTTAATATTTTTCATCTGCCTTTGAAACAATATACTAGGAGCCTTGTATTAAATTTTTAAGTATTTTTACTCAACAAATAAATTAAAGTAAAGTAAAGTAAATATTAAATAATATACCGTGGGTACACAAAAACAATTGCACAGTAACACATCTAAATAAAGGTATAATATTAATAAACAAATAAATTTAAAAATAAAATATACATATATGAGTAATTTTAAATATAAAAAAATCAAAAATACTTAATTATACAAACGGGAAATTTAACGCTCAGCAGGAATTTACCTCATAAAATTTAAATGTAAGATGATTATCTAGGCTTTTTATTATTTTAGATTCTGAGTGAAACGATGAATGTTTTGATTTTACAATGATGTGTGTTTTTATTTTTTTATTTTTTATTTTTTTATTATTTTTTTATTTTTTTTGTGTCTGTGTACACGATAAGTAGTCGAAATAATGCTTCAATTTTCAACATCAGTTGAATTCAATTTTCAACATCTTGTTCGATTGGAAAGTGAATATCGTTGGTGCATTGGGGAGGTCAAAATTTTAATTTCCTAGTAGTTTTCAAAAGCGCCGGGAAAAACAAATGAAAAATTAAGGAAAAACGGTAATTTTTACGCAAAATCTGCTTCCGAGAAAATCGATTTTGGTTTTTGGTGTAACTTTAAAACAAATGTTTATTTATTTTGAACTGTTTACGGACATTTCAGTTTCCAATTTTATTAGTTTTTTTTTTATGAATATCAATAAAAATTTATTTGTTGAGTAAAAATACTTGAAAATTTAATACAAGGCTCCTACTATATTGTATCATAGACAGATGAAAAATATTAAAAATCGTTAGTCACAGTTTTTTCTTTAAGCAATTAAAGTTCAAAAAATGACAAAATACTGAAAAATCACGAAAATTTGAAAATTATTTCGTGTTAGAAATTCATAAAATTTTTTCTTTTTAAATCTAAAATATTAAAATGTAATACAAGATTCCTTATAAGATTGCCTATATTTATCAAAAAAAAAAATTCTATAAGAAAGTCAAATTAAATTTTTATGAGCGTTTGAAATTCAAATTTTTACAACATTGGATATTCACTCGATTTCTCATGTGGCGATTTCCTTATTTTGTTGTAATTCAAAAACGAATTACTGTAGATACATGAAAATTTCACTGAATATTTATAGTAGCATTTCCTATACACCATACAATTTTGAAAATATTTTGACTCTTTTTGAGCCGTTTAAGGACATTTTCAGTTTTCAATTTTTTTAGTTTTTTTTTCTATAAGTATCAATAAAGTTTTATCTGTGGGACCAAAGAGTGTAAAAAATTAATACAAGGCTCCTGATATTTGTTACAATAGCAATTGAAAAATATTAAAAATACCTTGGCACAATTTTTTTTTATAAGCATTTAAAGATCGCATTTTGACAAAATTTATCAAAATCTCGAAAATTATCAATCATCGTAATTAATAAATTATAAAATGTTCAGTTTTTATAGCTAAAGATTGAATATTTAAAAAAAAGATTCTCATAAATAGTTCATACTGTAGCCAAAAAATCTAAAAAAATATATGAGCACAGTTATTTTTTACAGACATTTTAAGTTCAAATTTTGTGACGAAATTACATATTAAAAAACCTAGCATACCTATTTTAGTTATTTTGTTGTGAGTGTATGATACTATTCGTGGGTACTTGAAACTTCTAAAGTACACTATATTATATATCTATGATAGTATCAGGGTTTGTTATTGATGTATAACGTGTTATAAGTACCTAATGGATATTGTGATATGATTAATTTGGAATTTATTATAGGTCAATTTTTTTTAATACCATAGATATGTATAAAATATGTCTTAAACCTAGACTGACATACCGTCTTCGCTCAGAATCGTTTTTCTTATACAATGATATTGTATCATTGAATTCAAATTTAATAGCATCCATTATACAGTGACCCACTTGTAACCTACTGTACAGCAGAGCGACATCCACCTACACACCTTTTTTTAATTTTAAAACGAGTTATGATTATTTTAAGATGTACAATTATATAGGTACAACTACATAAGTATTTGCTTTTTGGATTTTTTTCCCAATTACCGGCACTACACATTTATATTGCCTCACCTATAGGTGCGCTGCGACAAAAAAATTGAAAATTTTACTCGACTTTCTATGCAACACCATAGACAAGGCGGTCTTCTTATCAAATATATTTCCTATTATATTTTTAATTAGAATTTTGTCAATTGTAAATTTGTATTACTCTCCTAGTTTAAACTTACAATTTGTTACCTTCATTTGTAGGTATTTATTTACTGAAATTATTCACTTTACTATAATATTATTGTGACTTTATTTCAGGGCTTGAAACCGATATTTGATACCGATTTTTGATACCGGCTAAAACCGTTAAAAACCGAAATCTTTACCGAAACCGAAAACAAAATCGAAAAAAATCAATACCGGTAATCAAAACCGAAATCGGAATCGGAAAAATTCGAAACCGGTATTCATAACCAAGTAAACCAGTATATTTACTTCTTTACTACAGTTCGGAGTACAAAATGACATGGCTGAGTATCTGAGTATGTACTCTGATAATTATTTCCATTAGAACCTAACAAAACCTGCAGTCTGTAGGTACTCGTAAATTTAGATGATGTTGCCCAACACTGGATCATGTCCAGATATATTGAGAACTGGACTGATTTCGAGAAATAATTTCATAAAACATTTGTCGGCCAAATGCCATTTGGGTTAAGTAACTCGCCGAGAGTATATTTTAGTCGGTTCATTAAATTTGTTTTTCATGCGTTAATCCACCTAGGTGACCTGTTAGTATATTTAGACGATATGATGATTGCCACCCGAAAGTATACTGAATATTTTACAATATTAAAAGAAGTTTTTCGTTTGGGGAAGAAACATAATTTACAATTTAGATTAGATAAATGTTTTTTTTTGTTTTAAAGAGGTCGAGTACCTAGGGTGTTTGGTTAATGAACACAGAGTACGCCCCAGTTTAAGTCACGTTGATGCGATGCTTACCTATCCTATTCCGAAAAATCGAAAACATATTAAACGATTTTTGGGATTGCCAAGCTATTTTCGACGTTTTTCCCACCGTAGATAAACCACTGTATGACCTTGTAAAAAAATACACATTTTGTGTTCGGGGGAAGTGAACAGAATGTTTTTGCATTTTTGAGTACGACACTCACCAAGTCACCGGTATTAGCTATTTATTCTTCCGGTGCAGATACAAAATTACACTTCGACGCCAGTTCGTCGGTTTTTTTGCTATACTTTTCCAGAAACAGAATAATAATTTATTAAAAACCGTATTCTATTTTAGTCAACGTACGTTCCTGAGAGAGTCTAAATTTCATAGTTTTGAACAGGAATGCCTTGCCATGTATTACGCCATCAAACGCATTCATATCTATTTAGCCGGTATAACATTCAAGGTAATTACAGATTGCGATAGTTTTCGGCTTACATTAAATAAAAAAGGAATAAATCCACGAATTTCTAGATGAACATAAATTTTTGCAAAATTATGTTTTCAAAATATTTCACCGTCTGAACAAAAATATGAGACACCTCGACGCATCCAATAAGTGCCATGCTCTTTTAAATTTAGAATATAATACTTTTAAACAGGTACTCGGCTTAAGGCAAATCCCAGATAACGACATTATAAAAATTCGGGATGAATTACTTACGAAAGACAGTCAATAATTTGAATTACATAATGGTTTGGTTTTGGTATACCGGAAAGAAAATAAAAATGTTAGATTTTACGTGCAAAATCGATGGAGAACATGTTGGGCTGTTGAAAGTTAACGATAATATTTCGCGCATATACTGATTTCCAGATATGAAAACAAAGGTACCTACACAATTTTATTAATAACTGCTTAAAATGTGTTTAATTCACAGTTCTCAGTAGGAAAAAGGAAGGTTTTCTTAATAGTATTCAGAAGGGAGATAAACCTTTTCTGACAATATACGTATATCATCTAGGTGCAGTGGAAAAAAAAATGAAAATAAAAACAAGTTTATTTTTGTATTCAAAACTTTTACAAAGCTCGTTAAATGATATCCCTGTCGTAGTACGAACACAGATGAAGTCGTAAATTACATACGAAATTAATTTCTAAATTATTCTAACTAATGCCTATAATACGTAAGTATGTTGTATCGCGGTACTTTGCGTTATTATTATAAAACAATTTTTTTTTGTTATATAGCCATATATTATATCATAATTAACTATACTTTTCTCTATTGTTTTATGAAATGGTGGATTTAGAGCATAATACGTATCATGTAGCCATGTAGGTAGGTAACGCATTTCGTAATTTCACTTGGATTGACCTAATATGAAGTTGTTTTTATTTTATCAAAAATATATTCGTAACTTACCAAATATCATGGAAACTACTTAAATAGTTACACAATAGTACCTGAAGGCTCGTTGCTAGGGCACAAGCAAGCTATGCGCTGCTTTAGGTCAGCCTACAGTTTTAAAGAAATTGAAGGTCAAAATTGAATAAATATCGGTAAAAAAGAGAGGCATTTTCGATTTAGGACGAAAAATGTCTAACGCCAGGCCTGAGTTACCGCGTTACATACATAACACACAAGCACTCACTAAATATTATTTGTTGAATAATTTAAGAGTTACATAATATAAGGTACTAACTACTTAGTACTTAATAATAATTCAGTGTAGGCTTTTAAAATTAGAAACACTTTAGAAACAAACATAATTGTACCTACTAAGAATAATTGTATATGTTCGTTAAAGCATTAATTTGAAATAAGATAAAATGCATCATTTTATTTTATTTAAACGTCGTAATAAAGATTAGTATTAATAGGTAAGATAAGTTGGATAGGTATTGTGATTGTCACAGATAATCTGATCTTATATAATATACGAACGTCGGGCACAGAAAATCCAAATTATTTAACATAACAATATTGTATAGTACTGTATTGAACTTAAATTAAAGATCGTTATTTAATTTAATTTAATTTAAATTGTATACGATTTTCCAGTCCAGCAAAGGAGTCGTTAGAAGAATTTTGATCAAAAAACTAGAGTAAACTTTAAAAGAGAAAATCGTGGAACCCTGCAAGACCATCTCGGTAGAACCGATAGCGATAGCCGTAGAAAACCTCATAGATACCCAATGTCTACACCACAAATTCACCATCGGCCACGAGCAAACAAAATAATGTTAATAATTATTACAAATATTTTTATTAATCGTACATTGTATTTAAACTAATTTCACTGTTGTTGGTGTGAAATACTTCCGCGCCACTGTGGCTCAATTAGGCAAACGTGGGCACCCTTAACGATGGGCCCTTCAGTATATTTCAACTTTTTACGCTTATCCTTGTTAATGAAATTTCGGTATCGATGAATTGTCGAATAATAGAATTGTAACATGATATTTCATGATATCAAATGGGTAGGTTCACATTTTTCTTAAACTAAAAAAAAGAAAAAAGTGATGGCAAGCGGATATACTGCTCTGTATGATTTGTAGCAAATACTAATTACCTAGGAGTTGATTGGGTCACTATATTAATGGTCCATGTTAAATTTGAATTATATTGATGTAATTTTTGATGCTGTGTCTAATAATATTCACATTAATAAGCCACAAACCCTTACAACTTAATGTCATTAAATATATCACTCTTGAAAGCAATACAATAACTGTACCATGTACCATATTATAATAATCAAAATTATGTATAAAATATGAAAACCATATATATTTTGTAATTCAGTTAAGTTAAAAGTTAACAAAGAAAAAAAATTAGCTAGATATGTTTAAAGTTAATATAGAAAATAAAATTAACTTACCTCAGTGAAAAAAAAAATTAATTTTTTTGGAGGTACAATATTTTTAAGTCATAAACCGCCATAGCATTTTGTTATACACAAACATTTAGCAAGATATTTAACACTGTGTAAAAAATTAGATAGCTTATTATAATATAAAATTCGAAAATAAATTACCAAAATCGTAAAAAAGTCGACGAATCAGTATTGCCAAGTTGATTACGCATGCCTCAAAAATAAAATTAACTTAACTGAATGACAATGATAATTAACTATAAAAAGTTAAGTTGAAACATCAAAAATGTTAACTGAATAAGTTAATAAGTTAAAAACAAAAATAATTAACTAGTTAAGTTCAAAAGTTAAAAAAAAATTAAATTTTTAAATTGACTTCAACTTTTTATCAAGTTAATGCCCACCTTTGATATTTATACGTGTTCAAACCAACGTGCCCTGCCCCCACGGTAGCAGGCTAATGATCTCAGCTGTAGAAGCCTTAATAAAAAAAATCAATCCGAAATCTTCGTTAAAATATTGGGCGCTTACCAATTACGATAAAAATGACCTTTTAATATACTAATTGCGCTCTAAACATTTTAGGGTCAATATACCAATTGCGTGGGCTCTAAAAATTGTAGGGTCGATATACCAATTGCGCTCAAAACATTTTACACTACCTAAGGAAAAGTTATTAGTTCGTTATAAATTATAATTATATAATAAATGATTTCAGTAACCAATTTTTGCGGGTATTAATGCATAAATATAATATACCTAATATAAATAAACAATTTTTTTTCTTCACATTTAACAAGTTATTTTTTGATGGTCAATTATATAAAATGTATGATAATGATAACTTGTTTTTATCTATCACTTAAATGTATACTTCCGTGGATCGTGATCAAATGTTGTCGTAATAATAATAACGTATTATGAAATTCCCGATACCATTATAAAATGTATTATAAGTTTTAACCAGTCACTCTAGTCTCTAACCAGTAATCAATTGATCAATAAATACGTTTTTAATTTTCAAGCATTTTAGTGTGTTTATGTTGATGTTGATGGAAATCGAACAACAATATTTCTAAATTTGAAGGTAGCCACCAGACAAATTTGAAACAAGCGCCATTGGTAGGTATACTGACCGTAAAATATAAAGAGCGCAATTGGTAAAGATCATTTTATAGATTTTTAACTACAAAATAATTATTTAATTTTAAATTTGATAAATTTTGTCAAAAATCGAACTTTAAATGCACATAAAAAAAAAATTGTGCCTTTGTATTTTTAATATTTTAAACCTGCTCTTGTAACAATATTTTTGTTTTAAATTTTCACTCTTTTTGGCACAACAAAATATTTTTTTTTTAAATTTATAGAAATGAAAATTTTTGAAATTGTAATTTGAAATTGTCCGTAAACAACTCAAAACGAGTTAAATATTTTTTAAATTGTATTTTGTTTAGAAAATGAGAATTTAAACATTCGGTCAAATATTCATGTATTTGCAGTTATTTGTTTTTGAGTTACTACAAAAGAACAAAATCGATTTTGTCGAAAACCTATTTTGCGTAAAAATCAAAGTTTTTCTTTAATTTTTTTTTTGTTTTTCCCTGCACTTTTGAAAACTAATGCTTAATTTTTAGTTGCTTACCGCATTTTTACTGTCCTGAAAGGCGATGGAAGACACAAAAAAATTTAAAATCACTCTGCTCAGAATATAAAATTTAAATCATTCATATTATTGTAGACTATTTCTTTTGTTTGACATGCGATATGTAGTAAATGACTCAATTATTTTTGTACCCAGTGTTTTATAACAATACGCAAACAATACAAACATTATTCTATTCTGTGATTCAAACTCCGAATTTATCTGAAAACAATTTTTTCAATTATCTAGATAAGAATAAAAGATGATTTATTTTTTACGAATAAAAACTATGGGCGGTTGGTACGCACCTTGTCGTAATCTAGTGGTTTTATTATACTTATACTACTGATTTGTCTAAAATCTACTTTATCTGTATTTAAGGAAAACAATTTTCCTTGAAGTTGAATACCTATTAAGTGAAATATATGAGGTGGGAAACTTAAAATTAAGAACAGATATTGGTTCCATGATTGTATTTCAAAACATTGGCCACCACAAATCAAATTATAATTATTTAATCTTTTCACTGATACATTTTTCATGCATTTTCGTAAAATATTTTATAAAATGTTGAGAGCCATATGATCTAGTTATTTAAGTTAAGCAAACCAGGGTTTCTTAAAACTGAACGGTTACCAGAAAATTATAATATTATAACGATTACCAAATTGACATGATGACTAAAAACATTAATTAACAATTGCATACTATCGTACATTTTTTTGTAAATTATATTATATAATAAAGCATTGTAATTGGTAACCAAGTGATGTAATTTAAGTAGTACCACTGAGTCATTTTATTCAAATTGTTTAATTCTAAGTCTTCCTCACTATGTTAACTTTTTTAACCTTAACAAACTTGGATTATTTGACAGTAATGTTCAGCATCATCTGGATAAATGATAATATCAAATCAATCATTAATGTAATATTATAAACATGGTGCTACTTAAAATAATGTAGAATCTAATTAATCGCATACATCTTAAATCCCGTTTTATGGTCGTCGAGTACAAAATTAACTAATGGAAATCAAAAAACACTTCTATATGAATTCGTACCGTATGCACGGCCGTAAAATGGGCCCCATAATGTACTAAATAGTATAATACTGATATTATACCATATAATACTAATATTTAAATATTTAATACAATTTAATGAATAATAAATTAATACTACTGTCTACCTGTAGTGCATAACGATATAACATTATAACGTACAACACTTTTAAGCTTTGACACGGTACGCAGCGGCAACCAGTACAAAGTACAGGTACCGCAGCGACCGGTCTACGCTTTTGTCAACCACCACCATGGGCTACGATAGCTACAAAGGCACAAGGCGGGACGGGGAGGCAAGTCGCGCAAGACGAGTACCGGCGCCGGCGGCTCGCTCTCTCTTTCGCCAACTGTGACCGTACGAAAAACCACCATCGCATTGACCCTCATTGTTGATATCGTTCAGCGGCCTTTTTTATTTTATATATATTTCATACATTAGAGATCACTCCTTACGTTCATCTCATCGTCACCTATTGGTCTTTCCTATTGTTGACATAACATCGCCGCTCTCAGTTCTCGCCCGTCCACGGTCAACGGGACATACCGCGTGACGGTCGCGACCACGAGTGATACGACCAGCGACATCGTTATAGATATAAGATAAGTTCATCGTAAACTTGTGTTTTCTTTTGATCTAACGTAATGAAGAGCCTCGGGGCTATACCCAGTAAACCCACAGTGTTGTGTATTAAAATTCTTTCTTCTGAGTGTCACGTAAATCTACTTCATCAATCATCACGACCGGCTGACCACGGCTCTACCAATAACACCGGCCCAGCATCGTCAAATTGGCTCCCCGAACAGAATCACCTCAATTAAAGGTAAGAGTTTTCACTCTGACGCATACCTCGGATTAATTGCTTATATTATAACGTTAGTATTAAGGGGATTCGATACCGTGATTTTCTGTTTTTGTCTAACAAACGCGTGACATAGTATTTTATTAGTTTTTTTTGCCAAATATTCCAATTGATCTATTGAAGTGATAAGATTTCTGAAAACAGATTTGAATTTGTCGTCAAGTCTTTTTGAAATCGACTTTCCCACATTTTTGATTTTTTGATTTTAACTTCTCCAAAAATTGAAATAACAGAATTTTTAAACACTCTTTTTGAATATGACATTTTAAAAAATGTAGGGGATAATATCAAAAATATGGGAAAGTCGATTTCAAGTAGACTTGACGACAAATTCAAATCTGTTTTCAGAATTCTTGCTTCTTGCTTCATTAGATCAATTGGTATGTTTGGCAAAAAACACGTCTAAAATACTATGTCGCGCTTGTATTAGACAAAAACAGAAAATCACGGTATCGAATCCCCTTAAGATATTTAACCAGGAGTGTGTCTTCACGTTAGCCAGTATTCATAAATTAGAATTACGTAACAAGTATTTTAGTACGTAAAGGGGAATTCTGAGCGAAACGAGAATAATCGTGGTACGGCAGTGGGAAGCAGTCACGTAACGTACCGCCACCCCGCCCAACGCTCACCTTTCGTATCGCGGCACTGCCGCCGATAACAGCACAGCGCGCAGGCCAAAACCGGTAACAGCCGCTGCAGCCAACAGCTGCCGCCGCCGAGGTCGTTGACCCAGCACTGCTATTCTTGGTACGCAGCAGCAGCGCCGTCGACAGTTGATCTGTTTACGTAGGTAATCGTAAATATTAAAATACAA
This sequence comes from Macrosiphum euphorbiae, assembly GCA_949089665.1. Classification (NCBI taxonomy): domain Eukaryota; kingdom Metazoa; phylum Arthropoda; class Insecta; order Hemiptera; family Aphididae; genus Macrosiphum; species Macrosiphum euphorbiae. The sequence goes on along the minus strand of CARXXK010001085.1, from coordinate 4,150,766 downwards.
ATTATCGCGCGATATTTACGTAAAAAAAAAATCCTCTGCACAAGCAACCGACCATACAACAGTGTAACGAGCACATTGGTAAATAATTTTACACAATGACGGGAAAAACGTTACAACAGTTATCGTTGGCTGAGCTACACATCGAGTGCACGGCCCGCGGACTCAGCATATCCGGGTCAAATTCGGATGTGTAAGTCAGGCTAGAGGAGCAGCACCTTAGGGAAAGTGGACTAGTTCCAGAGAACGTGAGGTTCGAATCAGTACAGCCCCTAATCACAGGATAACAGGGCGGCACTGAACAACAACCACCCACTACGCCAACGCTGGAAAACACGAACGCCAGTCAGATTTTCGGGTCACCATCCGGGGGTATTTTGACAAGCCCTACAACAAGTCAAAAACCTACGGACAAAATATCGGAACACTACGGCTTCCCGTCGACCATGCAACAGGGCCAGTCCGCAAACCCGGTAGGGACCGACATATTTAAAAATGCAGCGGAACAGTTAAAAATTTTAACACAAACGTTGCCACAGACGAACGACTCAAAATCGTTCGAGGCAAGGTTTACGGGCGCTTGTGGCAAGCATGACGAGTTTCTTTACGGAAACACGCGTCTAGCAGCAGTAAAGCAGCCACACAACAACACGGTCCCGCGGTTCAACATCCACCCATGACCTGAACAGATAACAACTGGTACACACGAGAATTACCAGTCGGGCAGGTATTATAATATGTACAATGATGGCGGCTCTCGACATAGAGCCAGCCACATTGCCGCCGAGAACCACAGACTGTTTTTTACGCTCGAGAGTCGAGACCCATAATGACTATACGGTATACGGAAAAAAAACCAAAGTGATAATATAATCAAAATTTTTACGATATATCTTTTTTCTATTAATGTTACTTAATAATAATACTATTTGTAGGTATATACTTTTTTTTTATTTTGGTTTTTTTTCTGTGGTTTTTTTTTCCTTGGTTTTTTTTTTCCGTCATTCTGACTATACGGGTCACAAAATACTCTCGTCACATTACGCACATGAACGTTCGGTACTAATACCATACCAGGACTTGTGTACAGCAAGAGATTCGTTACCCGAGTTCACCTTCACCGGAACAAGGGCCGAGGCTTATAGACAATACCGAGGCGATCTTGGTGCAAGCTCGTATACACCCCGCGGGTTGGTGCAGGACGGTCGAGTCGCAGTTAAAAGGAACTACTTACCCTGCTAATTCTATAAAATAAATACTAAAAAAAATGTTGAAAATATGGTTAAGTGCTTAAGTGATAACGTCTTGCAAAAGCTATTTATTACAAAAATACATTTTTAAACACATAATTATTTAAAAAATTATCATTTTTAATACATAGAATAGGCTAGAAATATTTGACTACCTTTTGGTCCTTTTGGCACTACTATATGGTTTTTTTGAACAGTGTATGATATACAAGTTATGTGGGATTAAGATGGTCACGAACCTTTGAAACCCTAAATTGCCTTTTTTTGTATTTAAATTGAATACAATTTATAAATTTGTATTTATTTTGTTTCATACAAAAGTAATTATTACTATTGAGTTGGATGGAAAACACTAACAAAATAAGAACTTTTATTGTGATTTGCAAATTACATTAATATAATTTATTCACTAATTTGAAATGCGTTTTTTATTTTTTAATCAATTTTATGAAAATTCTGTATACGCCACCGGTATGACAAATCATTTATTGCAATAAAAATAATTACAATTTAATTTCTAAACGCATTACTTATAAAAAAAACAACATAATATAATAATATTGCACATTCATGACGCAGTATAATATACGACAATATTGACTTAAAATATATAACAATAATTTAATAAAGTTATAAAATTATAAAAAAATCTTATTTTGATGATATTATTGTGAATAAAGTAATTTATATATTATAATAAAGTCCATGGACCCTTGTTTTAAATTCTCAATCCTTAGATATAAAAATTGAACATTTTATAAATTTTTAACTACAAAATAATAATTAAATTTAAAATTTGATAAATTGTGTCAATATTCAAACTTTAATTGATTATAAAAACAAATTGGGACTATGTATTTTTAATTTTTCAACTACTATTGTAACAATATATCAGGAGTCTTGTTTTAAATTTTCACGCATTTTTACAGAACAATTAAAATTTTATTGACAATTATAGAAAAAAATTCGAAAACTTAAACCATCCGTAAACCGCTCAAAAATAGTCAAAATATTTTCAAAATCTTACGGTGTATAGAAAAAGAAAACATAAACTTTTGTCAAGATATGAACTCGAAGTTGGAAACTTAAAATGTCCCTAAACAGTTCAAAAATAAATCCAAATATTTTGAAAATGTTATCGTGTATATAAAATACGAACATAAACAACCAGTGAAATGTTCATGAATCTTATATACTTATACTTGGTATAACTTTGATACTTTAGAGTTAAATTATAAAGTTACAAACATCACGGGGTCCGCACCTAACCTAACCGCAGGTAGATTGCCAACCTGATAATATACTGCTGCGAATTAGAATTATTATTTCGGGCAACGGAAAAGTTAATATAAATTTTGAACACAGCATACACCGAATATTAAATAACGAATTGAACAAAGTTTTAGTCATATAGAGTTGGTACATTTAACGGGCAACGAAGTGCACGGGATCAGCTAGTAATATATAAAAGAGTAAGTATAATATTATGTACCTATATAAAAAATAGGTATATACATAAATAGTGTACCTATTATATACGTGATGTTAATAATTTATCGGATACAAAAACGGTTCAATTTTATATTTTTTTATTCAGTAAAAACATTCGTATTGTTGGAATTAACATGAATAAATGTTTAAAAGGGTCTCAAATCTCGATCGGTGGAATTTCCATGCATTTGCATATATGTATAGGCGTGATTTGGTGGGTATTATATTACTACTATAAAAAAAAAAAAGTTATTACTATTCATTCAGATGTATTTTTATTTTTACATAGTTTATTTTTACAAAGTGGCAATTATTCAATAATAAATACTGAATAAATATTGAATCTGTGTACAGAGTAATGCGTAGGTATACTTTATTTTATGTGAACATAATAATAACTATGTAAGTACTTATATATACAATACAGTATAAGCGATGGACACGCTATTGACGCTTCGTATTGTTTGGTTTTGATATTATATCTAACCAGTATAATGTATAATATTATTCACTGCTACTATACACATAGATTCATTCATGCCTTAGGAATTCAAATGGATTGGATAAACCCCCACTTTGACATAAAAAAAAAAAAACTGTGTGCTCTCTATATAAATGATAACCGGTTATTCTACCAAACCACACGCACTGACAACAAAGTTTTCTCGTGCTAGTATTTAGTATACGTTCTGATTCCATGACACAATGGCGATTTTCGTGTTAACTGTAGTAGGATTAATGTTTGCTGCAAGTGCAGTGAACGCCGAACAAGTAAAAGACTTTCGCATGTGTCGGAGTGAGTATTGCATAATTGGTTATAACTTATAAACTTATACATTTTAATATTATTAGATTTTACTCCGTTTTTTTTATATTACTTAGGTACTGTTTCACTGTTTCTTTTCTTTTTTTCAGGTACTAATTGTGTTGTATATGATCTGTTTATTGATCCATGTCCCGAAGCTTTAGACAACAAAGTATGTGAATTGCCACAAGCCACGAACGTGTCTATCGCATTCAAATATAAACCTAGTACGTATAATTAATATTTTTTAAATAGTACTATAACACAATAATAGAAAATATAAATAATTTAGCTTGATATTTATTTTGGAAGGTAGGAAGGTACTTAGGACACTTGGATAGTTGCATAAAGGGCCGGATCTTAGCTTTTTAACAACCAGGGAAATTTAAAAAAAATACGCCCATCTCAGGGAAATTACCAGAATTAGTATTTTTTTTACGAAAAATCAGGCGCACTCACACAGTATTATATAATGAAAAGTTATACAATAGAATAAAGAGTAAGATAGGTACTCTATATTATTATGTGGAAATAACATGACATAGTAATATTAATTAATTTTAATTAGTAATAATTTTACTTTAGGTAGGTAAACATTAGTAAAATAACATGATTCAAAGCCATACATTTCTTTTTTTCTAATACTTTATGGAGGAAAGAAAATTAGACATATCTACATTATGTGAACAAAATTACTAGCTACCTACTTACTTAACATAATATGAACTATAATAACCGTCTTTGTTGTCATCATCGTACAGCATAATCAGTAATCACATTACATTTTTTAAAGTAGAAAATAGAAACCTAACTAAAGATCACCTAAAGGCTACCTTTCTTTTGTTAAGCATAACCTCAAATGGCTCAAACATAACACAAATATTACAAGTTTTTATCAAATACAAATACCTAATATTATATTATCATGTATTCATGTATTCAATGTTTCCACAATTAAATTAGTATGTATTATAAATATATTTTACAAAACTACAGAAAAAATACCTAGGTATTCAAGTAAATAATATAAATTAAAATACATATGTTTAAAGAGAGATATTAGATATATTACATAATAGAACAACCCATAAATTACATATATTTTATAAAATAGGTGCCTATACATGATGATGAATTAGTCAAGATAAAAAACAGCATACCATACCAACCTTACCCCTACCACAGTTCATAACCCCTACAACAGATAATGGCCTTAGTCGCCGGGCTTAAGTTCCATGAAAAAAAAAAATATAAATAAAAAGAACAATAACAAATGAATAATACAAATTAAAATGTATTTATTATACTACATTAGATTACTAAGTAACTTACTCATCAACAGTCATCATAACAAAACTACCTAGGTACTGATATATTATGTGAGCGAAACCTCGGGTCATATTAATTACTTTTTATATAAGACAACTAACAATAGCCATAATTAACTCCACACGAGTATTTGTTACTAATATTGATTCCCTCTTTGTTTGTTTTCTTTTGTTAAAATCAGGTTTTCTGGTAAATTATAATAAACGCCCAATCGGTACCTACATTAGATACACAAGTTTAATTTAGCTCTATGTCACCTATTACCCATGATACACCATTGGCCCTAATGGGAGAACTTTGGGGGGGGGAGGACTTAGATCAAAACAATTTAGGTTATTTGCACCTACGTGGATATAACACAAATCGAAAAATGAAAACAACTTAGTATACCTAATAAGCAGAGCTCGTAAGTTCATACATCTGAATGTTTTTTTTAATACCTAATTACGATTTATAAAGATGACAAAGCTATTAGAACTTCACAAGTATTCATTTTATTTTTTATTTTATTAACTTTGACTATTAAATATATAAAAACACTTTTAAAATGTATGGATTTAATCTTATTATTTTAAAAATTGGTCATGATTTTTTTACATAATGCATATTTTGAGTGCATAATTTACAAAATATCAGGGCATATAAATGCATATTTTCAAACTTTTTAGTGCATATTTTGACAATTTTTAGTGCATGTATGTACTTTAGCCCCCCCCCCCCCAATTTATAGAATACAATAGAATATTAGTTATTGACAAAAAGAACATTATTTTTATAAAACAGCTATATAATATCGTGCTGATATTAATTGGTAATGTTTTGTTGAAACCTATACTCAACATAGCATCAATGTTATGTAACTCGTAAATGCACAGGTGGGTACGAAAATGTAATTTGATGAATAATCTAAAAACAATTAAATCAGTTGTACTTGTACCTACTCGCCCCCTCCCACCATAGATCCGGCAATGGTGACAAGTAGGTATCTATGTAATGTGCTTATCAAAATATTTTTAATAATATGTCTAGAAATATTGAATAGGTACTGCAATTTATTCTAAACTGTCTTGTTCTATCGTCAAATTATACTTAAAATATACAGAGTAATAATTCACCAACCATGATCATTGCTCACCTTTTATATATATATATATATATATATATTAACTATATACTATATATACTATATATTTATGTATATTATAAATTTGGAAATATTAAGATTTTTAACTGCTCTTTATATTTGAATATTAATTATCAATTCATTTCAGAATTTGGTTCGAACTTACCAAAGACAAGACTATACGCTCAAATCTTTATGTTGGACTTGCCATTTATTCTTCAGATGGACACAAACGCATGCTTATACACAAGTTGTCCCGTGGTGAAGGACACTGAACAGAATTGGCTGTATAATGTATTCTTACCGAAAAACTATCCAAGGACAGGTTACACATTCATGTTCAAGTTCTGGGACACCGAACCTAATGCTCACAGTGACGACGCACAGTGCTGCTTTAAATTCGACGTCAGGATTGTTTAACGGAAATGGAAAATACTCTCAACTACCTACCTAAATATAATATTGGCACCCATACTAACATATTATATAATATTTTAATACAGCATTATTAAAGTTACTTAACTCACCTTTGTGCCTCTCTATTATTAGTAAAAACCATAATGTTAAAATGTACGTCACAGTTAAATTTGAATTGTACAATTACTTAAAATATAATCATTTGTATATTTTATCACGTGAAGTAAACAAAAATTAGAAATTGTTACCTATAGGTATTAGAGGACATGTACCTAACAGAATCGTACAAAATACAATTACGTTTGTTTACTCAACATAATTCTACTCGTTAGTCGATAGTACTTACTCTTATATCGATTGTATAAATTGCCGTATTGAAACATAACAAAAATAATCAATTAAAAATTTTGATTTCGAAATCAAAGCACCTTTCTTTTTTGACGCAAATATTTTTGAGCCAATGGTTCTTGAGTACAATGATTTAATTGGATATAATTATTAGACATATAATTATATTTTAATTTTGGCATGCAATATACATACACTAGAGATTAGGGTGGTCCTCCGTTATAGATGAAGTAAAAAAAAATTGCAAAATGTTCAAGTTACCACCTCAAATAGGTTCAGTTACTTAAAAAAAGCATGAGAAAATTTTTTTAGACGAAATGGTTAACTTTAACCCGTGCCGCAAAAGCTCTAAAGTTTTAATAACGAAAAAATGTTAGAAATCATTAGTTTTTGAATATAATTAATCATAACTCTTAAAAGAATGATTTTACAAAAATTATTTTAAAGACATTAATTGAACGTTATTATTGTTACAACAGTTTTATACTTATACATTTTTTTTTAAATATATTATTATCAAAGATATTTGAGTTTATATTTTAAAAATAATCTCTAGTAGAGATATAAGTATTGTACATTTTAAGAAATTTATCGTACATTTTACAAATTTTTTTTACCCAAAATAATGTTGTGACCCCTCCAATCAAATGAAATCAAAAATCCCTATTCTGAATTGCAAAAAAAATTGGAAAAAAGTTAAATAGCGTCGTCACAAAATTGGTACATAAAAAAGGCCTGTTCTTTTATATATATAAGGATATACAATCTGTTATTTTAGGAACAATAAGAATATGTGATATTTTAAAAAAAAGTTCATAACATGAAAACGTGATGAGAGGTCACCCACACTACCCTTACTTGATATGGTTTGGACTGTATTTTTGCCCGTGTGGCGTCCTCTTAAATGTTCACAGGTTTCTTAGGTATACAAAGAAATTTTAACTACCCTTAGTGGATAATTTCTTTGCCTAAGATATTTTATATTAGGTATATTTATATTTTTATTATTAATACGGTAGCAGGTTATGTTGAATTATTATTATTTTTTTTTTTATCATATTTGTATATTACAATACAACTGAAATCGTTATTCTTGGTTACTTAACATTTAATTTCGTCCAAATTTGAACTTATATAAGCGTAAAGTTCAATAATATTTTTTATTAATCTCAACAAACTTAATCTGAAATATAAAAATATATTTGATGTGTATTTCTTTGTACTGTGGAAGGTTTACTGTAGGTACATAATATTATATAACTAAAAAAAAAAAAATCGAAATATGTATATTATTTTTCAATTCGATTTCTTATTGTGTTTTTTTTTTTTTCAGAACTATTCACTTCAGAAAAAAAATATAACATTTTCGTTTAATTTCAGATGAACATTAAGTACTTAAGTGTAATACCTACCGTGAACTTAGAGGTAAACCATTTGTGTTCTTCAATATATTTTCATACTATTTAGGGTAATCTAAAATAATCGTTTTCAGAAAAATTAATTTTTACAGCGTAAAAGACGGTTTTAACTTAAGTAGGTACCTGTAGTGTCATTGCATATTCTGTAATAAAATTATAATAAATTGAAAAGAAAAAATATATTTTGTAAATAGAAGGAAATTTTAATTAAAATATGCTACATTGTTTGAAAACGCTTAAAGTTTTTATATTAAATTCTATATAAGCCAATTATTATTTTATTCTTATGATTCATCCCTATTAAAATTACAATAAAACATTTTCATTAATAATAAAAAAGCTTGTAAGTGGATGCCGCTCTACTGTACAGTAGATTACAAGTGGGTAAATGTATAATGGATTGTATTTAACTAGAATTCAATGATATAATAATATCATTGTATTAGAAAAACGATTCTGAGCGGAGACGGTTTATCAGTCAGAATTTTTTTAATTTTTATTATTTATAATCATAGTCTTTAAGTTGAATTAACTAATTAACTCGCTCCACTCAGAATCTAAAAAACTTAATTTGATTCCCAAATTGTTATAATTATAGGACTGTGAATTTAATGGGGAAGAAGATTAAAAAAATTTAATTAAAAACAATTCACTTGCTAACATGAACTATACACATACCTATATCATGAAAAATGAATTCAAAATTCAAAACATAAAACTATAAACATTTTAATTACAAGCTTTTTTAAGAAAAAAACTATATTTTTAATGATTTTTAACCATTCACAAAAATGTATAAGATAAAAAGTTAAAACAAATTTAAAATATTTTAGTAAAAGTTTCTGATAATAGGATTTGTAAAATAAATAAAAAAAAAGGTGGGCAAGTGGGTGTCGCTCTGCTGTACAGTAGGTTACAAGTGGGTCACTGTATAATGGATGGTATTAAATTTGAATTCAATGATATAATATCATTGTATAAGAAAAACGATTCTGAGCGGAGACGGTATGTCCTTCTAGGTATAAGACATATTATATACATATTTATGGTATTAAACAAAAAATTGACCTATAATAGGTACCTATAATAAATTCCAAATTAATCATATCACAATATCCATTAGATACTTATAACGCGTTATACATCAACAAAAACCGTGATACTATCATAGATATATAATAGTACACTTTAGAAGTTTCAAGTACCCACGAATAATATTATTCAATCACAACAAAATAACTAAAATAGTTATTCTAGGTTTTTTAATATGTAATTTCGTCCAAATTTGAATTTAAAATGTCTGTAAAAAATAAGTGTGTTCATATATTTTTTAGATTTTTTGGTTATAGTATGAACTATTTATGAGAACCTTTGTGTTGAATTTGTAATCCTTAGCTATAAAAACTGAACATTTTATAATTTATTAATTACAATGATTGATAATTTTCGAGATTTTGATAAATTTTGTCAAAATTTGATCTTTAAATGCTTATAAAAAAAAACTGTGCCTATGTATTTTTAATATATTTCAACTGCTATTGTAACAATATATCAGGAGCCTTGTATTAAATTTTTACACTTTTTGGTCCAACAGATAAAACTTTATTGATATTTATAGAAAAAAAAACTAAAAAAAATTGAAAGCTGTAAATGTCCATAAACAGCTCAAAAAGAGTCAAAATATTTTCAAAATTGTATGGTGTATAGAAAATGCTAATTTAAACATTCAGTGAAATTTTCATGTATCTACAGTTGTTCGTTTTTGAATTGCAACAAAATAAGGAAATCGCTACATGAGTAATCGAGTGAAAATCCAATGTTGTAAAAATTTGAATTTCAAACGCTCATAAAAATTTAATTTGACTGTCCGGTAGAGATTTTTTTATTGATAAAGGTAGATAATCTTATAAGGAATCTTGGGTTTCATTTTCAAATCTTAGATTTAAAAAGAAAAATTTTTACGAATTCTTAACTCAAAATAATTTGCTAATTTTCGTGATTTTTCCATATTTTGTCAATTTTTGAACTTTAAATGCTTATAAAAAAAAATTGGGACTAAGGATTTTTAATATTTTTCATCTGCCTTTGAAACAACATATTAGGAGCCTTCTATTAAATTTTCAAGCTTTCGCAACCAACAAATAAAATTTTATTATCATTTTTAGAAAAAAAACTAAAAAAAAATGGAAAATGAAAATGTCCCTAAACAGTTCAAAATAAATCAAAATATTTTGAAAATGTTATCGTGTATAGAAAATGCAAATATAAACAACCAGTGAAAATTTCATGTATCTACGGTCATTTGTTTTAAAGTTACACCAAAAACCAAATTCGATTTTTTGGAAAATCGATTTTGCATAAAAATTCCCGTTTTTCCTTAATTTTTATGTTGTTTTTCCCGGCGCTTGTGAAAACTACTGGAAAATGTTTACTTTTGACCCCCCAAAGTACCAACTAGATTCACTTTCCTATCAGAAAAGGTACTATTGAAGAAAATCGAAGCACTTTTACTGTCCCAAAACGTGATGACAAACACAAAAAAAAATATAAAAATATAAAAATATAAAAATATAAAAATATAAAAATATAAAAAAAAGGTGGGCAAGTGGGTGTCGCTCTGCTGTACAGTAGGTTACAAGTGGGTCACTGTATAATGGATGATATTAAATTTGAATTCAACGATATAATATCATTGTATAAGAAAAACGATTCTGAGCGGAGACGGTATGTCAGTCTATGTATAATACATATTATATACATATCTATGGTATTAAACAAAAAATTGACCTATAATAGGTACCTATAATAAATTCCAAATTAATCATATCACAATATCCATTAGGTACTTATAACGCGTTATACATCAACAAAAACCGTGATACTATCATAGATATATAATAGTACACTTTAGAAGTTTCAAGTACCCACGAATAGTATTATTCAATCACTACAAAATAACTAAAATCGTAATTCTTGGTTTAAATATGAAATTTTGTCTAAATTTGAAATTAAAATGTCTGTAAAAAATAAGTGTGTTTATATATTTTTTAGATTTTTTGGTTACAGTATGAATTATTTAAGAGAATCTTTGTTTTAAATTTTCAACTCTTAGTTATAAAAACTGAACATTTTATAATTTTTTAATTCCAACGATTGATAATTTCTGAGATTTTGATAAATTTTGTCAAAATTCCAACTTTAAATGCTTTTAAAAAAAAATCGTGCCTATGTATTTTTAATATTTTTCAACTGATATTGTAACAATATATCAGGAGCCTTGTATTAAATTTTTACACTTTTTGGCCCAACAGATAAAACTTTATTGATATTTATAGAAAAAAAAACTAAAAAAAATTGAAAGCTGTAAATGTCCATAAACAGCTCAAAAAGAGTCAAAATATTTTCAAAATTGTATGGTGTATAGGAAATGCTAATATAAACATTTAGCAAAATTCAGTGAAATTTTCATGTATCTACAGTTATTCGTTTTTGAATTACAACAAAATAAGGAAATCGCTACATGAGAAATCGAGTAAAAATCCAATGTTGTAAAAATTTGAATTTCAAACGCTCATAAAAATTTAATTTGACTGTCCGGTAGAGACTTTTTTATTGATAAAGGTAGATAATCTTATAAGGAATCTTGTGTTTCATTTTCAAATCTTAGATTTAAAAAGAAAAATTTTTACGAATTCTTAACTCAAAATAATTTGGTAATTTTCGTGATTTTTCCATATTTTGTCAATTTTTGAACTTTAAATGCTTATAAAAGAAAATTGTGACTAAGGATTTTTAATATTTTTCATCTGCCTTTGAAACAACATATTAGGAGCCTTCTATTAAATTTTCAAGCTTTCGCAACCAACAAATAAAATTTTATTGATATTTTTAGAAAAAAAACTAAAAAAAAAATGGAAAATGAAAATGTCCCTAAACAGTTAAAAATAAATCAAAATATTTTGAAAATGTTATCGTGTATAGAAAATGCAAATATTAACAACCAATGAAAATTTCATGTATATACGTTCATTTGTTTTAGAGTTACACCAATAACCAAATTCGATTTTTTGGAAAATCGATTTTGCATAAAAATTCCCGTTTTTCCTTAATTTTTATGTTGTTTTTCCCGGCGCTTGTGAAAACTACTGGGAAATTTATACTTTTGACCCCCCAAAGTACCAACTAGATTCACTTTCCTACCAGAAAAGCTACTGATGAAGAAAATCCAAGCACTTTTACTGTCCTAAAACGTGATGACAGACACAAAAATATAAATAAAAATATAAAAACATACATCATTGTAAAACCAATACATTCATCGCTCCGCTCAGAATCTAAAACACACATCATTGTAAACCCAATACATTCATCGCTCCGCTCAGAATCTAAAACACACATCATTGTAAAACCAATACATTCATTGCTCCGCTCAGAATCTAAAAGTAATAAAGAATGAAAAATTGACCAATAAACGCTAAAAAATACATACCTACAATTAAAATAATTCATAAAATGCAAAAAAAGATTCTAAATTGAGTACCTACGTTTGTTAGTAGCTACCTAATAATTTTTTTTAAATTTTAACTGATACATTTGATTAAAATGAATTAATTTGATTTTTATCTATTTTCAGCATTTTTAACAAATCCTTAGAGAACAAAATCTGATGGTGTCATGTCGAGACTACGTGCTGGTCGCTGTCTATTGAATTTTCAAACTTGGTGTACCCGTCCACAATCTACAAAACATATCCATGAATAAAGAAATATGGCTCAAAAATCAAAATCGACTAAATTCTCAAAAATATATAATTACAAATTTGGATTGGTCGTAACATAAAATACATTTCAAATTTATTTCTCGTTGACATTCTTTTTTTTTTATCTAAAATAGGAGAATTTGAGTTACCTAACATAAAAAAAAAATGTAAGTCAAACTGTGTCTGAAAGTAAAATATTTAAACAAATTTATAATCGGTCTAATATTTATTATTATTAATTATAAATCAACAATTTTCAGAATTTATAAAAAAAAACATTTGGTTTTGTGAATATTTTATTTTTATTGTAATAATATAACAAATGTGTGTAAAAATACCATTTAGTAAATAAATTATTAGTACCTACATTGTTTATCTAATGATATAAATCTAAAAAAGGTGCTGTACAGTAGGTTACAAGTGGATCACTGTGACACTGTATAATGGATGGTATTTAATTTGAATTCAATTTTATAATATAATTGTATAAAAAATTGATTCTGAGCAGAGACAGTATGTCAGTCAAGGTAAAATACATAATATATACCTACTTATCTATGGTATTAAAAACAATTTACGGTAAAAATTAGGTAAATATAATAAATTCCAAATTAATCGTATATCACAATATCCATTAGGTAGGTACTTAAAACGCTTTATACATCAACAACAAAACCTGATACTATCATAGATATAATATTATAATAGTGTAGTTTAGAAGTTTCAAGTACCCACGAATAATAGTTATGCAATCACAACAAAATAACTAAAATAGTTATTCTAGGTTTTTTATTATGTAATTTCGTCCAAATTTTAACTTAAAATTCCTATAAAAATAAACTGTGTCCATGTATACTTTAGATTTTTTGGTAATAGAATTACCTACTTACATGGTTACATGGAATCTTGTTTTAAATTTTCAATTCTTAGATATAAAAGTTGAACATTTTATAAATTTTTAACTACAAAATAGTTATTCAATTTTAAATTTGATAAATTTTGTCAAAATTCAATCTTTAAATTCTTATAAAAAAAAATTGTGCCTATGCATTTTAAATATTTTTCAACTGATATTGGAACAATATATTATCAGGAGCCTTATACTAATTTTTTTACACTTTTTGGCCCAATAGATAAAACTTTATTGATATTTATAGAAAAAAAAAACTAGAAAAATTTAAAACCAGAAACAAGAAACTGAAAAGAGTCAAAATATTATCAAAATTGTATTGTGTATAGGAAATGCAAAGTTATGAATTTTTAGGAATTTTAACTCAAAATAATTTGATAATTAGATGTTTTTCATCTGCCTTTGAAACAATATACTAGGAGCATCCTATTAAATTACCAAGCTTTTTAAACCAACAAATAAAATTTTATTGATATTTTTAGAAAAAATACTAAAAAAAAAGGAAAATGAAAATGTTCGTAAAGAGCTAAAAAAAAATTTTGTGGTGTATAGAAAATTATAATATAAACATTCAGTCAAAATTTCATGTACGGTCATTTGTTTAAGAGTTGCATGAAAAACCAAAATCGAATTTCTCGAAAACAGATTTTCCGTAAAAATTCCCGTTTTTCCTTAATTTTTATGTTGTTTTTCCCGGTGCTTGTGAAAAGTACTGGGAATTTTAAATTTTGACCTCCCCAATGCACCAACGATATTCACTTTCCAATCGAACAAGATACTTAAGTCGAAAATCGAAGAATTATTTCGACTACTTATCGTGTACACAGACACAAAAATAAAAAATAAAAAAATATAAAAACACACATCATTGTAAAATCAATACATTCATCGTTTCACTCAGAATCTAAAAAAGTTGTAAAAATTATGGATTTCTTCTTAGATATAGTATTATCTATAACAATTACCAAGATAATTTATTGCTATTTTTATTTTTTATAATAATAACTATAGTTAGCTAGGTAACTATATAATCAAATGTAAATTATACCTGATACCTCTACTCATATTAATTTTAATACATAAATATGACAAAATGTTTTAAATTTCAAGTATCCTATTTTGTAACTATATACATTTATATTCCTGCATTTATTAACTAACAATATAAATACTAAATTATCTACCTACCTAACAAAATGTATTTTATTGTATCCGATACAAATTGTGTTTAATTAGTAAGTAGGTATATTGTATATTACATACATACTACATACACGCGCATGCATATACACCACCGCCTTTAAAATGTTGGTACCTACCTAATTTAAATGTTTGAATAATTGAATATAAATTATAATAGTTAAATTGTATAACTATTCAGATTTCAGAATAGAAATAATACTAAAAGAGTAAGATATTACAATAATTTCCTGTCCTGTTCATTCAAGAAATCTTGAATTGAATTTTCAAATCTTAGATTTAAAAAGAAACATTTTTATGATTTTCTAACTCGAAATATTTGGCACATTTTCTTGACTTTTACGTATTTTGTCAAAATTCGAACTTTAAATGTTTATAAAAAAAATTGAAACTATGAATTTTTAATATTTTCCAACTGTCATTGTAACATTGTATTACTAGGAGCCTTATATTACATTTCCAAGCTTTTACGAACAAGCTAACGAATAATATTCTATTGACATTTATAGAAAAAAAAAAAAAGAAAAAACTGGAAACTGAATGAAACACACATCATTGTAATCAATACATTCATTGCTCTGCTCAGAATAAAAATACGTAAAACAATAAAATTATTGCATAGTACATGCCTGCTTCTCTTTCGTTATAGAAGTTATAGAATATTATCTAGAAACTCTGAGCCTGAACTCCCCCTCCCCCTCACTGTGGACTTCACGAGGAGTTCGGTGATACACTAATCAGTAATCGTGTATAACAATAAACGATATAATTAAAAACAATTATAATGTGCTTTTTCTTAACGATGCCATTATATTCTGCTATCAAGGAATAACATTACGTGGCTTGTCACGTTGTAAATTCAGAACAGGAATTCAAATACAAAGCAAAAATAATGTAATTTATAGGAGTTGGACGTTTATGAATTTATCATATTTTTGAAAATATATATAAATTAATGCTGAGTAAGATAGCAATTTATTTAATTACTTTAAGAATTCAAATTACCTAACAATATTATTTTGTATATTTGTTGGATTTTCACTTGCTTGATCATATTTCAATATTTGTATATTCATCATGATATTTTATGGTTTTTGTTATATATTTTGATATGTTAATTATTTGTATACCTACTTTGTTAGTTCCTAACTTTTATGTTAATATAATATGTTATACAATATAGGTGTGTGATGTTAAGACACAAAAATAATGAATAAATAGGGACAATATACTTAATTATAATTACTTACCTAATAGTTGTTCACCTATAATAGTTACTTCATAGTTGAGTTATTATATTTGATAAGTATTGGTGGTTATGGCAAAACAAAAAATCTTCGGTTTTATACTTCAGCATATTTTATGGGAGGAAAATAAATCTAGTTGGTATTTTTAGGGGTAAAAATTAAAAAATGTCCAATACTTTTCCAAGTGTCAGTAAGGAAATAAACAATAGATCAAGGTCTTTTTTTAGATATCTAAGATGTTTACTCAAACCCGAATTTGTTTTTTCGTGTAGGTATCTTTAAAAAAAATATAACCGTAGATACATTTTCACGGAATGTTTATATTGGCATTTCCTAATTTGACTATTTTTGAACTAATTAATAGGTATAAGAGAAATATCGATTACCTATATTATGAGTTTTTATTAAAAAAATTTTAGTCGACATAAATAATTTTACTCAGTCATAACACTTGAAAAATTAATGCAATATGTTCCTCAAGTTATTGGTGGAAATTAAAAAAAAAAATTGGCGTAAATCTACAGTAATTTTTTATGCGCGTCTGAAGTTAGAATTTATACAAAATCCATCAAAGCAAATTATTACAGACATTTTAACTTCAAATTTGAACGAAATTACAAATAAATATT
Source organism: Macrosiphum euphorbiae (assembly GCA_949089665.1). NCBI lineage: Eukaryota > Metazoa > Arthropoda > Insecta > Hemiptera > Aphididae > Macrosiphum > Macrosiphum euphorbiae. The sequence continues at coordinate 4,133,843 of CARXXK010001085.1, read as the reverse complement.
AAAATCGCGAATAAACGATTTTAGTTATTATGTTGTAATCTAAAATATATTGATTTAAACAAATTACAACATTTCGGTAGTTATATAGGTAATACATTAATTTAAATACAAATTGCACATAATATTGATTACTATTAATTGAGATCTTTATTTTATTTACGATTTGGCCTTTAAAGTGTGTTGTTGTTTGTACGTGGCGTATCGATACAGCTATTACAGGTAAATAAATATATAATTTTATGAGTAGGTAATATAAATATTATTGTTGGTCAGTGCCTCAGTGGCATTGAAATCAAATTGTACAGGTAAGGGCAATCATAGATTTAGTATTCATCTGAGATCGGTGTGGGTTTTGCTACTACCACCAAAAATTTTATCGCACTACCATATGAAACTACCACGAGCCGCCACTGGGTATATATACCTATCTATTATAATGATTAACTATTTACAGACTTCATCTAAAAAGTAATACTCATACAATAAAAACGTTGAAGTGTATTGAAATTGGTTGGATGCATTTTGTTTTAAATGTGTGCAGATATAGACAAGTAAGCAGTGTTCGGATTTATCTAGATGAATAGCTAGATATTTATTTGCTCATCTTTTATCTTATCTAGATAAATAGTTACAAGGTATCTAAACGGTCATCTAAGATATTTTTTTTTACTAATCTAAATGAATTCATCTAGATAGATTTTTTATTGATAAAAATCTCGAAATTAAACAAACGCATTTTTAATTTTTATTCAGATTCTCACACAAGGTTTATAGTTTATAAATAATGAAATTCTTAAATAGTATGTACAAATATGAAATAACGATTGTGTTATTAATTATTAGTTATTTCCCGTTACCTCATGCCATAGCCGGTAGCCCTAAATGTACTATTCTGGCCTTCCGGGAATGGATGTTTGCAGTTAATGCAGTTATTGGTTTATTATGGTCTGTGGAGTGTGGACTATCGACTATGATCGTCCAATGTTTATCAACTATCACGGACTATTTATATAATTATATTATAGTTACAACGACGGACTAAGATAATATCATAATATATATATATATTATATATATATATATATACCTATAATACTACTATATCGTAGTCACTAGTCCGTGGATACAAGTTTACAACTTAGATAAAAATCGGTCGCCGAAGCTCCCCCGGCTACACTGCCACCAATACACCATTTTGGTGTATTTTAGGTTTTATTTATAGTGCGACTGTCGGCTCCGTTTCTCGATTATCATCTTTTGCCAGCTGTCAGTTGCCAGTTGCCACTTATTCTCAGTTTGCACTCAACAGTTTATCACGTTACCGTTTTTATATTTTGAAATTTGTCGTTGCGAAAGAAGAACAACTGCTAAACGCTACTGTTAAAATTGTTTGTTTGGTGTTAAACGTAGATACTAATTCATAATGAAGCGATTTTAAGTTACAAGTTTTGAAAATAATAAAACATGTATTAAAGAAACTATCGATAATCATTCAACGGCATCACCTGGTATAAATGAATCAATGGTTCACAATCCTTCGACTAGTTCAAATTCAGCTCAAGAAATTGATAAAATTACAAATAATTATTTGTTTGAAGGTACATTTTATAAAATAATTTCAGTTATTGATAATAAATCGACTGATTGTCAATCGTGCAATAAAACAATACACGGGCAAATCAATTCCACAGGAAACTTTTTAAATCATATTAATTTATGTATGCTAATCTTATGTAGGTATTATTTATTTAGTTATTAATCATTATAATAAAATAGGTGTTTTACCCAATATAATGAATATTATTAAATTACCATAATTAAACAAATGATGTAAAATGTATATTATAGTTTAATTAAATAATATTCAAGGTTTACATTTCAAATAATTGATCCATATTGGCAAGATAAATAAATTATTATGTACAAGTAGGTTAATAAAATAAAACTGTTTTGTGGTTAATATAATATATGAACGAGTATACGAATAATAAAAAAAATAAAAAAATAGATAGGTATATGAATATAACCATTTAAAAATTATTATTTATAATTAATTTTATTATTCCATAATACTTTGTTAACAGTTATTATGAGTTACTTTGAAAAATAAATATTTAAGATATACTTTTTTTAATTAAAGTTTTACTTCTTTGAAAAACATTACTCCTGTTAAATTGTAATTAAAACAACTATGTTTAATTTAGTTTGTTAATATATATTCATTTATGTTATTATTATATTATGTATGTTTCAAAATTATCAATTTTATTATAAATTTATAACCTGTTAGCTATTCTATTTAAAAAAAAAAAAAAAAAAAAAAATGTATAATTATTTATTAAGAATACATTTTGAATTTCATTAAAATAAGTATGAGTAAAAAAAAAATATTTAACCGATATACTGATGATACATTCTTTATTATTATGTTCCTAGTGCCCAACTAAAATATAAACAATACTAAAATGTACTACGATTAAAATATTTTATAAACATTAAACATATTACATGTAACTTGGTTATGACAACTATAATGTAATAAAATAACAATTAAGTATAGTTAAACTTTCGATTCCAAATAGTTTGGAAAACATAATTTTCCATGTTTATTTCCAAATATTCGTCTTAAATACCTACATATCTCTCAGCTACTTAGCCCTTAAATTGCAATTATCGTATAATTTATATCGTATTTTTTTTTACTGTAGCAGAAGTCACTGGAGTCCCACTCCAAAATATACAAATTTTGAATTTACATTAGTTACCCTTAAGATTCAAAATGGTTTGGAAAACATAATTTTCCATGTGTATTTCCAAATATTCCTCTTAAATACATCTTGCAGCTACTTAGACCTTAAATTGCAATTATCATATAATTTAAATAGTATTTTATTTTACTCGTGGCCATGTCCCCCGAGTGCTCCCTCAAAATTTTATAAATTTTGAATCTACATTTGGTCCCTTTCGATTAAAAATGGTTTGGAAAACATAATTTTCCATGTGTATTTCCAAATATTCCTCTTAAATACATCGCGCAACAAGTTGGCCCGTAAATCGCAATTATCGTATAATTAAAACCGTATTTTATTTTTACTGGAACAAAGGAACTCGAGTGCCCCTCCGAAATACAAATTTTGAATCTACATTAGATAAAATTTCGATTAAAAATGGTTTAGAAAACATAATTTTCCATATTTATTTCGAAATAGCCGTCTTATGTACATCTCGCAGGTACTTACCCCGTAAATTACAACTATCGTATAATTAAAATCGTATTTTATTTTTACTGGAGCAAAGGAACTCGAGTGCCCTCTCAAAAATATAGAAAATTTTGAATCTACGTTAGTAACAATTACGATTCAAAATGTTTTGGAAAACATAATTGTCCATGTGTATTCCAAATAGCTGTCTTACCTACATGTCGCAGGTACTTAACCCTTAAATTGCAATTATCATATAATTTAAATCGTATTTTATTTTTACTGGAACAAACGAACTCGAGTGCCCTCTCCAAAATATACATATTTTGAATCTACGTTAGTTACAGTTTCGATTATAAATCGTTTGAACAACATATTTTTTTGTGGTCGTTTCGAACCAGCTACCAGTTATTCCGTAAATCGCAAATATCGTATTTTTTTTTACTTGTGCAAAGGTACTCGAGTGACCCCTCCAAAATATACAAATTTTGAATCTACGTTAGTTACCCTTTCGATTAAAAATGGTTTGAATAACATAATTTTCCATGTTAATTTCCAAATAGCCGTCTTACGTAGGTACTAATTATACTAATGGCGATATCAATATAGAAATTAATTTGTGTATTCTATGAAAAATATTTATTCCCATATTCAAATATTATTTTATAATTCAAATAACTTTCAAATCAACATTTTTGAAAAATAAAAACTGACCCCACTGCAGAATACCACCGAGATAAATTCTCAGTTAGTTTAGGATATGTTAACCCAGGAATATTTGAAACATAATATTATTCATAATATTATAATACAATATTTAAATATAATATATTATTAACCTACTGTTCTACTATTTCTAGACGTTTACAATGGCAATGGTAAAATTGTATTAAACCTATTAGGTACCGATATGAATTTATTAATTAGAAAAATATTTAAAATTTCAAAAAAGGGGGTGTCTAGTTTCAATCACCCCCCCCCACTTTGTTTTTGGGGTAGCACTGGGAGTTTTTGTGCACAAACGTCGGGACCTGGTGCACATTTCTGCACAAACGAATAAAGAGTAAAATAATATACGATATAAATTATATGATAATTACAATTTTCATGCTAAGTAGCTGCGAGATGTACGTAAGACGGCTATTTGGAAATAAACATGGAAATTTATGTTTTCCAAACCATTTTTAATCGAAAGGGTATCTAATGTAGATTGAAAATTTCTATTTCGGAGGGGGCACTCGAGTTACTTTTGCTGTCATAAGAATAAAATACGATTTAATTTATACGATAATTGCGATTTACGGGCTAACTGGTTGCCCCATGTATTTAGGACGAATATTTGGAAATACACATGGAAAATTATGTTTTCCAATTTATTTGGAATCGAAAGGGTACCTAACTTAGATTCAAAATTTTTATATTTTGGAAGTTGCACTCGAGTTACTTTTGCTCAAGTAAAAATAAAATACGATTAAAATTACACGATAATTGTGATTTACGGGCTAAGTGGTTGCGCGAAGTATTTAAGACGAACATTTTTAAATAAACACGGTAAATTATGTTTTCCAAACCATTTTTAATCGAAAGGGTTACAAACGTTGATTCAAAATTTGTATATTTTGGAGTGGGCAGCAGTGTACCTTTACTGACGTAAACAAAAAATACGATTAAAATTATACGATAATTGCGATTTATGGGCTAACTGGTTACGCAATGTATTTAAGACGGCTATTTGGAAATAAACATTGAAAGTTATGTTTTAAAAACCATTTTTAATCGAAACTGTAACTAACTTAGATTCAAAATTTTTATATTTTGGAGCTGCACTCGAGTTACTTTTACTCAAGTAAAAATAAAATACGATTAAAATTACACGATAATTACGACTTATTTGGTAAGTAGCTGAGAGATGTACGAAAGACGGCTATTTGGAAATAAACATGGAAGATGTTTTCCAAGCCTTTTTTAATCGAAAGGGTAACAAAATTAGATTCAAAATTTGTATATTTTGAATTGGGCACTCGAGTTCCTTTGCTCCAGTAAAAATAAATAACGATATTAATTAGACGATGATTGCGATTTAAGGTCTAATTGACAGCTAGATGTACTTTGGTAGGTTGGTTCAAAACGAAAACAAAAAATATGTTATTCAACGATTTTTAATCTAAAGGGTAACTAACGTAGATTCAAAATTGGCTTATTTTGGAGTGGGCACTCGAGTTACTTTTGCTCCAGTAAAAATAAAATACGATTAATTGCGATGTATTTAAGACGAATATTTGGAAATTCACATGGAAAATTATGTTTTCCAATGCATTTTTAATCGAAAGGGTAACTAACGTAGATTCAAAATTTGTATATTTTGAAATTGGCACTTAGGGGATTTGGAGAAGAGTAAAATAATATACGATATAAATTATATGATAATTATAATTTTCATGCTAAGTAGCTGCGAGATGTACGTAAGACGGCTATTAGGAAATAAACATGGACATTTATGTTTTCCAAACCATTTTTAATCGAAAGGGTAACTAACGTAGATTCAAAATTTGTATATTTTGGAGTGGGCAGTTGTGTACCTTTACTGAAGTAAACAAAAAATACGATTAAAATTTTACGATAATTGCTATTTATGGGCTAACTTTTTTTCGAAGTATTTAAGACGAGAATTTTTAAATTAACACGGAAAATTATGTTTTCCAAACTATTTTTAATCGAAAGGGTTAGGTACTAACATAGAATAAAAATTTGTATATTTTGGAAGGGATACTCGAGTACCTTCTCACAAGTAAAAAAAAAATACGTTTTAAATTATAGGATAGTTGAGATTTACGGGCTAACTGGTTGCGCGAGATATTTAAGACGAATATTTTGAAATAAACATGGTAAATTATGTTTTCCAAACTATTTGGAATCCTAAGGGTAACTAACGTAAAATCAAAATTCGTATATTTTTGAGGGGCACTCGGGGGACATGGCCACGAGTAAAATAAAATTTGATATAAATTATATGATAATTTTTGTGCACAAACGTCGGGACCTGGTGCACATTTCTGCACAAACGAATCAAGAGTAAAATAATATACGATATAAATTATATGATAATTAAAATTGTCATGCTAAGTAGCTGCGAGATGTACGTAAGACGGCTATTTGGAAATAAACATGGACATTTATGTTTTCCATACCATTTTTTATCGAAAGGGTAACTAACTTAGATTCGAAATTGGTATATTTAGGAGGGGGCACTTGAGTTCCTTTGTTCCAATAAAATAAAATACGATATAAATTTTACGATGTTTGCAATTTAAGGGCTAAGTGGCTGCGAGATGTATTTTATGACGAATATTTGGAAACAAACATGGAAAATTATGTTTACTAAACCATTTTTAATCGAAAGGGTAACTAACGTAGATTCATAATTTGTATATTTTGGAGTGGGCAGTCGAGTACCTTTGCTCAAGTTAAAAAAGCACGATTTAAATTAGGTATAAGATAATTGCGTTTTTCGGGCTAACTGGTTGCGCGATGTATTTAAGACGAATATTGGGAAATACACATGGAAAATTATGTTTTCCAAACCATTTTTAATCGAAAGGGTATCTAATGTACATTCAAAATTTGTATTTTGGAGGTTGCACTCAAGTTACTTTTGCTCCATTAAAAATAAAATACGGATAAAATTACACGATAGTTGCAATTTATGGTTTAAGTACCTGCGACATGTACCTAATGGATGTTGGTATAATTAGTTGGGCTTTCTCGTTTTAGTCCACGAGAAATTAAAAAATGTGTTCAAAATTTCAATTATTCAAAAATAAATTTGGCTGGAAATTTTCTTTTGTCAATCATAAGATCGATACGCGATACTTTTTTGAGAACATAAATTTGATCTTGAGGCTTGGCTGCGTTGTATCTTGAAGACTTCAAGTCGACTAATTTTGAAGATGTTATGATTCCAAGTGTTATTTAAAAAAAAACTTTAAATCTAAAGTTAATTTTTGGAACTCAGATTAGCTATGATAAGATCTCATAAAGTAGGTGCCTAGGTACTTGAGTAAACGTATTCAAATAATTTTTAATTATTTAAATACTCGTTTTTTACATACTTTTCAAAACAGGTATCTGTATTTGAATATTCTTAAAAAGTATTTTTTCTAGTAAGTATTCTATTAATTGTTAAACTAACATTCTAACAGATTTAAATAATAATTAAACTACTGTGTTCCAGAATACAGAATATAATATAATATTATAGTGTATATAAGGATAAAGTTATATACTTATGTTACACTTATAAGTTATAATATATTCACAAGACTTATATTTATTTATTTGTTTTTTTTTTATTTATTATAGCCAACAAATAAGACCTCTTGGATAAATTATTTGTTCACAGAGTTAATTTGAAATTCAATAAAATAAATCACAACCATTGTTATTACTTATATGTTAATTGTTTTCAAAATTTACATTAACAGTAATAATATTTAAAATAAAATTGTCAAATTTGTACTTCATTGTTAATGTAGTCGTTTAAACTCGGTGTTAAAATATTTCCTTATTCACATGAAAAAAACCTTATATAGCCATATAGGAAGTATTATTTAAACATTGTTAATTAATCAAACGTTCATAATATTATATAATATCCATTTAGAACTTAGAATATAAAATTAAAACCATAGTATAAGAAATAGGTATTAATTTCTACTTTACTTTACTAACCTTATTTTGTGAAATTTTGAACTTTAAAGCTTATAAAAAAAAAAAAGTGCTCTGCTGTACAATAGGTTACAAGTAGGTCACTTTATAATGGATTATATTAAATTTGAATTCAATGACATAATATCATTGTATAAGAAAAACGATTCTGAGCGGAGACGGTATGTCACCAAGACTAGACTACTACAACTAGACTAGGTATAAAATATATTATATACTTATCTATCGTATTAAAAAAAATTGACCTATTATAGGTACCTATAATAAATTCACAATTAATCATATCACAATATCCATTAGGTAATTATAACGCGTTATACATCAACAACAAACCCTGATACTATCTTAGATATATAATAGTGTACTTTAGAAATTTTAAGTAGGTACTAACGAATAATATTATACAATCACAACGAAATAACTAAAATAGTTATTCTAGGTTTTTTTTATGTAATTTCATCCAAATTTGAACTTAAAATGACTATAAAAATTAACTGTGATTATGTATTTTTTAGATTTTTTGGTAACAGGATTAGCTACTTACGTGGAATCTTGTTTTAAATTTTCAGTCCTTAGATATAAAAGTTTAACATATTATAAATTTTTAACTACAAAAAAATTATTCAATTTTAAATTTGATAAATGTTGTCAAAATTCAACCTTTAAATGCTTATAAAAAAAAATTGTGACTATGTATTTTTAATATTTTTCAACTGATATTGTAATAATATATCAGGAGCCTTGTATTCAATTTTTACACTTTTTGGCCCAACAGATAAAACTTTATAGATATTTATAGAAAAAAAACTAAAAAAATTGGAAACTGAAAATGTCTGTAAACAGCTCAAAAAGAGTCAAAATATTTTCAACATTTTTATGGTGTACAGGAAATGCTAATATAAATATTCAATGAAATTTTCATACATCTACAGTTATTCGTTTTTGAATTATAACAAAATGAGGAAATCGCTACATGAGAAATCGAGTGAATATCCAATATTGTAAGAATTTGAATTTCAAACGCTCATAAAAATTTAATTTGACTTTCTTATAGACATTTATTTCTTGATAAAGGTAGATAATCTTATAAGGAATCTTGTAGAACATTTTCAAATCTTAGATTTAAAAAGAAAAATTTTTACGAATTCTTAACTCAAAATAATTTGCGAATTTTCGTGATTTTTCCATATTTTGTCAATTTTTGGACTTTAAATGCTTATAAAAAAAAGGCAGGTAAGTGGATGTCGCTCAGCTGTACAGTAGGTTACAAGTTGGTCATTGTTTAATGGATTGTATTAAACTTGAATTCAATGATATAATATCATTGTATAAGAAAAACGATTCTGAACGGAGACGGTTTGTCAGTCTGTATATTTTATAAATATACATTTTACATTTTTAAAATATTTAGATTAATTTTATACTATTTCCTACCATGAACCTAATCACCCGCGGTCTATGATAAGTCGGTACTGACTCATAAGTTAATGATACATGTTAATAATTTATGATATTTATATAGATAATACCTACCTATTTTAGATTCTGAGCGGAGCAAGGAAGCTAGTGGTTTTACAATGGTGTTTATTATTTTTTTTTTTATTTTTTTTATATCCTGTATACAAAATTTCTACCAGAAGGAGTGCTTTGATTTCAACATATAGTACCTTATCTTTTAGCAAATTGGACCAAGATGGTACTTTAGAGAGGTCATTTTTCGATTTTCTCAATAGTTATTTAATGCCACGGGAAAAAGTACTGAAAAATTACGAAAAACCGCTTAAAATGGGATTTTAATTTCTAACAATTTGTTTATCACCGTAGCAACGAATATAAAAAATAATAATTAAATAAATAAAATAATTAATGACAATATAAAATATACAGACTGACAAACTGTCTCCGTTCAGAATAGTTTTTCTTATACAATGATATTATATCATTGAATTCAAGTTTAATACAATCCATTAAACAATGACCAACTTGTAACCTACTGTACAGCTGAGCGACATCCACTAAGTCCAAAAATTGACAAAATATGGAAAAATCACGAAAATTCGCAAATTATTTTGAGTTAAGAATTCGTAAAAATTTTTCTTTTAAATCTAAGATTTGAAAATGTTCTACAAGATTCCTTATAAGATTATCTACCTTTATCAAGAAATAAATGTCTATAAGAAAGTTTAAAATTAGCACCCTCTAATAATTTATGAGTTTGTATCAAAACTTCTCTTTAAAACAAAAAAAAAACCAAAAACAGTTTACCATCATTCATCAGACATCGGGGTATCAGAGTATAACGAATGGAACAATGAACACGAATATTGTCATTTTAAATCTGCGAATAGGTACCTAGTAATAATTAATAAGTAACTATTTTGTTCTTATGGATAAGTGGATAACCAATTGCTGGCAGAAATAAACAAATAGGTGGTGATGATTTGAATAGCTGTTATGCCAACGTAAAGTCATAAAATAAGTGATACCTATAAATTATAATATAATTAGGTACCTAGCTAAACCTTCCTAAAATTGTCAAAAATCGTTGGATTATTTTTTCAAAGCAAAGCAGGCCTCGCTATGACGGGCAAAAAAATCGTTAAGAAAGTGCACAACAACAATTTAGATAATATATATATACTCGGTGCAGCTGCTGGTGGTAAATAGGGTGTAGTAGCCGGGGGGTGGGAGGAGGAACGCCGGCGCATGCTAGCAACAAAGCACGAGGAGACGCATGCTCTCTCTCCCTCGCAAACTATCACTCTCTCACACTCACTCACTCTCTCTCTCTCTCTCTCTCTCTCTCTCTCTCTTACTCTCACACACTCCCCATTACTATACTCTATGCTATGACCACAAGCACGCTCTCACGCTCTCTAGCGGGCAGCAGCACTCTCTCTTTAGGACTTTTCATGTGGGGTAATTTAATTTTTGAATATTATGTACTTAATGATTGAATAAATTGTTTTATGTTTACACCTTGTTTTGTGTGTTGGGTATTTTTATTTCAGAACAATACGTCGATTTTATATATTTTTTTTTTTTTGGATAACCCGTGGCAACATAATCCATTGGGTGTGGGCCAACTGTGAGGTTTTTAGGTTGAGTAGGATAGTAACACAGTTGTGTTATGTTGGGTATTGTTCTGGCAGAATTTTAGAATGCCCCGTGTGGGGGAGGCGGCACTTGTTCTCCGGACACCGTGACTTGCCCGAAGAAAAATGCCACCCATGGCCGAGGTTAGGTTAGTAAAAATTAAAAAATTAAAAATATAAAAAAAACACACACCATTGTAAAATCAATCCATTCATCACTCCGCTCAGAATCTAAAACATTATTTAACAAAAGAATTTGAACTAAATTTTAATCTTGAATGTTCTGTCTAATTATACTAACAAGTACCTTGTCACATAATCCAGATAGTCTCGGCACCTTCATTGTAGATCTTCCATGTTTTAAGTGGCAAAGTCTAGGTAATAAATCATGTTTCAATATTGTACATCTTGTAGGAAGTATGGACGTAAATTATATTAATAATGGTCATGTAAATGATGATATATTTTTTCAATCGATGGTAAAAAGTTGCAATCTTTAAGAGTTTAGAAGATGCTACCCAGTTATTTGTTTTCTCCGTCTTACAATAAATGCCTAAAATTGCACAATATTTTACGCTCAGCAGAGTTTAGCAAAGTTAGTGAAAATTAGAGTGAATTTACCTATTATAGAATTTAAAGGAAAGATTATTACTTAGGGAAACTCAGGCTTTTTTGTTATATTTCAATTTCTTAACTCTGACCGTTTCACTGGTTGTTTATGTTCGTATTTTATATACACGATAAAATTTTCAAAATATTTGGATTTATTTTTGAACTGTTTAGGGACACTTTAAATTTCCAACTTCAAGTTCATATCTTGACAAAAGTTTATGTTTTCATTTACTATACACCATAAGATTTTGAAAATATTTTGACTATTTTTGAGCGGTTTACGGAAATTATAAGTTTTCGATTTTTTTTCTATAATTGTCAATAAAATTTTAATTGTTCTATAAAAATGCGTGAAAATTTAAAACAAGACTCCTGATATATTGTTACAATAGTAGTTGAAACAAATTAAAAATACACGGTCCTAATTTTTTTTTATAATCAATTAAAGTTCGAATATTGACAAAATTTATCAAATTTTAAATTTAATAATTATTTTGTAGTTGGTAAATTATAACATGTCCAATTTTTATATCTAAGGATTGAGAATTTAAAACAAGGGTAAATGGACTTTATTATAATATATAAATTACTTTATTCACAATAATATCATCAACATAAGATTTTTTTATAATTTTATAACTTTATTAAATATTGTTATATATTTTAAGTCAATATTGTAGTAGATTATACTGCGTCATGAATGTGCAATATTATTTTATTATGTTGTGTTTTTGTAAGTAATGTGTTTAGAAATTAAATTGTAATTATTTTTATTGCAATAAATGATTTGTCATACCAGTGGCGTATACAGAATTTTCAAAAAATTGATTAAAAAATAAAAAACCCATTTCAAATTAGTGAATTTTTATATTAAAGTAATTTGTAAATCACAATAAAAGTTCTTATTTTGTTAGTTTTTTCCATCCAACTCAATAGTAGTAATTACTTTTGAATGATGCAACACAAATTAATTTTATAAATTGTATACAATTTAAATACAAAAAAAAAGGCAATTTAGGGTTTCAAAGATCTGTGACCATCTAAAACCCACATTACGTGTATATCATACACTGTTCAACAAAGCTACTTAGTAGTGCCAAAAGGACCAACATTTAGTCAAATATTTCTAGCCTATTCAGTATTCTATGTATTAAAAATCCATATAGTAGTGCCAAAAGGACTAAAAGGTAGTCAAATATTTCTAGCCTATTCTATGTATTAAAAATGATAATTTTTTAAATAATTATGTGTTTAAAAATGTTTTTTTGTAATAAATAGCTTTTGCAAGTTATCTTCTAGATTTTCAATGTATTCTTGCCATTGTCTACACTGTAGCTCTACAGTACCTATTCACTTAATACAATAAGATCCTTTAAAGGTATTTAGTTTATATTAAAAGAAAAATGTTAATGTTCTAACTATATATTTTTTTGTAAAGGCTGAAATAATATTAAGTTAGGCCTTAGGCACTTAACCATATTTTCAACTTTTTTTTTAGTATTTATTTTATAGAATTAGGGTATCGTAACTAAATGTTTATGACTTATTAAAAATGTAATTTTAATTTATTGTAATGATTTGGTGATGAACATCTTACATCGACCATTTATATTTTACTATTCTATGGCACGTGTAGGTAGGTACTATTAAAATATTGAACTTAAGTGGGCGCTACACCCGCATGTGTTGTCTCTGTCTTACAAATGTACAACATAGTAAAAACTTTTTTGCGCAGATAGAACCACAACTACTCAGTCTGTATAGTGATAGTTATAACACTAAATTGGTATACAATATAGTTCAGAACATTATAAATGAAATATCGTTTTTATTTATTTGATACCACTTATACAAAAAAGTTCTTATCGTTTCAAAATCCATTATTTTCTGGGTTTTTCAAACACCAATAACTTTTTTCGTAGTTCCGATATCGAAAAATAAAACCTATATTTCGCAGCTAAATTTCTCCTTTTTATGTGGTGAATATTTTGTTTCTCAGTAATTACTGTACCTTCTCGGTTCTTTCCCTCGACTAAAACAGTTTTTGCTATGTTTTAAATTCATTTAAAAATTAAAAAAATTATTTAAATTCATACATACATTTTAAATTTTATTGGAAACCGAAAGTCCAATAGAATAATAAGAATAATTATGATTATTATATATATACATTATACATATATCTATTTCAGTCTATTTTGTTGTCATGTCAAAAAATATTTACCATGAATTGTTTAAAGTTATAAATTTATATTCATATTTATTCGAATCAAACTTATATGGAAATACTGTACACAGTAAAACATTATAGTCTATAATTTAGTTTTGGGTTAGAAAAAAATTAAGTACACTAGCCTTGTATAAACAAATTTTTTTTTTTTTTTTACTTAATAAAAAGTTTACAAAAAGTATGAACGAACTTTTAAATTAACTGAGTTAATGTACAGTTAAATTCACTTTTAACTTTTTGTTATTGATGCATATTAACTTAACTTCAGTAAGTTAAAAAAAAACATTACCTTGACCAGCATTGGACCATTACTTATTATACATTTTACACTTTAAAAGAAATCAGTTTTTTTAGATTTATGTATATTATTGGATAAATAATGTTCTAATAATTTGTTTACTAAATAGTATTTTTGGACACATTTGTTGTATTATTACTTATACATGGGGTCACAAAACCAAATGTTTTTTTTTAAAAATTCTGAAAATTGTTGATTTATAATGATAATAATAATAATAAATATTAGACCGATAATAAATTTGTATAAATATAAATATATTTGAGATACAGTGTGGCTTAGATATAAAAATAAAAACTGTTGCACTCCGCTCATCTAAAATGTATGATGTAATGTATATGATAGAATTATAAAATAAATAAAAATATATTCATACAATATTTGACATAATATTGTTTTGTTTATTTAAAAGAAAAAAAAATGTTAGAATAATTATAAAATAAATAAAAATATGTTCATACGATATTTTACATAATATTATTTTGTATGTTTAAAAGAAAAAATAATGTCCACAAGATACAAATTTGAAATTTATTTTTTACTACGACCAATGCAAATCTGTAATTTGTATAACATATTTTTGTAAATTTAGCAGATTTTATTTTTGAGCCATATTTCATTGTTTATGGATTTTTGTTGTAGATTGTGGACGGGTACACAAAGTTTGAATATTCAATAGCCAGAGCAAAGCACGTAGTCTAGAAATGAATTCATCAGAAATTGTTCTTTAAGGATTTGTTAAAAATGCTGGTAATGGATAAAAATAAATTAGTTCAGTTTAATTAAACATACCCAATTTAGAATCTTTTTTGCATTTTATGAATTTTTTTTATTTAAGGTAGGTATTTTTTAGCGTTTATTGGTCAATTTTTCTTTCTTAATTACTTTATTTTGATACTTTTTACAAATCCCATTTATTAAAAACTTTTTACTAAAATATTTTGAATTTGTATTGAATTTGTAAAAATATATTTTGCTTTTATTGATCCTATGCATTTCTTTTTAATATATGCTTTGGACTGAACCCCCAATAAAAAATAAAAAAAATATGAATATTGTGTTATACAATGCATACAATTTATGGATTCATAATATTTGAAATTCATGATGGTTTTAACGCGAGTCTATGTTGATGTATTCTTTTGATTTCTCTCCATTGTTCTTCTTAGTTTTAATATAAGTACTTTCTTTTCAGCAAACTATAAAATAAAATATAATTAAAATATAAGCTATTTTAATAAGTAACTAATATACAAGGTTTTCCATTTAACTTAAGACACTTGTCCTTTCAGTTAATAAATGTTTACATAATATTCACTCGTTACAGAACAATATTTTTTATCGCAAGTATTATACCATATGCCATGTTAGGTTTTTTTTAACCTTTTGAATTACATAATATATTAATTGGAGTATTTCCGCATTAATTTGTTGAATTTTTAAATACTTATAACTGGAGCACAGATTTGTATGCATATAATATATAATAATATAAATAATATAAATATAATATAATATAATATAAAATGCACAATAACCAACTATAAAAGCTCTAAAAAATCTTAAAAATGCATAAATATATTAATATATATTATGCACTAAAATGTTCAAATATGCACTCAAAAATTCATTTACTTTCTGAATGTTTAATTTAAAATTATGGAACGCTATTATTAATACTTTTCTTTATAATATTTTGTAGGTAGTTTTAATTTATAAGTAAAATAGAAATCAATTAAAAGGATGCCACACGGCCATTTGTTGTCTTCGTCCAACAAGTGCGTAACATTGAAAATTTACTCACAGCTGATAATGTTTACCTCAGTTAGTTTAAAAATTTGAGTGAATCGACCTATTATGAAACTTGATGGTAAGAACATTATCTATGTAACCAATATACAAACACAGATAATGTTCTTACCATAGCTTTATAATAGATAGATTTAATCTAATTTTTAAACTAACTGAGCTAAAAGTTATCTGCTAAGGGCACTTGTAAAATAGAGACAAGAAATGTCTGTGTGGCGTCCTCTTAACATCAAAAATGTTTCCTAAAAGGAATTTATTTAGGTATGTACCTACCTCAATAATAATTAGTAAAGAAAAAAGTAAGAAAAAAATTAATTCCCTGGGAAAACCTTTTGTGCCTACTTAGCATAATATACGATCAACCATAATAAATATGCTAGTGCATACAAATACGAGCTCTAATTATAAATCATAAGCTACTTGTACAAAATCTGATTTTAATATATTTAGGTATTCCAAAAAACATTCTACTTTAGAATATAGAACTAAAAATGTATGTTATCAATAAATAAATTTAAAGTGAAAAATAGTAAATTATATATATATATGCTTTTAAATATTTTAAAAACCTTAATAGTTTTTGAAAGAACGAGTGTCTTATTTTAAGACTTAAGATAATCCATTAAACTCACTCTGTTGTCAAAACTTTCCATACTTTTGTTTATCGTTTCAAGTTTTGATTTCATTCTTTGCAAATCTCGATCTTTTACCAACCCTTCACAGCCAGAACACATATTGACTAAACTATTTTCAAAATAGCCTAAACATTGTTTAAAGACAAATCCACCCCTACCGCAACATTTTTCAATACTATCGACTTTTTCTAAGAGATCTTCCAACTCCTTCTTTGTTTTGATAGGCGTTGTATATTCATATTTCTTGCCATATATTTGTATTGTTGGCACCAGGTTATTAAGAAAAAGGACTATCTTCATAGTTACACCATCGATGTTTCGTTGATAAAATCGTGTTGCATTTTTTGAATTAAGGTTTTCACTCTTCCAAGATGAACTAGGAAGTTTTACTTCCTTAGTCATTTCAAAAATAAACCCGTGTTCATCAATTTTAAGATCTTCAGTATTGCAAACATCCATTATAATACATTGTGAGGTTCTTTTCTCAATGGGTTCCAAAGTAATGGACAACGAATCATTAGATAAATCATCAATTGTAAGGTCAATTGCCATGGAAGAATTATCTGAAAAGTTATTAATTTTTTCAGTATTTGGTTTTTATGATGGATTTAAATTACATGTTAAAATGTATTTTAGTAAGAATTTTTTACACAGTACCTTTTACATTGTATTGTTTTTCTTCTGAGGACTGTTCAGCAGCTTCATTATCAATTGGACGTATGAATTGATCTTCACATGTACTCAATACCTCATCAGTTGACACAGGCAATGCATTAGGGGCTAATGATTTGAAAAAAGATTTTAATTTAAAATTATTATATAGATTTTAAATACAATTTTATTATAAAAAAGAAATATAACATCAGAGAAAGATTATTTAAAAGGACATTCCCAAGTCATTATCATGAATTAACTGATTTAAAAGAGAAAATCATTATTTTAAGAATGTTTATCCAACAAAAATATGCAAGTTCTATATATTTCGAGGGCATTAAGGATAGACTTTTGAAACTTAATATGAAATTAATTAAAATCAAAATGTTTTAATGAATAATTACATATTGCAATTGCAATAAAATGACAATAAAAATAGAATGCTAATTAATAGTTAAAAAGTTA
The DNA here is from genome assembly GCA_949089665.1 of Macrosiphum euphorbiae. Taxonomy (NCBI): domain Eukaryota; kingdom Metazoa; phylum Arthropoda; class Insecta; order Hemiptera; family Aphididae; genus Macrosiphum; species Macrosiphum euphorbiae. Next base: position 4,116,120 of record CARXXK010001085.1, on the reverse strand, counting down.
ATACAAAATAAAACAACAAATAATAATTATTTTCTTACCGTTATCCAAAAATAATGATGGAATAGCAGATGGTTTTAATCTGTTCTTTAATTCGATATTTTTGAAACAATCGATTTCAAAATGTGTACTACAAACTCTTGTACTACTCATTACTATTTTAGAGGGATCTATTTTTATACCGCATTTTTCAATCCATTTTTTCCTCAGCGTGAAATCCTTAGGATAGCCAAAGAAAGTAAGATTCTTTGAAAACCTGTTAAAGCAGTTTTTAACGGAACATCGTAATCCAAATCCTAAGGTATGGTCCTTTAAAATATAAACACATAATTCATATTAATATTAGAAACAGCTAGGTTGCCAATTATAAAGTACAAATTAAAATATTATATGAGCTAGATACATATTTTAGTGACATAACATTCAATAGTATAGTTTGTATAGTCTATATATTTAGGATAGTCTAAAAACTATTTTTTGTAGAAATTAGAGGGTATGGATCCTTCCATGTCTTTGTAACCAAAATAATGAACTACAGAGTACTGGTTGTGAATAACATAGAATCAGTGTACTACTTACTTCTATAAAACACTTGATGAATTAGCTAATCTTTTCCAAACATTGAAATATTATTCAAGTGGAAGTTAAGAAAAATTATTGATATTTACAATCAATGATTCTCAGTACCTCGTTGACTGTACAGTATGATGCAAAACAAGTTGTGTATACATATTTAATCGTATATTATGATACAATGAACAGCCTACAAGATGATTATTTCCTTGCAGTAAATATAAACACAGCTTTATCTAATAGTTAACCATTTTGATTTTATATTTTACAAAATATTGGTTTATATTATGTACACATTAAAGTACATCAAAAATGTTCAGTTGCTATTTTAAAATGGAAATTCATACTGTCACGTATAATGAAAGGGAAGAATTGTGTTATCTATATATCGACAGCAGCAACGAAAACTGTCGTAACTCAATTTTACAATTTTTTTTTTTTCAAACTTGTTTACTATTGTTCTGAATTACTAACAAAACTAATAGTAGCATAAACAAACCAAAGAAGTTCTGTACAATATGATGCAGTTACTACGTCTTCGTTGGAAATTCAGAAAAATAGTATGATTGATTTTATTTTCACAAAAGACCGTGACACTTTGACTAAATGCTTAAATGAATCACACAGATCCCCAATTAATTACAGTAAATATTAGTAGTAGCTAAAAAATGTATCCCGAGAGTTTTACAAAAAGAGTACACACATTGATGGTAAAACTACCAACTATTTTATAAATATAAGGGGTCAAGAATAATACTGATGTATAATTAGAAGCACTTAACTACTAAAGAAGAGAAACCAGGACGTTGAAGACCAAGGCCCTACATATTCAATAAGGAAAGCATGGAAAACCATAAAAAAGATAAAGATATCACACTGTATTGACAATGTTTATTAAAAATATTAATACTTATTTACTGACCGGCATATTTTGTTCAATTGGTAAAATTAAATTATTTCCAGTTTCAATATCATTATTTTGAGTAGCATAACTATATAAAAATAAAAATATTATTGAAAATGAAATATTAAATTATAGAGACCCAGAAGTATTACTTAGAAGGAAAACCATTTTGATCATAAGGTTGGGGAATAGCATTTGAAAATAAAAATCGCTTTTTTCCTGGCTTATAGTTTCCTTCTAAAAAATGATCACCACATATACGTTGCCAATCATGAAACTGATCAATTCCAAAAACTTTAAGCCATTTTCTTCTCATGTATGAATTTTTGGGAATTCTATATTAAAACAAATATTAATAAATACAATAAATTGAATTTTTTTTCACAGCAGTTTGAGCGAGTAAATTTCTAGAACCAATTAATACTCACCCATGATAAATTACTCCTGGACGATTGACCTTGGTGTTTTTAGATTTATTGCCGCACACCATACACGTATGCATTTTTATGCAATATTGAAGTTAGCCTTATCAGTAGACGGTTATCTGTATTGTATGCAGTTGGAACTTAGAAAAAAGAACTCGATCAATGGATGTGAATAGCCTTGATCACTCAGTCTTGGAATGTATATGACACCTGTATTCTGGTATCCTATAGACCAATGATTGTGTTTTGAGGTGTAAGTTATCTCGTGGTGATTAATAAAGTCATCTGTAGAATAGTTGGGTGGTTAGATATCACTTGTCATATTTTTTTAAAGATATAGTATGCTTTAAGTTTAATTCATACATAATAAGTCTACTGCAATCTCGCCGAGTACTGTACAAAGCACAAGAATGAAACCCAGAAAACCACAACTTATTGATTTAACAGTCACAGATTTTATGAGATATTATTTGTATTATTAAAAATGAATGTTTGAAAAGCGCCTATTTATTATTTAGCCACACAAATAATGATGGAATAGCAGATGGTTTTAATCTGTTCTTTAATTCGATATTTTTGAAACAATTTACACATTTACACGAGAAAAATTACACACAAACAATTATTACGTAGGAATGAATAAATCGGGAAAGAATTTAACTGGAATGAAAAAAAGCCCTAAAAGTATTTCGTACTTAGGTAATAATCCGGAATGTATTAGGTAGGTACACAGGAAAATATTATACGGGAATGTAGGTAATAATATACCTTACAAAATAACATAAATATACCAACGTTCGAAAATATAATGCTGGATTGGGGTAACATTAATTTCACGGCTTAACTTTGATACACGTACCTATATTTTTATTCACTAGAGTACGATGATGGTTTAATTTTTATATGGTTTATTTTTTACGTACCTATATTAATACTGATATCATACCATTAAATCGTCGCCGTCGTGCAAAAAGTGTCTAAGTGCAAAAAGTGACCAAGTGAAATAATATGGCCAAATAGTTACCATAGTCCTCCTTTAACTATAGAAAAAACGACCAAGTGAAAATGTAAAATATATACTAAGTTATGGGCTGTTGTATTTTGACTAAGTGTTTAAAATATTTTTTTCTACGTGGAAAAATTGTCCAAGTGTATTTGATCAGTTTTTACATAACATTCAATATATGACCAAGTGCACTTGGACAGTTTTGATACAATACGATATTGACAAAAAATATGTCCAAATGGACACACTGTAATTTATTATTTTTCTTTTATCAACTATAAAATAAAATATGATAATAATATAAATAATAAAGTTATGTTATCACTCAGTTTTCGACGTTCAACTGTCGTTCGCATTAAAATTTTTTTTTAATTTTGTTAAAATGAGCTCACGAAGCAAAAAATTGGTATCGCTATGCAACAGTAACAGTAAGTACTAAGTTTTAATTATATTATAGATATTATGTTATTATATAATAATATAAACATACTGTGATGAGGTTGTGTGCCGTGTTGTATAGGAAATATTATTTTACTGGTCACACATTTTTTGTTGATCACTAGATAAGTCGCGTAAAACGAATTACATGGCACTCATAAGAACACAATTAATATTGTAATAATTTTTCAATAGTATTATAAATTATTAATTTATATTATAATTAGTTATTATTATTATTATTATTATTATAGTTAAAATAGAGTTAATGATATTTATAGTTTCAAAATAGTTTGATGATTAATGGCTTGGTTTTTTTAAAAAAAGGTGATGTCATTTTAAGTACACCAAAAACGTATGCAGTTTTAACAAATTTGAAAGTAACTCCTGATAATAATATTAGTACTGAGGATAGATATTGCAAAATGAAGAGAAAAGCTTTAGATTTTAGCAGTGATGACAATTTAGACAGTGAAGATGAATGGAAACCTAATAATAATCACAAATCATCGGACTCTGAAGAAAATGACAATTATCTATCTGAAAATATTATGACGAAGGAAAGTGAAAATATTGTAGAACAGGAATTTGAAGATATAGAAATTGAAAAAGAACAAGAAATTGAAGTTGAAACGGAAGAGGATAATAATTTAGTGAGGTGGAGACGAGGGCAGCCTGAGAAATGGAAAAGAAATGTTGCTGTAAAAAAAAGAAAATTATCTAAAAAACCATTAGCGATAGATTGTTCTAAATGTAAGTTTAAATGTTCGATAAGTTTCAATGAGGATTATAGAGTTCAATTATGCAGGGAATATTGGTCACTTGATTATGCACAGCAAAAAAATTTCATTTTGTCTCGTGTATCCCAATATTCTGTTAAACGACATGTTCCTATAACAGGTTCGAGAATCGCTAAACAAACATCTAAAAATTATAATTTTTTGAATGACAATACTCCAATTCGTGTTTGCAAACCATTTTTTTTAAAAACCCTTTCTATTAGTCATGGGCCGGTTGATAAAGCTTTTGAAAGTTATAATGAAAAAACCGGAATTCATATTCACACAGACAATAGAGGAAAGAAGGAACCAGTAAATAAAAAAAGTTCTGAAACTATAAATTCAATAAAAAATCATATAGAAAAGTTCCCAACTGTTGAATCTCACTATTGCCGTTCAAATACAAAACGGCAGTATTTAGATCCAACTCTTTCAATTTCAAAAATGCATGAGTTGTACATTCATGAATCAACCGAAAAAGGAAATGAACCTGTATCTTTAACTACCTACCGCACTATATTTTCCGAAAATTATAATTTGGATTTTTTTAAACCTAAAAAAGATCAATGTTTGTCATGTGAAAAATTTAAAAACGCTGAAAAACCTATTCAAGAAGATATTGCAACCAATTATGAAAATCATATTAGGAGAAAAGACGAGTCATTCGCTGCAAAAAATTTAGACAAGGAACGTGCCATTCTGAATGAAAATGTTTGCAGTGCAACTTTTGATTTGCAAAGCGTACTTCAAATTCCGTCGTCAGAGGTATCGTCTATGTATTATAGCAGAAAATTATGCACTTATAATCTTACAGTATATGAAGCTGCTCCGCCGAACAAAGCATTTTGCTATTTATGGACTGAACTTGAAGGGCAACGGGGTAGTTCAGAAATCGGTTCAGCCTTGTTAAAATGGATAAATCAACTTCCACAAAATGTTAATGAGATATCATTATATTCAGATACGTGTAGTGGCCAGAACCGAAATCAATATATTGCAGCGTTGTTTTTGTTTGTTGTAAATAATTCACAAAATATAAATATATTGACACATAATTTTATGGAGAGCGGCCACTCTTATATGGAGGTCGACAGTATGCATAGTGCCATAGAAAATGCAAAAAAAAATGTACCGGTTTATACTATTCATGATTGGTTGACCATTTGTCGCTTAGCCAGATCAAATAGGCGTAAAAAGTCTTCTTCACCTTACTCCGCCCAAGAGTTAAAATACACTGATTTTATGGACTTGCGAAGTTTAGCAGGAACAATAATGAAAAATCGGTCGGTCGATGAAAATAGTGAAAAAGTTAATTGGTTAAAAATAAAAGTCATGAGATACGAAAAGTCAAACCCATCAGCCATAAAATTTAAATATAATTATTCAGACGAGGAATTCAAAATAATAAGAGTTGGTGGGAGAGGTAGACCACCAAAATGCCCACAAACATTAAAACAATTATACACAAAACAAATACCAATATCCGATGCGAAAAAAAAAGATCTATTAAAGTTGTGCAATACCGAAGCAATTCCAAAAGAATTCCATGAATGGTACAAAAATATTCCTAGTTGTACAAAAAATAAAGATGCCAATATTATAATAACTGAATTTGAAGACCAATCAGAGTAATTTTATTATGACGTTTATTATTTACTTTAAAGTAAAATATTTCATTTATTCCTATACCTACACGAAAGTTTCTGTGTTTATATTATTATTATTATTATGACGATTGTCTATTATTTAATATAAATTAGTTTGTTTAATTACTTTGTTATACACAAAAGTATAAAAATGTATTATTTTTATTATTTATTTTAAAGTAGTATGTATCATTTATTCCTATACACAATAGTTTCTGTGATGGCAATATTGTTATGTTTATTGTTTATTATAAAGTAGTTTTATTTCATTACTTAGTTATACACGCAAGTATAAAAACATTATTATGTATATTATTTATTTTAAAGTATTATGTTTCATTTATTCCTATACACAAAAGTTTCTGTGATGATATTATTATTATTATATTATAATTATTATGTTTTTAATTTTTTAAAGTACTACGTGTTATTTAATTGTTATAAACAAACTATAGCATTATTATTTATTTTAAAGTATTATGTTTCATTTATTCCTATACACAAAAGTTTCTGTGATGATATTAATATTATTATATTATAATTATTATGTTTATAATTTTTTAAAGTACTACGTGTTATTTAATTGTTATAAACAAACTATAGCATTATTATGTTTTTTTTTTTTTATTGATTCAAATTATAAATAATTTGTTGTTTTGTTTTCTAATAAAATAATAATATTTTTACTTTCCACATTTTTTGACCAAGTGATTTGAGTAAGTCAGTTAGTCATTTCTTAATTTGATCAAGTGATTAAAAAGTCAGTTGGTCATTTTTTCATCTATCCTTTTTTATGTTCTACAAGTATTCTGCTAGTTATATTAAAATATAAAATTGGATAATTCAAGGTTTAATTTCTTTACTGTTTTAAGGATTTTTTAAGACTAACATTATTAAAATCGAACCAGTTTGTGAATTTCCAGACCATTATGAATATTCAATTGTGGTTTCCCAACAAAGTTCAAATTTCATTTAGACACTTTTTGCACGACGGCGACGAAATACTAATATTTAATAGAATTTAACCAATAATAAATGAATACTACTGTCCGATCATCGTGCATAACGATTAAACGATATAACATATTATAACGTACAACACTTTTGTAACTTACATGAATAACTTTCCTTTAAGATTGCGGACTGCAAACTGGTCGCGATTAACACTACGATGAAAAGGCACAATTATTATTACAATGCTTTATTGATAAATGCAACGATTTTCAACCAGTAGAAACGTAGGTACAAATAAATCTCTTGGAGTCTCGAAACACTTGGGTAGGTACGCCAAACAGCACGGACTTGCCTAATTGCCAAATTATACTACAATCATAAAAATTACATTTTCACACAAATCGTCGATGTCAAAAATGTGAACACTGATAAGTTATAATATGACGTAATCAAGTTGCAACAAAATTACAATATCCTTCGAAGTTGGAGATTATCATTATTATTATTATTATTATTATTATTATTATTAAGAAGGTAAGTAATTGGACTCGCATACAAAATTTGTTAACACGGCTCGTTCTATGTTAATACCACGGACTAAGATATATATCTTAGTCCGTGGTTAATACTATACTTTATTTTTCGTTATTTACCTTTCGCTATCACTCCCGTCTTATCATATTTAACGAAAATGTTCCGATTTTTTTCAAAACTCGAGTCCAATGATAACAATCGGGCAGACTGCCGAATGCCGGAATTGATGTTCCACCGCGTCTGCGCACAACCAAGCAACCGTTCAAGACAATTTTCCTGGTCCGTCCGATACACCTACTACACAGATTTCTATAAAGTAGTAGAATTGTACATACTCTCGCCATGAATTGAAGCTTCAAGGTTGGTTGGCAATTGTATGGTATTTCATATATCAAATAATATGATATTATGATTTATTTTGTATCGTATTTTATTATTTCTAACCATGTTGTTTAAAAAAAAAAAAAATATTATTCCCAATACATTTTGTATAATAAATGAAATGTTTTGCCAACCGACAAAATGGCGGCCTTCCACAGCTGAGCTTCGCTTGTTACAATATAAATTGTATTGGTGTTCCTAATCTAGTGTAGTATAGAAGTCTGTGACCGGCTACCGGCATCTGCAATCACAGGCGTCTCGAGACAAGATAATTTCCGATACCAAAAGCTTCTTATCACTCAAACATTCTTATCACTATTTGTTTATTAACTATTTTCAAATTTTCACATATTAAAATATTAAATATTTAAATGTAAACATTATATTTAACTTGAACAACGTTCTTACCAAAAACAGACTAAGACCACTTAATGGCCTGCTTAAGCACATAAAAATTCATGTCAGTACAAACATTGTATTGATGAATTAAACTAGTCTGCTCGTTACCATTGTCTTTTGGCTTTGCAGTTAAATAGTAAATGTTTTGACAATTTAAGAGTATTCCAGCACATAAATTTACTACGTTTATAATAAGATGACAATATTATATTATAAAGTTTTAGATCCATAGTAAATTGTATTTTTAGTGGTAAACAAATGTACTAGTACATTACATAGTTTGTAAGAAAGCAAGTGTGTTGCCTCAAGATTGTTTAAACGGCACCATATAAATAAACAACTGTTAACAAGTACTATTGCAATATCTATAGTATTTGCTGTTAATCTTTATTTCGCTATAGATTTAAATATAACACATACATTTTTCATCTAACGTATTTCATAACGTGTTACTTTTGAAGTACTACAACATTTCATATTTTAATTAGGTATTTACATGGGCTACTAAAAAAAAAAATTGAATATATTCTTTTTTGCTATTTTATATTGTGCTCATCTTGTTTTATCATAGATAATAAAGTATATTAATTTAGGTTATCAGTAACATTAAAGATGTGTATACATTTAAATATTAGTTTTATATAATATACCGGATAAACATTTGCACATGTTCTTTTATTTACTCTATTCGTTACTGCTAATCTGTTTACTAACCTTACACTATACCTTACACTGATATGGATGTCAAAATTATTATTGATGTTTATGTGAGATGTATATTAAGTTATGTTGATTTACTCATTAACCGTCCATTTATTTAATTTTTGTATTTTTCTACTTGGTTAAGATTATAATACAATACTTCTATACACAACGTCAATAATGACATATTAACAGATCATTGATGAACCTGGATTTAATTGGATCAAAAAGCATCTTAACTCTTATATGCTAGTTTAAACGCTTGCTATAATAAGTTTATTTATTTAGCTATTGATGGATGCAATATCATTGATTATAAGTATTGTATTATCATGATGATACATATATTTTAAATAACAATAATTTCATAAATTAATGAGCAAGCTAACTAACCTATCAGACATTTTAAAACTTGTAACATGTTCACACAAATTATAATTTATTAATTGAAAATACATTAGGCATAACATTTAACAATTACATAAAATACCTATAATTATTTGTATATTCACATGCATAATTAATAGCATAATTATTATAATCATCAGTAATAAATGATACAAGTCCGTCTTTTATTTATAAGAAATATTTGGGTAGTTATGTACAAAATGTCATTCATATTATTCTTTTTTTAACGCATATGTAACAGATTGTTGTGTGCTTATTAGCACTTTTACTATCATGTTTTATGTGCTATAAGTTCCAAACCCTTGTTATTATGTAATTTTTAACAATATTAAGGTATGATATTTTGTTTATTTATATTCTTAATTAAAACAAATTTCATAATTTGATACAGGTGCTGGGCGAGTTGGTTTTTAAATGACCTTCGATGTGCTATTGCTTCTCAAATCCATCTACAATAAACATGGACATTTGTACATTTCTATCAGAAAGATTTAAATTATGCCTTGAGGAATATCTACCAGACTAACAATAAGTAAGTTCATTTTCTTTTTTAAAATCAAATAATAGGTACCTTATTTAGATTACCTGAAACAATTGATTAATGGACTTAAAATCATCAATGAAAAATTAAAACAAGCAATAAAAATTAATAATTACTTTTTATTTACAAAGATTATCCTGATATTAATAAATATACAGGTCAATGCAAGGCGTCATTAATTTATTGTATGTATGTATATCTATTTAATATTTATATCATTGATCGTTCTCTACCTAACACTGAATTAGAAAAAATTCAATGTTAAATTAATAGGTTATTTGAAACAATAAGTCAGTAACACAACTAATGCATCATTTTCTATCATAAAACATTTATAAATAACTTAAATTTTGATAGTATAAGGTTTATGGGTAATATTAGTTAAAATGTTCCCTTAACTCTTAATTTTGTATTAATTTCTTTTATTTACAGGTATTATTTGACCAAGATTATTACAAAAGTATTAATATTCATAACAGATGCAGAAGATAAAAAAAATCAGTCAAATGAAAGAAACATTATACAGATTTAGGTTAGAGTTGAAAACATGTATAACATTTGATAGAGAAGTATGTTAGTCGTTTAGATTTACTATAAGTAGACAACATTGGTAGAGAAAAACTTTAGAGAGTTGAAACATATTTGTATACAAGGTCATAATGGTGAACAATTTTATTAGATTTATGTAAACAATAAAAACACAAATTTGAATTCAACAATAAATGGAAAAATTCACATTTAAGGTAGCCTAACCATTATCATTGGCGCAACCAGGATTTATTAAAAGGAGGGTTGTCCAAAAAAATGTATTTACCACTGTTTTTCTGTTTTTCTGGCTGTGGATTTTGACTACATTTAATTGGACCCTGACGGTCGCCGGGTTACTCATGATTCCAACTTGCATAATCAATGCACCTACTGCTTGGTTGTTTGGATGTTGAATCGAACTGCTATCTGTTGTAACGACTATAACTAGTTATTTTATGCTTTAGATATACACGTAACATGACAACAATACAGCTAAAAATATGATGTACCTACTTGTACTCAACACAACATTTACATGTTCGGAAAGGTGTGATTTCTATTATCGTTGTAGTCATCGTCACTGTCATTGTAGAAATTTAGGTCACTGTAGGCTTCGCACCTCTGTACATCTGCGTCGTCTTCGTTTTCTTCTTCCTCGTCGCCTAGCTGTGGATTTTCAACAGTTATTTATCTTTTCTGGCTGTGGATAGAAGTCCACGACAAAAATGAGAAACGGCAAGTTGAAAAACACTGTGAAATTAACCGAGTCTCACTCATGCCACAGCGAAAGCGGAAAGAGTGAAAGACTAAAGACCGGCGTCATCAAAACAGTGTGACCAACCGTCCTTACACAACTTACCAACTACGTGGAGAAATAATATTTAGAATTAATATTATGGCCCACCACCTCATGATAATAATAACAATAATAATTTGATAAGAGAGGCAAGCTGTACGTAAGTTAGTTTAGAGGATGTCACACCCACATGTGTTGTCTCCGTCTTAAAAATGTACAACATAGCAAAAACTGTTTAGCGCGGAACAACTTTTCTCGCACCACATTTGTTGTAGAGCTACCAACAACTTACCTTGTCTGAGAAAAACAAACGGTTTAAGCTACATAAACAATAATAATAGGTAAATAATAATATTATAATATATTAATATGTATTATGGGCTATGACGGAGACAGATTTAGGGAAAGTAACCAAACTTATCCAAATGGAAAATAACTATTAAATAGTTATTCTAGTTACAAAGTAACCTATAATATGTGCGTCGAAAAGTTCGATTTTTTATAGATATATTTACATGTTTCTTTTGATTCAATAAACTGCGTTATTGTATTATATTTTACAGCCTTTTGTCTACTTGGTCACGCCGTGGGTTACTTATATTGTTATTTATATATTTGATTTGGCATAAACATACACGATATAGCCGCAGAATCGGTCTGTAGGTACATGAATATTGTAATAAATAATAAGAGTTGATACTGTGGTTAGGTTGGGTTATTTAAATTATATAATAAAATATCCTAGCTCGAGTCGACGATGGGTGTCACAGAAGCGTTTATCGACTACGTTTCAATACTTCAACGCAGAGTGTATTACAATATATTATTATTAATTGATTGATCAATATGACTATTCTATAGGTAGGTTTAATCACGAGCATCAAATCAAATTAATAAATAGACAATTGATAAATAACAATATTTATTTATTTGTTATGTTGTATCATTGTTAAATAATAATTTAAAAATGTTTATCTACGTATAATACATACAAACAAAATATTGTAGAAAAATTTATAAAAAAAAATAACAATATATATACTAGGTAAATCTGTTGTAACTATAAATAATAATATAATAATAATAATAAAAATAGTAATGTGAAACAATCGGAAATTGTAAAATTACATGAAAAAAATAAAAAAAAACGCCTTGGACGCAGCACCATATTGTGTGATGGGGCCATTCATTATTACATAAAGACATAATAATTATAGGGACTACCTAGTACTATTCAGGACAGCATTTATCAATGAATAACTTTCCTTTTTTCCTTTCTTTTGATGGTTCTCATGTGTGCCGAGTTATCTGACAACAACTATACAGTGCCTTAGTTATTAACATAATAACAGTTTTATATTTTTTTTTATTTTAGTTTTTTTACATCCAAACACATATGACACAATAGGTTATAATAGGTTCATTTATTAATTCCAAAATGAAGTATATATTGGTAGGTTAATGAAATTAAATAAATACCAACAAGTTAATAATTATTTTTTAGGTACCAAATGCTAACTATTGTGAAAGATAATTCATTCAAATGGACTTTTAATTAAATCTTAATAGTTAATTTATATATTTAAAAAAGGTCACAAGAAAAAATAAATAAAATATTCATAAGCCTTAGATAGAAATTTGTGAAAAAAAATGTAGATAGGTAATTATAAAACTATTAACTATTGAAAGGTAATAGTAATATTATAGACTGATAAGACTGTCTTCACTTAGAATCGTTTTTCTTATATAATGATTGAACATCATTGAAATCAAATTTAAGTATTTTACACATCGATTACAGTAATTCTATAGATACCTAATGGTCAGCAGAACTTTACCCACTTACTCACTTTTTATTTTAACTCTTGAGCTTAGCACTCTTCTTAAAAATTGATTTATACTTGATTTTTTTGTTTTGTTTCTTGGATTCCCAATATCTAATGGCAACCATGGCAATAGTTATAGAAGCTTATCCAATATACGCAATCTCTCTACGTTTGAATTGAATGAGCAAGTCTGGAAGTTTCATAGTGTATAGGTAAAATCAGGCTCGGCTCTAGGGGTAGGCGACATAGGCCCACGCCTAGGGCGGCATTTAAGTAGAACTTTAGTAAGATGGTGGCATTTTCAAAATACTGATAGTATTATATTGTTAGGGGCAGCAAAATTTGATTTTGCCTAGTTCACTATTTTCCCTTGAGCCGGTCCTGGGTAAAATAATGATAAATATGTGGTGTACCACTTACCCTTATGAGTCAATGGTGTGTGCGGGTCAAGTCGTACGATTTAATATAATAAAGATATACAGGTATACAGCGCAATTCACAAACAATACATTGACTCTTACAGTACAAACTGTTCATTCAATGTATTGTTGTGCATTTTAGGTCAGTCTTATTATTAACATATATGTACTATATATATAATATTCTTATGGTAAATAATAAATAGTAAATACATATTTATTTTTTGATATATTAATTATTTAGCCTATATTATTTATTTTATAAGCATTTGTTGACTTGAATGATTTCACTTTCTAACATAACATTATTTATCTTATTATGTATTGATAGTTTATTTATTATGGAAGGTGAAAATGTTTGAAGGAAATATTGAATAAGATCAAAATACATAAATTAAGTTTAATTGTCATGCTCATTATTCTAAAATTGTGGTAGCTCCCAAATAAAATGTTCAAAATCTCTTTGATTATTTTTAATAGTATTTATTATACTGAATATGATGGAACAACCAGATTTGGACCATCACACTTCATACTTATTTTTTAATACTTACTTGTATGACCTAATATTTTATAAATTAAATATTTCCAATTACGCCTATATAAAAGTTCAGTAGAATCCGCTTGTAACGATTTTCAAAGAACCTAGAGAATCAGTTTGTTATATTCCTATGACAAAAACATATCTCACGTGAGGTTTAAAACCAACCAGTACATGGCTGGGAATCGTTGTATATTGAATATTGTTATGTATGCCTTTGTAATAAGTGGTTTCTAATATATACATTGTTGTTAACCCCCATGGGCTATTTCCACCTTAAAATTACCACTAAAATAAAATAGTCTTTACTTTAAAGGCACAATTAAATAAATTAGATAATAACAACCAAGGTTTGTAGATGATAATATGATAACAATATAGCACAAATTAAATATAAAATAACAAATACTTATTGCTATGAACTACCATGTATGTATACATTTAAAATGAGATAAAGTTTAGTGAGATGAACAAATCAAATTGTATTTAATTTTTGGTTTTCATCATTCTATTGCGGGGAATATTACTTGAATATTTGATACAAAATTTGTATTTTTGGTATTTATTTTTTTCAATAAAATATTTTAGCATAGATAGAGTAATAAATTATAACATTAAATATTTTAAAATGGAATTTTGATGACATTAAATTATTTTTTCAGGATATTCCGGAAGTTAATACAGTAAGTGGTGATTCACTTAATGATCACTTCTTCCCATATGATTCAAGACCAGAAGATTATGAAGCTTTGAGAAAGGCATATGAAAACTTGCACACTACTCATTCAGTAGCTGCTGAAAAAATGGACATGATGAAAGATAAAATTAATCAACTAAAAAAATAATGTAATGAATTATTTAAAGGACGTGATATAGGTTTTCGAGAAAAATATGGCTTAAAACAACAGTATATAGCTGCCATACGCCAATTGAATTTAACAGTTCAATAACGTAATAATCTTCAAGATACTGTACAAATAGTTCAACAAAAACATGAAGAAGCAGTCAAAGAGATGAAAGCTGCTTCATTTTTGGTATTGGACATTGGTCATTACTCATTGGACGTGCAAGACATTCATTATTTAAAGTTTGTATTTAAAAATGTAAAGAAGCTGTAAATAAATAATGACGAATAATTCAAACATGATTTTAATAGTTTCATTTTTTTTGGTAGATAATTAGGTTGATTAATAAGATTGGTAAAAGGTCGATCATTTTGTTCAAATGAAACTCAAATTAATATTCGATTAGATCGTAATTACATTAAGTATATCCGAATGCGGTGATCGCTCCGGGTGTTGACTAGTCCGGCTGTTATCGAGATTGTACCAGCTGAATGTACCAGTCATAATAAACAATATAAATATAATGAAAAGCGGTATTATTATTCAATGTGATAATTTGTCAAAGAAAAAAAAAATTAAAAAAATTCGATATAATAATATTATGTACTATGTTTTGTTTTAATAATTACTATTTATAACTATTATTTGCATATTTACCTTCCCTATTTTACGGGATATATATTTACATATGAGGGCAACTGGTACATTTTTCTCTAGGTAGTTTGGGGGGGGGGGAATTGGTATAAAAAAGGTACTTTTGAGGGCAACTGGTACATGCCCATCGCTCCTCCTCATCCACTAAATTTCTATTACACACGTGAAACGTGACACAGTCGTCGTCAGCACACACAGTAATATTTTAATAATATATAGTGTCGTGTATTATGAAACAAACAAACCCTCACTCACAAATCTATGTCTTACAAACACTACAAGATTGAAAATGTTTCGTCATTTTAAGCAGTCACCACTAAAGAATCGCGGTCAATAAGTAACTTTGACTTATTATTAGTTGTCAGAATCAATCGTTCATAACACTAAAAGTGAATGACTAATATCATAGGTAGGTAATCATAACATAATAATTTTTATTTAAATACTTAAATTTAACACTCAGCGGTGGAATTGTGTAATCGTGTTTCTAACATACATTCTCTTCATTTTTTTTTCTAATATCTAATACTCAATATAGGTAATTATAATTATAATGAATTCATAAAATATTTTAAAAGTAATTCTAATAAAAGTAGAATGGGATAACTTTGATTTCGCGGGGTAACTATGATACACATATATTTTTATTCACAAGAGTACCATGATGATTTTTTTTTTTTTTTTTTTCATAAAATTGAGACACTTTGATATCACATTAAGAAATATAGGTATCAAAGTTTCCCACTATGTTTTATAACTTTGATAGCATATTAAAAAGGTTTATCTCTCAAAAGTTAACATTAGAAATTTAAAAAATTAAAACGTTAAAATATTGATCATAACTAGCTGTAAATATAATATTCAATTTTGAGAGTTTTATAGTTAATAGGACCTACAGAAGTTATCCATAAAATAAAAAATAAAATTGTCATAAAACCGTAAAAACTTACCCCATGTTACGGTACTCTATAAATGTTTAAGCACTGTTCAAACATTGTAGTATGTGCGATTAACATTTCGGTCAAGATTGGACTTAGGATTATAATAGATATTGTACCTATTCAAAAACGCACAAAATACAAATTGAAGTATTTTTAATAAACCGAAAATCGTATAATTAAAAATAAACGCACTAAATGATAATATGAATATGATATAATGTAATTCAAAATGAAAAAAACGTCTTCCACGGATATACAAAAGATAAAATATCTAAAAAATATTACCTCAAGTCACGTTGTGTAAATTCAACGTGATATTTTATTACATGCATGAATTAGGTACAGTTGTAGTCGGGATTATTAAGACATAATAATATAGGGGAATGTGGGGCAAAGTGGACACCTTTATGTTTGAATAATCATAACATACTCAATAATCAGTTTAAATAGATGAATTTAAAACCATTAAAGCGCAAATTTTTAACTTAATAATTAACTTAAAAAAAAAATGTTGTTAAATATAAGCATTAAAAATATACCGGGGGGGGGGGGGTTGTCATACAACGCGGAAAACAGTAGGAGGAGGAAATATTCATTTACCATAGTAAAAATACTATAAAATATATTTATAAAGTCTGTGTTATAAATAAAGTTTATATTTACCATAATTTTATAAATTGATAAAAACGAGGATTAATAAGAGGGTGTGTTTTTTTTCAACAGCGAATTTCCTGATAGGAAAGTGAATCTAGTTGAAATTTTGAGGTGGCAAAAGTAAAAAACTCTTGGTACCTAGTCTTCAAAAGAATTTGGAAAACAAAAATTAAGGAAAACTTGAACTGTTACTCGAGATCGATTTTTGTTGTGGACCCTAAAACAAATGACCGTGGTTACATGACATTTTCACTGAATATCTATATTAGAATTGTCTATTCACCATAACATTTTCTTTGGAAACTGAACATTTTCTAACGTTAACTGGAAGATTCACTCAAAATTTTCAAAAACACGAAAAATAAAACGTAAAAAAAAAATTTTCAATTTCCAATTTATTTTGTTTTTTCTATGATAATACAATTTTATTTGTTGGGTCAAAAACTAGGGAAAACTTAATAAGAGGATTCTAATAAATTGTTGAAAATATTAAAAATCCATGGTTATCATTTTTAAGTGTTAAAAATGTGAATTTTGACAAAATCGTTAAAAATAGAACAAATATTGTATTTATAAAACTGTAGTTTTTTAACGACCTAATATTGTAAAGGGATTATTTACAAAGACGAGTTAATTATTGTAAAAATTTGGACAGTTAACATAGAGTTATGAGTAACTGCAGACTGTCCTGTGTACAGATCAGCCAACATTCGGTCAATTTTTAAATAGAAAATAAATGTATTCTTATTTTGGCAATAATGTATATTTTTTGGTAATTTTTATGTCAGTCCATAGTGCATAAATATAAAAAAATATAAAAATAAAAATAAAATAAAATATATATAAATATTTGTACAAGTTGTATTACTTTTAAATCTTTGGGATTCAACTATAATCTACAGACCGTCCCGGCAACAATTTGGACAGTATCCGAGCAATCATGATATCATTTCTCATCCTGTCCCGTTTTATCAATACAGCATACTTTTTGCTAATTTTGTTGTCAGACGATAGAATTTATTCTATATTAGTGATTTATTCTTATTTTATAATAATTATTATATTTTTAGGGACTTTGTTTCAAACCGTCCCGTCTAATATTATTTACTGTAGGTAGAAGTACTAAATGTCTAATCATATCTATTTCATGACATTTAATATTTATTATTATCGTATTTAAATGTCATGTCTTCGATAAATATTGGTTGTCTTAAATGTAAATACTATATAATGATGAAAGAAAATCCATATTCGTATTATTATTATAATTATTAAAATAATATTATTATACTTTAATGCCGAGTGCCATTAACAATCACATATTTTATTGAATCAATATTGAGCTAATTGTCCCTTAAACATGATTTAGTGGCGAAGTACATTTAAATAAACCATTCAATTAATTAATTTTCACTCGGAATTATTATCTACAGTTATAATTATAATTGGTATTTACTTTAATGAAGCAATTAATCAACGATAACTGATAAGATGCTTTATAAAAACCTATAAAGAAAATCAAAAAGCCTTTAGTCTAAACTCAGTTCATAGTCGATCAACATATAAAATTTGTGTTTTGTATTGTGATTTTTTTTTCATAAAATGGAGACACTTTGATATCACATTAAGAAATATAGGTATAAAAGTTTCCCACTATGTTTTATAACTTTGATAGCATATTAAAAAGGTTTATCTCTCAAAAGTTAACATTACAAATTTAAAAAATTAAAACGTTAAAATATTGATCATAACTAGCTGTAAATATAATATTCAATTTTGAGAGTTTTATAGTTAATAGGACCTACAGAAGTTATCCATAAAATAAAAAATAAAATTGTCATAAAACCGTAAAAACTTACCCCATGTTACGGTACTCTATAAATGTTTAAGCATTGTTCAAACATTGTAGTATGTGCGATTAACATTTCGGTCAAGATTGGACTTAGGATTATAATAGATATTGTACCTATTCAAAAACGCACAAAATACAAATTGAAGTATTTTTAATAAACCGAAAATCGTATAATTAAAAATAAACGCACTAAATGATAATATGAATATGATATAATGTAATTCAAAATGAAAAAAACGTCTTCCACGGATATACAAAAGATAAAATATCTAAAAAATATTACCTCAAGTCACGTTGTGTAAATTGAACGTGATATTTTATTACATGCATGAATTAGGTACAGTTGTAGTCGTGATTAATAATAATAATAATATACCTAAAACAATTAGGTATTTAAAAATTTATAATTTTATTATTTATCCCTACTACAATTATATTTATTTCTTTAAGTATTAATGTTATTTTGTATGAATAACTGAAAAATAAAAAAAACACAGAATATCATAATTTATTATTTTCTACACCTAATGTCATCTCTACCAGATTCGAACGATACGAACGATATCTATAAAATAGTATAATGATATTATATAATGGTATACTAATAATTATAATTTAACTTAATAATATAATATTGAATATAGTTTTGATGACTTTATGGTTTAGGAGACATCGGTATGACATCATCATTGCGCTGTGTGGGTGGGCCATTCGCCGGCGGAAACGTTTTATTTGGTTGCGGGGTTCCGGCACCCGCAGATGTTTTATTTGAATTTGTAAACCCTCTTCAATTGTCCAACTTATATTTGTTCACGGCGTTTTGACGGTCTTTTGATGGCTGTTAAACAATCTTTCGAAGAAGACTCAGAAGGAGAAGACTTAAAAGAACAATACTTGAAAGAAGAGGACTTAGAAGAAGAAGAAGGCTTTGAAGAAGGAGGTTGTGAAGAAGAAAGCTTTGAATATGAAGGCTTTGAAGAAGACAGAGAAGAACCCATGTCGTTGGTAAGCTAAAACAAAATTATAAGATCGTTAAATGTTATATTTATTTATTACAACCATCAAAATGTATTATACCTAATTGGTAAAATAATAATTCTGTTGTGTTTGGGTAAAGGGGTAAAAGGGTATATTTAATGTATTATTGGAGATAAGTCAGAAAAAAATTCGAGTAAAAAGAGGTTTAAAACAAACCCTGATACTATCATAGATATTTAGTAGTATACTTCAGAAGTTTTAAGTACCCACGAATAATATTATACAATCACAACAAAATAACTAAAATAGTTATTCTAGGTTTTTTATTATGTATTTTGTCCAAATTTGAATTTAAAATGTCTGTAAAAAATAACTGTGTTCATATAGTTTTTAGATTTTTTGGTTACAGTATGAACTATTTATGATAACCTTTGTATTAAATTTGCAATCCTTAGCTATAAAAACTGAACATTTTATAATTTATTAATTACAATGATTGATGATTTTAAAGATCTTGATAAATTTTGTCAAAATTGGACTTTTAAATGCTTATAAAAAAAAATTGTGTCAATGTATTTTTAATATTTTTCAATTGCTATTGTAAAAATATATCAGGAGCCTTGCATTAAATGTTTACACTTTTTAGCTCAACAGATATTACTTTATTGATATTTATAGAAAAAAAAATTAAAAAAATTGAAAAATGAAAATGTCCGTAAATAGCTCAAAAAGAGTCAAAATATTTTAAAAATTGTACAGTGTATAGAAAATGCTAATTTAAACATTCAGTAAAATTTTCATGTACCTACAGTTATTCGTTTTTGAATTACAACAAAATAAGGAAATCGTTACATGAGAAATCGAGTGAATATCCAATGTTGTAAAAATTTGAATTTCAAACGCTCATAAAAATTTAATTTGACTTTCCGGTAGAGATTTTTTTATTGATAGAGGTAGACAAACTTATGAGTAATCTTGTATTACATTTTCAAATCTTAGATTTAAAAAAAAAAATTTTTAGGAAATCTTAACCCAAAATAATTTGATAATTTTCGTGATTTTTCCATATTTTATCAATTTTAGAACTTTAAATGCTTATAAAAAAAATTTGTGACTAAGGATTTTTAATATTTTTCATCTGCCTTGGAAACAATATACTAGGAGCCTTCTATTAAATTTTCAAGATTTCGTAACCAACAAATAAAATTTTATTGATATTTGCAGAATAAAAACTAAAAAAAAATGGAAAATGAAAATGTCCCTAAACAGTTCAAAACAAATCATAATATTTTAAAAATTTTACCGTGTATAGAAAATGCAAATATAAACAACCAGGGAAAATTTCATGTATATACGATCATTTGTTTTAGAGTTACATCAAAAACCAAAATCGATTTTTTGGAAAACAGATTTTGCGTAAAAATTCCCGTTATTCCTTAATTTGTATGTGTTTAATCTTGGCTCTTGTGAAAACTGTTTTGAATTTTAAAATTTGACCTCCCGAGTGAACCAACTAGATTCACTTTCTAATCGAACAAGATACTGATGTTGAAATCGAAGCATTATTTCGACTACTTATCGTGTAGACAGACACACAAAAAAAAAAAAAATTAAAAATTAAAAAATAAACACACATCTTTGTAAAATCAATACATTTATCGTTCCACTCAGAATCTAAAAAAAAAATTTAAATATATATAAATAGAATCGCTCTAACAATACAAAACAATGCACTTAATTTAATTTATCTTAAATAAATATTAAACCAAAAAATATGTTTTATTATTATTTAATTTTCCATCTTAAACTCGATTTTTCCGTCCTACGGAACCGCTCAAAAAATTAAGATGAATATTATTTGATAAGGTAAAATTGATAAGGTATGTATACGGCAAACAAAAATATTTTTTCAAGTAAAATAATAAAATAAAACTTAAAACCCGATTTTTAGTGTTAAATTCCCTAAAACTCGAGAATGATTGAAATTATCATAACCCGAAGAATGCACGATAGTTTTATATCCTTAGTTTATATACATATTAGAATGGTTAATTATGTGAAAAATAACAATTAAATATATTTTCGAAAAAAAATTAAAATTTAATACCTACCTATAATGAAATCAAAAATTAAATACATTTTCAAAACTATATTAACGTTCAACGAAAAAAATCATATAGCATGTCTCAAATATATTATTTTTTATCGTTATTTTGTAATGGGTGATTTTACTCAAAGATTACTTAAAACAGAAAAAAAAATGATTCTTCGTTAATGTGTTTTGTCTATGTTGCGCGTGACCCAAAGTGAGAAAACAAATAGTACACTGACATCATATTTTTAAGAATATAATCCACATAAGATATTAAGATAGTTACACAAATATTACATTGTATTGTTTAAAACTAATCAATCAGAGATTTAAACATGATGTACAAGATACCTAAATAAAAAAGTATAAACTATTGCGATTTCCAGAAAACAATTGAAATAAATCTTAATACAAATGAATTTCTTAAAATGTCAACTTACCTCAATAAAATCAATATTTCTAATCAATATAAAAATAGTGTAAAAATCAACGGTTGTCTTTAAATAGATACACAACAGTACAAGAGAGCAGAAAAATCACAATACAAAACACAAATTTTATATGTTGATCGACTATGAACTGAGTTTAGACTAAAGGCTTTTTGATTTTCTTTATAGGTTTTTATAAAGCATCTTATCAGTTATCGTTGATTAATTGCTTCATTAAAGTAAATACCAATTATAATTATAACTGTAGATAATAATTCCGAGTGAAAATTAATTAATTGAATGGTTTATTTAAATGTACTTCGCCACTAAATCATGTTTAAGGGACAATTAGCTCAATATTGATTCAATAAAATATGTGATTGTTAATGGCACTCGGCATTAAAGTATAATAATATTATTTTAATAATTATAATAATAATACGAATATGGATTTTCTTTCATCATTATATAGTATTTACATTTAAGACAACCAATATTTATCGAAGACATGACATTTAAATACGATAATAATAAATATTAAATGTCATGAAATAGATATGATTAGACATTTAGTACTTCTACCTACAGTAAATAATATTAGACGGGACGGTTTGAAACAAAGTCCCTAAAAATATAATAATTATTATAAAATAAGAATAAATCACTAATATAGAATAAATTCTATCGTCTGACAACAAAATTAGCAAAAAGTATGCTGTATTGATAAAACGGGACAGGATGAGAAATGATATCATGATTGCTCGGATACTGTCCAAATTGTTGCCGGGACGGTCTGTAGATTATAGTTGAATCCCAAAGAATTAAAAGTAATACAACTTGTACAAATATTTATATATATTTTATTTTATTTTTATTTTTATATTTTTTTATATTTATGCACTATGGACTGACATAAAAATTACCAAAAAATATACATTATTGCCAAAATAAGAATACATTTATTTTCTATTTAAAAATTGACCGAATGTTGGCTGATCTGTACACAGGACAGTCTGCAGTTACTCATAACTCTATGTTAACTGTCCAAATTTTTACAATAATTAACTCGTCTTTGTAAATAATCCCTTTACAATATTAGGTCGTTAAAAAACTACAGTTTTATAAATACAATATTTGTTCTATTTTTAACGATTTTGTCAAAATTCACATTTTTAACACTTAAAAATGATAACCATGGATTTTTAATATTTTCAACAATTTATTAGAATCCTCTTATTAAGTTTTCCCTAGTTTTTGACCCAACAAATAAAATTGTATTATCATAGAAAAAACAAAATAAATTGGAAATTGAAAATTTTTTTTTTACGTTTTATTTTTCGTGTTTTTGAAAATTTTGAGTGAATCTTCCAGTTAACGTTAGAAAATGTTCAGTTTCCAAAGAAAATGTTATGGTGAATAGACAATTCTAATATAGATATTCAGTGAAAATGTCATGTAACCACGGTCATTTGTTTTAGGGTCCACAACAAAAATCGATCTCGAGTAACAGTTCAAGTTTTCCTTAATTTTTGTTTTCCAAATTCTTTTGAAGACTAGGTACCAAGAGTTTTTTACTTTTGCCACCTCAAAATTTCAACTAGATTCACTTTCCTATCAGGAAATTCGCTGTTGAAAAAAAACACACCCTCTTATTAATCCTCGTTTTTATCAATTTATAAAATTATGGTAAATATAAACTTTATTTATAACACAGACTTTATAAATATATTTTATAGTATTTTTACTATGGTAAATGAATATTTCCTCCTCCTACTGTTTTCCGCGTTGTATGACAACCCCCCCCCCCCCGGTATATTTTTAATGCTTATATTTAACAACATTTTTTTTTTAAGTTAATTATTAAGTTAAAAATTTGCGCTTTAATGGTTTTAAATTCATCTATTTAAACTGATTATTGAGTATGTTATGATTATTCAAACATAAAGGTGTCCACTTTGCCCCACATTCCCCTATATTATTATGTCTTAATAATCCCGACTACAACTGTACCTAATTCATGCATGTAATAAAATATCACGTTGAATTTACACAACGTGACTTGAGGTAATATTTTTTAGATATTTTATCTTTTGTATATCCGTGGAAGACGTTTTTTTCATTTTGAATTACATTATATCATATTCATATTATCATTTAGTGCGTTTATTTTTAATTATACGATTTTCGGTTTATTAAAAATACTTCAATTTGTATTTTGTGCGTTTTTGAATAGGTACAATATCTATTATAATCCTAAGTCCAATCTTGACCGAAATGTTAATCGCACATACTACAATGTTTGAACAGTGCTTAAACATTTATAGAGTACCGTAACATGGGGTAAGTTTTTACGGTTTTATGACAATTTTATTTTTTATTTTATGGATAACTTCTGTAGGTCCTATTAACTATAAAACTCTCAAAATTGAATATTATATTTACAGCTAGTTATGATCAATATTTTAACGTTTTAATTTTTTAAATTTCTAATGTTAACTTTTGAGAGATAAACCTTTTTAATATGCTATCAAAGTTATAAAACATAGTGGGAAACTTTGATACCTATATTTCTTAATGTGATATCAAAGTGTCTCAATTTTATGAAAAAAAAAAAAAAAAAAATCATCATGGTACTCTTGTGAATAAAAATATATGTGTATCATAGTTACCCCGCGAAATCAAAGTTATCCCATTCTACTTTTATTAGAATTACTTTTAAAATATTTTATGAATTCATTATAATTATAATTACCTATATTGAGTATTAGATATTAGAAAAAAAAATGAAGAGAATGTATGTTAGAAACACGATTACACAATTCCACCGCTGAGTGTTAAATTTAAGTATTTAAATAAAAATTATTATGTTATGATTACCTACCTATGATATTAGTCATTCACTTTTAGTGTTATGAACGATTGATTCTGACAACTAATAATAAGTCAAAGTTACTTATTGACCGCGATTCTTTAGTGGTGACTGCTTAAAATGACGAAACATTTTCAATCTTGTAGTGTTTGTAAGACATAGATTTGTGAGTGAGGGTTTGTTTGTTTCATAATACACGACACTATATATTATTAAAATATTACTGTGTGTGCTGACGACGACTGTGTCACGTTTCACGTGTGTAATAGAAATTTAGTGGATGAGGAGGAGCGATGGGCATGTACCAGTTGCCCTCAAAAGTACCTTTTTTATACCAATTCCCCCCCCCCCAAACTACCTAGAGAAAAATGTACCAGTTGCCCTCATATGTAAATATATATCCCGTAAAATAGGGAAGGTAAATATGCAAATAATAGTTATAAATAGTAATTATTAAAACAAAACATAGTACATAATATTATTATATCGAATTTTTTTAATTTTTTTTTTCTTTGACAAATTATCACATTGAATAATAATACCGCTTTTCATTATATTTATATTGTTTATTATGACTGGTACATTCAGCTGGTACAATCTCGATAACAGCCGGACTAGTCAACACCCGGAGCGATCACCGCATTCGGATATACTTAATGTAATTACGATCTAATCGAATATTAATTTGAGTTTCATTTGAACAAAATGATCGACCTTTTACCAATCTTATTAATCAACCTAATTATCTACCAAAAAAAATGAAACTATTAAAATCATGTTTGAATTATTCGTCATTATTTATTTACAGCTTCTTTACATTTTTAAATACAAACTTTAAATAATGAATGTCTTGCACGTCCAATGAGTAATGACCAATGTCCAATACCAAAAATGATGCTGAGCAAACACAGTCTTTCAGCCTATATTAGTAATTGTTATAGAACTTATGACGATGAAACTTATGAGGAATTTTGTAATAAATTTTAAAATTTTAAATATAAATGGAAACATTCTTTTTTCAAATTTCAAATGACCATAAATATTACAAAACTAGTATAAATATTTTGGTTGGAGATTAATAAAATTAAAATATTTTAGTGAAAATGTCATGGATCATTCGTTTTTTAATTGCAACAAAATAAGAAAACCATTAGACAAGAATTCTTTATTTTATGGATGAATTTCAATGTTGAAAACATTTTAACTCACAACGCACATAAAAAGTTAATTTGACTTTCATGTTAACTTTTTTTTTGTTAAGCATAGGAAACTTATGGAGATTCTTGTACTGACATTTCAAATCTTAGATATAAATTGAACAATTTTTGTGTCCAACTTTAACTTTTTAAATTGTTTATTTATAGTTTGAGCCACTTATGAGAAACATTATATTTAAAGACCGGATTTATATGTTTTTACATATCGTTACTGGGTCTATGCAGTCTTATGAGAGTAAAAAATGTGGATTCGTTCAATTCTGAATGCGTAGAAAAAAGTTTTTTTTGCATATTTGAGAATATTTCATGGGTTGGAGAATATTAAACCATTTAGCATATTTTGGAATATTTCGTAAATTGTGTGCAAAAATTTGTATTTATTTTTAATTTTAATATTACGGTACTCTGAAAAATTTTTTTGAAAATTAATTAATCTAATGGTTCATTTAAATTTATTATGCCACTAATCCATGTTTAAAGGACAATTAGTTCACTATTGATTCAATAAATGTGATATTTAACGCCACCCGGCATAAGTATAATAATAATATAGATATGGATTTTATATTATCATTATATAGTATGTAGGTACTTACATTTAAGAAAACCAACATTTATCAAAGACGTGACATTTAAATACGATAATCATAAATGTCATAAAATAGATATGATTAGACATTTAATAACTTAAGGAAACAAAATATAATATTACAAAATTAGCAAAAAATATGCTTTATTGATAAAACGAGTTAGGATGGGAAACCATGATATCATTAATGCTTGATAGGGTCCAAAATCCAAATTTTAGACGGGACGGTCTGTATATTTATGTAATATTTCCTACTTTTATTAAAAGTATTTAGGTACCTACCTAATAACATCAAAATTTCGTAACTAAGGCTCAGAATATTATGCCTTACGTAAACCCTAAAAACGCATCTAAATTTAGCACTTACATTAATTTATCTTCAACAAGTTTTGAACCAAAAAATATTTTTTTATTAAATTTAAAAAAAAAGTTTTACAGAACTGAACAACGTCGAATTGTATTAGGTATCTTATGTACGTTTAATAATTATACATCTACCCATTACTAAAATGAAAAATATTTTGATTTAAACAAATTACAACATTTCGGTAGTTATATAATACATTAATTTAAATATTATAAATTGCACATAATATTGATTTAGTGTTCAATGTTGAAAACATTTTAACTCACAACGCACACAAAAAAAGTTAATTTGACTTTCATGTTAACTTTTTTTTTGTTAATCATAAGTTGAAAAATATTTAAAATAAATATTCACAATTTTTGTCAAGTCAATTTTGACGCAAAACAAAAATATATATATATATAATATACGTATCAGTCAATGTCAACGTAAAAACCTGGTATCTGTATGGCTATATAATATCATAGTTAATCTATATATGGGAGCATATATGGAGCAAATAACAATATATTTCAGTATTTACTTTTAAGGTAATTTTATATCTGCTGCCTATACCAATACATACTCAAACGGCAAACAAGTCACTTGTTTACATTTAAAATATTCTAGTTTTACAAAATTGTAATGAGTATCAAGCACCGTTTGAATAATATTGAGATAATAGGCTCCATATATTACACTATAATAGATGATCCTGTAAATTCTTATTACACATAATAATTAGCAATTGCCATTATTTGGGGGTACTTAACTTTTTATTTTTACCATATTCAATACACATATATATATATTATCAAACCTTTCATCATTAAATGCAATACTAATAATGCATATAGCAATATTGTATTATAATTTATAACATAGGCACATATACATAGGCATATGAGTCATATGACCATCATATAAGGTAATGGTTTCTAAATTATGAAGGTGTGAACAAAATATTATATTTTATATTTTGTGTTGTAGGTATATATTATCATTAAGTCTTTCCTATTATAATTTATCATGTAGGTACCTACAAAATATTAATGGGAATTGCATATGTCACACTTTATATTGGTAATCTCATTACCAGATACCATTTTTTTTTTAAAAAGTGTTATACATTTTTACCAAATTACTAAATTTTTTTAGTAATAATTTTTACCTGATAACTAAATTTTTCAATTATAATTTTTTACCTACTTAATTTTTTAGCAAAAAATTTAATGATTTTCAAAATATGAAAAAGAACAACATTTTTGAGAAACTTGTCAGCCAAGTAACAAACTTCTAGTGGTGTTTCTGGGGTTAGGCTAATAGGCTGAATATTTGACTAAATATTGAAAATAATGTATAATGACCCGGGAATCAACTCGTAGGCAGCCGACAAATTTGTCATGATAATATCAGCTATAGTTTTTATCTTATCTAAGCAGTGAGCACAGCACTGAACTATATAATATTATATAGTTCAGTGGAGCAAAGTGGAAATGTGTAGGGGAAGATGGGGGAATGGCGGTCAGTGGTAATACCCATAGAGTATATAGAGGCGCCCTAATTGAAATAATATGAAGCGGAAATGGAAACAAAACAGTGTAGGCACTATAGAAAATATTTTATTGTATATGAACTATGATACAATATTTATTGTAATTTAATTATATTACTCAATTATATCATATTATTCTATGGTTATATTAACCTTTATTTATAACTATCAATATAATATTAATTATTATAATATTACTGAACTGTACTTGACTTGCACAAATACGTAAATACTATTATAATATGTTATGGGAGGGTAGTAATTTTTGGTGAGGAAATTATCAGTACTATCAATACTTAAATTATTGTAACACACCAGCATCTTAGGTTTGTTCTTAAAATATTTTCTGAGTAGAAAGTATTATAACATATTCAAAATATTAAATTGGTGGGATTTACGAAAAGTTGAAAATTAGCGCTATCTATCAGTTGCGTTGTTAGTTATTGGAAATCAAATCCGACATGTTTTGCTTCACATAATTCATAATATTTATTCTGATAGGGCATCTCTATATACTCTATGGTAATACCGGTCAGTGGCATATCTCATGAAATATGATAGATAAAATTTAGATTTTCACGTTATTTGATAAGTGTTGTTATCAAAACCTAATATCTGACATCTCAAAATGATAAACAAAATTTTTCCCACCAAAAATTTGTTGTCAATTTCATTATCACTTTCGTTCTAATATTTTTGAAAATTGACAATCGTCTGGAGTTAAGTGTCTTAATATTTTTTCCTACATAAATGGTTATATTTACATCTAAATATTATGAGGATGGCAATTATGTGCTCATAATTCACTTACATAGTATAATTTTTAAGTAAATACATGTATTTCAAAAAAACTGTGAAATGGGTATTACCGGCCAAATGTGATGGGGTAATGGCGATCCCTTTTTAGTACCTAAGATATATTTTATTATATTTATCACATTTATAAATACAAAAAACAAACATATCTAATACACTTAAGTAATTCTTAATATTGATAATTATCTCTGTACTGACAACAAGTTAATTTGCTCATTATTTGTATGATTTTTAGAAATTTATATTTGTCCTATAAGTATCTATACATTTACATGTATTTTTATGTAACTGGTATTACCCCACTATAAGGGTAATGCCGGTCATTTGCGTTTTTTAAAAAAATGAAAATAAAAAATATTACACTTAATATTAACAATTTGAAACTTATATATGTAGTAGCTAACAACTTTATAGTTCTAATGTAATTGACAGTAAAATATTTGGATTTTTATTACCGGAGATACAAGTGCTCCCGCTTAGGTGGCCGCCATTCCCCATCTTCCCCTAATCACTGTAATCACATAATCATCACAAAAACCGTGTCTAAATAAACTTTATATTTTAGGCAGTGTTAACATACTAGCTATTTTACAGCTAGTTCTAACATTTTTCAGGTGTCATCTAGCTTTCAAAAATGTCATTATGCAGGTGGCATTAAATATAGCATTTATAATGTGTTTAAAGCATTTCAGAATATTTTTTTTTTTTGTTTACCAAAAACCACTGATATCACATCTTTCTGCTATCACATTTCTGATTTTTTCAATTGATTGTTCATTATTTGATATTTGAATAATTTCGTTTTGAAATTAGTCAAGATAGACTGACTGGATTATTATTTATTTATCTAATAAAAATGATAGTATTTATATATTATTATATCTGTTTTTAATTATTTTAATTGCATGCAAATGGTAATTTCAACTATTTCTATAACGGTGCCAATTTCCTAACAAATTATATAATTTGTACTTTATCATAATTTTTTTGATTTGTAAATTATAACACTGAGCTTGTGCAATTTTTTCTCCTTTTTAGCTTCTTCTAGCATATTTGGAAGGGGAAAAATAAATAGCATAAACTAACTTTTTTTTGATAATATGGTATTTGCATATTTTAGGTTTTATTTTATGGCAACACTGATTTTAGGCAGACAACAACAACATTTTTGTTCCAACAACACTAGTCGACAGAAGAAGATTTTTCGATTTCGATTCCATCCACTGCAATAAAATGCTATGAAACACTTCCTTCTGCCGTGTTGAAAACAATAATTACTTCGTACAAGACGAACATAGAAAAAAACAATGGCCACTCCGGAATCAAAAAGAATAAGGTAAATGTCAGTTGCAAAGACAATTGCAGAGTTTATAATATTATAATTGTATCTTAGGGCCGTTCTTAAAACGTCCGGTTAAAGTTAACCGACACTTAACCGGCCTAATTCTGCAGGTAATAAAATCTGTTGTCAGTCGGATAGCATTAACCGACACTTTACCGGACATAGTAAGAACAGCCCTTCATGTATTTTAGTTGTACCTCTTGATTATAGTTATACTCACAATTTATCAGACTTGTTTTAACTGTATGAAGGTTTATAATTCAATTTTAGGTACCTACATTTGGTTCTATGAGTTATTATTATATTTAAAATGTGTCAACATACAACATGTTATTACAAATTTGTATAGTTATTATTTTAGTACATAGAAAATTAAAACAAATATTTAATATATATATATATATATATATATTATTTTGTTATGATAGGTATTAAAATAATTATAAGATTTTTGATGCGAAGAAAATAGATAAATAATAATTATATATTACCTTTCTGGCTATCTGTTAATATCATGTTTACCAAGTATATTTCATCAAAATTATTAACACTACAAAAACTTAATTATTTTGATTTTTAACTATTGGTTATTTTACCATGGTTTTAGACTTTCTCCTCAAGACTTACAAAATACAGCAAATGCCAATGAAGAAGTAGAAACTAATGTAATACTAAAAATTCCAAACGGTTTATATTACAAGAATTTTGATAAAATGAGAAAGTAATTTTTT
The DNA here is from genome assembly GCA_949089665.1 of Macrosiphum euphorbiae. Taxonomy (NCBI): domain Eukaryota; kingdom Metazoa; phylum Arthropoda; class Insecta; order Hemiptera; family Aphididae; genus Macrosiphum; species Macrosiphum euphorbiae. Next base: position 4,084,414 of record CARXXK010001085.1, on the reverse strand, counting down.
ATACTTAATTTTATAATAATAAATATATTCATATGTGTTGTTTTGATTTTACTAATTACATTTTTCAACTGTAGGAATGAACAATTATGTGATATAAAAATCATTGCCAAAAATGGTGAAGAAATAAGGGCTCATAAAGTTGTTTTGGCAGCCAACAGCAAATATTTTAATATTATGTTTAATAGTCAATTTAAAGAATCCAAAGAATTTGAAATCCAGATTCAGGATTTAGATCCACATGCATTGAGTTTGTTAATAGACTTTATTTATACATCTGAGTTAGCTGTAAATGTACAAAATGTCCAAGTAAATTAATATTTAACTTTTAATTTATAAATATAATTTAATATACATTGTTTTTTTTTTCAAACGTCTTTTAGGAAATTTTAAATGGAATCTGTTTGTTACAATTGGACGAAACAATTCGCAGTGAATGCATTGATTATATTAAATCAAGAATTGATCCCGCCAATTGTTTAGGTATGAAAGAAATGGCTGAACGCCTTGGATTAAGAGATTTTTATACGTTCTCTTTAAGTTATGCTTTAGTTCACTTTAGGTAAGTGTACTAAATATTCAAGTTTTTAAAACAATTTTTTTAAATCCTTTGTCAACACTCAAATTTAGTCTAAATAATTTGAAATTAACATTGAGTATAGAAAATGTTAATTGAAGTAACAGTAGAATGTTTCAAACATTTTTCATAAGAAAAAACACACACATACACCATTGTAAAGTCGATACTCCACTCAGTCTAAAATGATATTAAATTTTAACTACTATAAAATTAGCAAATTTTCGCTATTTTGAAGAATTTTGTCAAAATTCAACCTTCAAAACACACAAAATGACTGTAGATTTACACTCAACTTTTATTTTATTTTCTTAATAATTTATGAGAAACCATGTATTACATTTTCAAGCTTTTTAACCTAGCATACATTTTTTTATCAATATTTCATACCTTAGGTTAAGACTTCTACAACTCATAACTTGATAGAAAAACATTTTAAATTTCAATAAATAGCTCAAAAAGAGTCAACATAATTATTCCATATGCAAAATCCAAATGCAAATTTAAATATTTATTGAAGTTCCAAAGTATTTATGATTATTTGTTTTTGAATTACAGCAAAATAACAAAATCAATTTTTTCAAAAACTAGGACCATTAAATAAAAGTTCACATTTTCCCTATGATTTATTTTTCTTGAATAATTAAGAAAGGTACTGTACATTTTTTGCTTTGGACTTTTCAATTTCAACTCAATAACCTTCATGTTGTTTTTTATTTTATTTAGTTCTAACTTAATTTTTTAATTTTTAATTACTGTTACTTACGTCTTCACAAGTATTTAAAAATATTTTATAAAACTTTTCTTATAAATGTACAGCATTATCTATAAACTTCTTTATCTACAATCATTTTACAGTCAAGTATACAAAAAAGAAGAATTTCTGCTGATTACTTTTGATCAAATATTACAAATCATTAATAGTGAAGATCTGTGTGCAAATGAAGAAAACGTAAGTACATTATTTTATTATTGTGTATTTTAACTGAACATTTTCCTTTATTTAAATTTTTAAATTGTGTGATTGTAGTAAACATGATGTATACAATTTTATATTATAGATCAATAAATAATTACATAGTTATGACAACAATAAATAATGTTCAAATTATTAATAGGTATATGAATCTGTAATGAAATGGATCAAGTATGATATAGAAAATCGGAATAAACATTTGCCAGACTTAATGGAATATGTTCGGTTACCAATTGTGTCCCAGAAATTTTTTGAGTGCACGGTTGACAAAGAACCACTTTTGAAGTCAAATAACAATTGTAACTATATAATATTTGTATGCTTGATGTTTTTATTTCTTAAAATGTATTATGTTGATAGGTATAAAATATTTAGATAAAGCTTATGCTGGCCATACAGTCTTTGGTACTGCGTTAGAAGCACCGCATTCTATTCGTACTCAATATCGTCAAAATTATACAGAAGTAAAAATTTTAGTTTGGATTATTATTATTTAGAAAATTATTAATTATTATGTATAGTATATTGTATATACCATATACATATATAATACAGTTAGATGTAATAACATAATTTACAAATAATAGATACAATAGTACCTAATATTTGATTATTTTAGTAGTTTATTATGAATTTTTTATAAATTGATAGAATAATATACCATAGTGTAAAGAAATAAACAATAGACTAATTTTACTTGTTACAGTATGTTGTAATTATGGGCAAAAGAGCCGAACATCATCTTCCTCTTTTGTTCAACATAAACACAAATCAGTGCAGAACCATACCAACAATTGTACCACTAAATAGAAAAGGTGAAACTTATTTACTTGATGATGGTCGCTTATTCGATCTTGGTGGTATTGAGAGGAATGAAGATTGTTTCCTTAAATCTGCTCATATTTTTGACGCAAACACAAAAAATTGGACACCAATTCAACAAATGCATAAAAGTCATTCTAAATCAAATATTGTACAGATTGGTTGTCGTATTTTTGTGGTACAGTAAATTACAAATTGATTCTTATTACTATATTGAATATGATATTTTATAATTATCTATTTATTTATTTGCAGATAGATTCTTATGATAGTGAATACTATAATATTAAACGTGATAAATGGTTTAAAATAAATTCTTTAAATAATAAATATCGAATTGATTATGCAGTTATTGCTCTCAATGGATTTGTATATGCTGTAAGTTGATGATTATAATATATATATTATGTGAGTGTAAGTGTGTCACATTAATTTAAGTTACATGTATATTTTGTGAAACAGAACTTTATATTTTAAACAACGTGAATAATAATCATTCATGAATAGAAATGTATATTCTAACATCATTTAAATTATAATGTCTAAACACACTAAATAAAACAACAATCTATCAAAATTATATCAAAAGTAATTCCACTTGAGACAATCTGCATTGTTTTGTTTTCTAATTTTTAGAGAGGTTTTATTAATTTTGTAAATTTTTAGGTTGGAGGATATTTTGAAGGTTGTGAAGTTAAGTCCGTAGAGCAGTTTGACCCGAAAGCTAATATTTGGAAAAATGTAGCACCAATGTTACATGGCCGAGTTGCCCCGGCCCTTTGTGCATTGAATGGTTGTATGTATGCTATAGGAGGAAAAGAATTTATTGGTAATCGTAGTTTGTCTCTGGTGGAAAAATACGATCCATCAACTGACTCTTGGGAAGAAGTAACAAAGTTAAACCATGCTAGGTCCCATGCAGGTAAGTTAATATCTTGTTGAAATAAACTTAAGTATAAAGCTATGTAAATCATGCAATAGGTGCTGTGGCTGTGAATGGAAAAATTTATGTGTTTGGAGGTTTTCACAGCAATTTCACAATCGAAGTGTTTTGTCCTTACAAAAAGACATGGTCAGTTTTGCCAACAACAGTACTGAGCTCTCTCAAAATGTATGGTGCTTGCAATGCGTTCAATGTCAAACTACACCTTAAAAGTGAAATTTTTAAGTTAATTGATTGATTAAATTGTTTAATATTAAACTATATTTTTATAACTATTAAATCTAACCATATATTTTAAAAACATTATAATATATATGTACTTTGTTTTTTTACTTTTGTAAATTCAAAATTATATTTTATTTATAAATACGGGACAAGCCCAAAAAACAATGAGGTTATTAAAATGTTTAATGAATAATGATTAACAGATTGGTTGATACAAAATACACAAATGAACATATATTAAAAAACTAGTTATGAGATGAAAAATCTGGGTTAATTGTTTGCGGTGTGGATAAGGTGGATTGGTGAATGGTCAAAATAGTTTGTCGGAGAAATTGTGTTGAAGCGAGAAGTCACATTATTTATATAGCCCTGTAGAAGTGTTGGAGTCAGTTTCTACATATAAAGGTTGGAAACGAATCCAAGATTTGTCACATGTCTGCAAACAACAAGATTTCAGAGTTTGAGAAAATCTTGAGCAAAGATGTAGTTCTGTGGTAACAAGGGATATTAAGTCTAGACGGAATCGTCTCTGAACTCTTTCAACCCTATTACAGGTGTGTATCAGAGGAAAGGACATACAAGTGACAAGTGTGAAATATAGAGCCATGATAGGTTCTAAAAGTTTGAATTCACGAGATGTGGTAAGCCTAATTGTTTAAATGCCTTACAACATGTCACCTCAATGTGAGTTTGAGTGTGAGGGTAAATCTCATATCATATTTAAAGTCTTTGGAGGCAGTAATAGTAGGTAGTGCTATTAATTTTTTAGGTAAAGATTAGTACATTAAATAGTTACAGGTGGGTGAAATTCATTGTAATTATGTAGGGCAGCGATGCCCAACCTTTTTAGTTGTGCAAACCACCAATTATAAAAAGTGAAACACTTTGAGGACCACTTATTACAGGTATAAAATACAATGCCGCGGGGTGGTGATGGGTGATCTCAATAGTACGAGATGGTCAGATGGAACGGCACAACGCCAGGTCGTATAGATATAACCAGCACGCGAAATCGAGATTGGTGGGCCGGAAGCCTGGTCGCGAATAGGATTATTTATTATTATTAACGACCGCATTTGAACAACGGAATCATCGACAGCCGAGTGCTGACGGGTAATTTGGATAAACATGTCTAGGCGGCAGGCATAGAATAAGAATGGTACTAGCCAGTAGCCACTATTATAGGTACTTATGGACGAAAATTATTTTTATTATTAAGTAGGTATCATCGTTGTTAAATATTATTCTTGTTGTTAAATCTCCGGCGGTGGACATATAGGCGCGACGATAATATTCTTTATCGTTATTTTAATGTATATTGTTTTATTTGATATAACTACGCATTGACTCAGTTATTTATTATTATGTCTATGAAAATATTCTCCCACGAAACTTGCACTGTACCTACCTATATAGGAGATAATACAAGAGCGGAGAGGCCATTGAACATGGCGTGATTCTAGAAAATTAAACCGCGTTATTATAATATAATTTTATTATATATCAACATGCGCGCTCGTTACCCCAGCCGGTGGTTGATCCATCATCAGATGAATGAATAATACCTACATAATATTATTATATCGAGATTGTCGACCGACGAACTTATATTACGATAACGTAAGATTATATATTACAGTGTAAAGAACCGACGTATAATTTGAATTATACACTGATGAATTAAGAAGTAAGTTGGATAAATACGACTATTACAGTTATTTAAAAATAAATAATTTCATAGTTATTTACTTAGGACACCAAGTAGGTAGGTACTATAGTAATATATTATTATCTAAGGTTATACATTACTTTTATTATATGGAATCGAAAACAACCTGTATAATATTTAAAATTGTAACTACCTACCATAGATAGTACTAAAAATTATCATAAATTGTCTAATGAAATGAAAAAAAACATTTCTGGAAAGCGACATTAGTCGGTGACCTGCAACAACCTGGAATGTAAAAATCTAGAATTTAAAACCTGGCAGTAGATACCCCTATATAATTAGGTGATAAAATACTGAGGACGAGCGATGACGACATATTATCTCAGTTATATCAAACATGTTACCTAGTGTATTGATATCTTCCATGCAGGAAAAAAAATATTTAAAATTGTAATGACTACAATGGCTAAGATAAGTACATAATAAACTTAATTAAAAATTTTTTATTAGTTGCTATTTGCTATAAGAAATGCTATTATAGCTCAACGAATAATATTATAATATATTATTGAATAATAATATACAATTTTGAACAAAGATAACAATAAGGCGATCAGATTAAATAAATTAAAGAATTATAACATCTGATAATGAAGATAATTTTGTGGAAACATAAATGAAAATATATTATTCATAATAATTAATAAGTAATATAAGAGACATTAACTTTGGCGTTAGGACTAAAGAGAGATAGGGACTGGTGATTGAATTAAAATTAAAAAAAATTATATATTTTGTGATATTGTGAGCAAACATTCTCGTAGAATATTATTAATGGCAGTATATAGTTGAATTTTTAAAAAAAAATACGCGTTTTAGGTACCAATGTATAGAGTTTACCTCGACGTTTTAGCAGACCAACTTCTTGTTTGTATAGGTATTATATCCTATATTATGTGTAAAATCAGGCGCGGATCTGAGGGGGGGGCTAAGGGTCTTTAGCCCCCCCTTTGGCCATATTTTAAGTTATATGAAATGAAATCACTATAAAAAATGTACAGTATTTTACAGTAAAATACACCGCGAATGTCTAATATTTTAACCAAAGTCTTTCTAAAACGCAATTTATTACCATTAAAATAATTTATGACACATTTCTAAGGCTGATATTATATTATATTAAAAATTGTGCCGGATCAAGATGTGGAGCAGTCGACTACTAACGAGTGGCCGATCGGAGCCGATATTTCAAATTATTTTCCAAATTTTATCGTGAATAGAAAATGCTTATATAAACATTCGGTGAAATTGTATAGTAACTACAGTCATTCGATTTTAATTACAACAAAATAAGAAAATCGTTACATGAAAAATCGAGTGAATATCAAATGTTGTAAAAATATGAATTTCAAACGTTCATAAAAATCGAATTTGACTTTATTGTAGGTTAATTTATGACATATGCCGACCCGTCACAGATTCGCTCGTGATTGTTTTTTTATTTTGCTTTCGGACGATGATATGTATAATTAAATAATTTTTTATTCAAATGTTATCGTTTAATGTGATAGGCAAGTAAATATATACCTAAAACGTATTGAAATGTCTCTAGTGGTATTAATGATAAATATATTTTTATTGAAAATAGCTGATTCCGTGCACTTCGTTGCCTGTTAAATGTACCAATTCTATATGACTCAAACTTTGTGTATGGAGTTCAAAACTTAACTAAACTTTTCCGTTAAAAATAAAATTTTTGATTATTATCAGTTTATTAGCAGGTAGGCAATCTACCTGCGGTAGATCGGTAACCGTGCTTTTTGTACGTAAGTGTATGATTTAGCTCTAGAGTATCAAAGTTATACGAAGTTTGTCGTTTTTACAGGGCTTGAAACCGGTATTGAAATCGGTTTCATATACCGATTAAAACCCTTACAAAATTGAAATCGAAATTGAAATCAAAATTGAAACCGTAAAATGTTGATAACGGTATTATAAATAATAAAAGAAACGAATAAAAGTTGAAAACCGTTTTGAAAATTGAAATCAATACCAGAAAAAAATAGATAACGGTATAAGTAAACGAAATCAAAACAGAAAAAAATATATTCATTATTGTAAATGCTATTATAAATTGAGGGGCGACATTCCATAATGTACTATTGCCACTTTTCATAATGTTCAGGAATCACGATTTTCTATTGTATACTGTTGTTAAACAGTAGAAAAAAGGTAAAATATGTTAAAAATTCAGAAAAATATACTTATTATACTTCTCAAGTCAAAATTACCTTAATATTATTATTTTACTATTTTAATTGATAATTTTAAATGTTGGTTGCGCCATAGTGTACTATTTCCATCCAATAGTACACTTTGACTTACTTAAGAATTTAGAGAATAGTGAACCAAGTTTTTCCAAAATGTACCTACTTATTCCATAATTTCCTACAGATGTTGAATAGTCAAATAGACCCAATGGCCAAAATTAAGTAGCCTTTTTTTGAATAAAGTATGATGGATGAAAACAGTTAAGTTGTAAAGTTTGTATTCAAACATATTATTGCCAATACAAATATTTTACAGTTTTTGGATAGCATGGTACCAAATAACTAATAAATAATAACCTTAATGATAAAACAAACTTTTTTTTTTTACAATATTCCTTGTGAATCAGAATCTATGAATTCATTAATAAAGGTAAAAGGAGAAATTACTAAAATAAAACAAATAAAATAATTTAACAATATTAGATATTATCTTTATCTGTTTAAAATAAAATAAAATCAATACATTAAAAATGTTAAAAATAAAAAAAACTATTTAGCCTCATTAATAATAGTAATGTAGTATAAAGTATAACAAATAAAATAAAATTAATAAACAATATCAAATAGGTATTACCCTATACCTATTTAAAATTACAAGTACGAGTTAAGGTAGTTTAACCAAATAAAATGAATATAATTAAAATGTAACAAAAAAAAAAAAAATAAAAATTTGCCTCATTTATAATAATATAATAGTAAATAAAATAATAGATTTATCTTTATCTGTTTAAAATAAAATAAAACCAATACATTAAAATTTAAAATAAAAAACAATTTAGCCTTAATAATGTTAAAAATAAAAAATTTAGCCTCATTAATAATAGTAGTATTAAAGTATAACAAATAAAATAAAATTAATAAACAATATCAAATAGGTATTACCCTATACCTATTTAAAATACTAAGTACGAGTTAAGGTATTTTAACCAAATAAATGAATATAATTTATTAAAATATAACAAAAAAAAAAAAAAAAAAATGTTGCCTTATTTATAATAATAAAATATTAAATTAAATAATAAATTTATTAATATTATTAACAACTACATATTACCTATACCTATTTAAAATGTTGATTAATGTTTTTTTTTTAATGATACAATGATTAGTCAGTCTTGATCTTCATTATATTCATCTAAAATATCTTCAACGTTTGATTCATAACTTTCTTTAAATATATCAGAATAAAATGTTTTTGCATCATCTGGTATTGTAAAAAATCTTAAAAGATTTTTTACATCTTTTTGTTTCAATACCTTTACATGATTTGTCTTAGGTAATTCTATAAGATGTTGAGTCAATGTAGACAGATCTGAGTTTCTTTTTATCACTTCTATCTTGAATGGCAATCCACTATAGGTTGTTGAAATTCCAACAGTTTTGTCACCTTTAATATATGTAAAAATCTTTTGTTGTGTTGATTTAAAATCAGTTTTGCATTTTACCAGTTTCTTTACTGCTGTTTTATAATCATAAAATAAAAAGTCCTTGTTGTATACTTTAATAGAACACAATTTCTCAAATACCTCATGATATTGTTTAGGGGATACAATATCAAAATTTGTTCTATTTGTCCGAAAACTCTATCTGGTGGCATATAACTATGGCCTCGTGTAGGGAAGAAATGATTGATTTTTTTTAAATATGGTAGCTTTAAAGTTTATATAATGTAGTAAGGTAACCATTGTAAATTGATTTTTATTTTGTCCCGAACAAGAGTCGGAAAATAAAATAAGCGTAGTTGGGGGTGATTCATAAGTCTTAAATTTGGTTTCTAGCAAATCAAGAAAATCAATTAAGGCAGAACAGACCTCATTAGGGCCACGACCACTTTCGGTTTCAGTCCAAGTATATAAATAATTTTCTGCTGGGCCATGATTTGATTCTGAAATTACAAAAGTTAAGTTATACAACCATACTTGGCGACTGTAAAAAACTTCAGTTACTGACAATTTTGGTAGCGGCTGTGTCTGCATCATATCAAAAGAACATGTAATGGTATCTGGCGTTTTTTCTTTTAAGAGCTCAAAAAACTTTTTAGCCTTTTGTTTGTGCACATTCAGCTCTAACAACAGTTGATTTTTTATGTTACAGTCTGGTTCAACATTAATTTTTACTTTTTGTACAGTGCAAAAACTACACACGTCTTGGCGCGGATGGCCAAAACTTAAATTAAACTTTTTCGTAAATATTTTTTGATATTTACTAAAGCTACTATTCGGTTTTTTTTTCAGAAATCCTCTTTTTCGTCCAATGTGTCCACATGTACTTGATACTTAGACCAGGTTGCAAATAACATCGACCGGTATCTCTTCTAGTATGATGACTTTTACGACATTTAAATTGTTTGATGTGATCTTCAATAGACTGTGTTATTTCATTTGCAGTATGGTTGAAACGGTATCCCCCTCTTTTTTCAACTGGACTACTATGATTGATATTAAATGTTTTGGTGACCAAATTAAGTCTTCGTCTAGTTAAAGATGTTATAGAACTAAATGCTTCACCACAAACTTTTACCATATTACCATTTGAAGCTGGTATGAAATAGTTAGTAACTGTCCGATTCATCATATTAGTTGTTTTTCGGTTTGTAGGTTTAGGAACAGATACATTCAAGAATGTAAGAATAAATTTATCTTGATCTATTTTGGTAGGGCAGCTGCATAAATTATTTTTAAATTATAAGATTTCATCACTAGATAAAAGTGAAACATGGCAGACTGTAGCCTTAATTTTGTCTTTGTGAATACACTTTACTGTCCATTCATTTGTTAAATTATTATTAATTATTTTTTTCTGTTCTTTTTTGTTCACTTTATTTCTTTTCCTTCCAGCATTAATTTCCATTATACAATCAATGTATTCAGAATCACTATTAAAAGAAGAGTCTGATATAGAATCCATCATAGGTAGAAATTCATCAGTAGTATTGTCAGTTAGTTCAGGTTGAATTAATTGTACATCAGCAGAAACAAGTAAAAACTCATTAGGTTCTGAAGGAATTTCAATCATCAAATCATTTTCTTGTATGACCCCTTCAAACAGTTTTGTTGGTTCTAAGACATATGGACTAATTTCTACATCCATATGTTCAATATCAAACGGTTCCAAAACAGGTGTAGGACTAGTAGGAACAATCTAGAAAATTAACATAGAATGGTATTTTACTTAAAAAAAATGATATGATGTATTTTACTAAGATTAGTAATTTATTTACATTATTAGGTATATATAATAAACTAACCTAGAATAGTTTAATTCTGGAAAACGACACATTATTCGATTAAAGAAACAAGATAAGAAAATAATACTATATTAGTATGATTCAGAATCATTTTAATAATATAAAAATGCTATTCAGGATTTTAAGTACCTAGGTATATTAGGTTCAATATCCAAAAGATTCGAAAAAAGGTAAAAAAAAAAATTGGCAATTCATTATTATCAGTGTTAATATATATTTATTTTAATAAACTAAATACCGTTTAAATATGTTAGTGATATTCCAAAATAGATTACAAAAAAAAAAAAAAAAACATGAAATGAAGACATAATTTAATTATAATAGAACATATTTTAAAGTATTATGTATATGTTACCCACCCTATTTATCAGTAAACTGTTAAAAAGTAGGTAATATATTTAAAAAAATTCATACACTTTAACAAAAATGTCATGCTTATTATAATAAGTTATGAATACAAAACTGTATTTACTTATATTTAACTCATTAGTTTTTTGAAGACATAGTATTTATATTATAATTTTATTATAGAATATTAATTATTATACTAGGTACACATTTGATTGTATCTACCTCCTGTAGCCATCGATGAATATTCTGATCATTATTTGCTACATTATTTTCAACAGCAATATCTGGTGGATGGGGTATTGTTGAGGTATTACTGTCTTCAGTAGTATCCTGTTATAACATTTTAAATTTCAATAAAATATAATTCATACACTCAAAATATCATGTTAATATTATAATAATGAGTTATGAATACAAAACTGCATACTGTTTATACCTAATACACTAAATGTAATAGTTTTATAAGACTTTATAAGTTATAGCTATATTAGTTTTAGGTATAAACATATTATTATTGTTAAAGCATAAATTTAGGTACATACTAACTAATACAAATTATGAATAATAAATATCTTACCATTACTCTTGCGTTTTTCATTAAATTTCTTATCCGGCATTCGAAGTCATCTTTAGGTTTGAGAAAGACGTGTTTATAAGGCAATGGCATGTAAAAATAATTATTTTAAGCCTCAAAAGCAAAATAAAATTTAAACAATTATCTATCACGTATTCATTAATGATAACAGCCAAGTTTTGGAGCGAATTTGATGGTATAATGATGAAGTTAGAAACGTTCTATTATGTTTTACCTTTTAGGTTATTATAATCACTATATGAAAATGTAAATCCGCACAGCTATAGTGATAACATGAATTTAGAATAAATATAAACTCAAAATTTAAATAAGGAATAACTTTTTCATTTGTAGCACATGGAAATAGTGCGTCTTGAATATAACCGATGTACTAAATTTCCTTTTTATCATGGGCAATAGTACGTTATGACGTAGTCTGGATATAGTACATTTTGAAAAAAAATCATGGAAATAGTTCTTTTTGAAATATTTCTATCGTCTGATTTTTAAATTACCATGGGCAATAGTACATTTTGGCCAAATTGATAGATTCAGTACACATAGTACATTCTGATAAATTCTCGCCATCGGCAGTAGTGCATTTTGACGCAATCTTAGTATATTTAATCAATTTATTGATAGGAAATAGTACGTTTATACATAATTTGATGGTTTTAAACGATTCCCCGCCATTTAAACTATATGTTTTGATGTATAACTCATATATTCAATTTTTGGCAATAGTGCACTTTGGAATGTCAAAACCGAAAATATCAAAATCGGTATCGAAGATTTAAATCAAAAAGAATAAAAGAAATAATATCGGTATCAGAAAATAAAAACGGGAGTATAATAATATATAGTTATAGTTATAGTATTATAGTTCATAATTATATTTATAGTTATACGCAGTATACTATAATTAATAACTATACTATATTATACTCTTAAAATTAAAGTAGTTACTAATAAGTTATTGCGGTCGGTCAGCGACAGGAATCGACTGGTCCCGACAAAACGCTCATTAGTGGCACTGATTAGAATTTAGAAAAATTTTTTCGAGATTGGTCCCTAACGACCCTAACATTCTTTGGACCTTTACCAACCGTATATCCACTCCTGTGACCAACTTGAGGTGGAGTTGCAAAGCAAGTCGGGGGATATTTTCGATTTGCGGAGCGGAGCTACGGCCCCGAGGAGCGCAGCGACGAGTGCCGATAGGTACACGTGTAATCACAGCAACTTTGAACTTACATAACTTTACTAATACCATTGAAAGTTCTTACTAAACTTCTTTCAAAATAAAATCATGGAATAAAAAACAGTGGGATACCTACCGACCATAGAGTAACTCTATGCTACCGACCAATTCTGAACAGCAATACAGCTACTAAAAAGTAAAAAACTACCTAGAATGGTTTCCTAGAATGCATGGCCAAACGACACATTATTCGATTATTCCCACATAAATAATCACCTAAGCATAAGTCACAACTATTTTTAAGACATCGATTCATGTTTAATTATAGGTCTATTACTTAGCATTACCAAAGAGACTTCTAAAAATGTATAAATAAAATGGTAATTTTATATTATTATAGTGTTTAATAATAATTTTAATAACTGCCTAATCAGATGCCCATCAAATTTTAATGAATACCTACCTACAATGATAATTTTTATGAATTATAAACCACTATTAATAAAACAAAATTAAAACATTTTGGAACATTAAGTAAAACATTAAATTTACATTTTTTTTTATAGCACCTACTATATTTTTATAATAATAGCTAGGCATAGCTAGGCATACAAAACAGATGTTATAGTAAATATTTAATTATAACAATAGTTCGCTTAACTTGACTATTTTAATTATAGAAATATTGACGAATTTTCAATAACAGTTTTCTATACAAATACAATGCACATACGAATTGAAGATTATTTTTACTAATTTATTATTATTATGACTATACATATTATAAAGAATCAAAATAGATATACCATATAAGTTCAAATATTATATCTGTATAAAAAAAATATTAATGCAATTCTGATAACTTCAGTTATCTATATTAATTTATCTAAATACTTTTTTATGTATAGACATTTATTTAATATTATTGTATAATATACATTTTTACATTTTGTTTAATTTATTGTTTGCTGTTGCTTTAATTTATAGGTGTCTATATGGTTATTTCTGATCGGCTTTGGTGGCAGAATACTGTCTTGTACAGTTGTGCGAATTAATCATTAACTATAATAATTAATAATAATATTGTATATTATAAGCATTTAAATATTTAATACAAGGTACGAAAAATATTTTGTATACCTACCTATACCATGAAATTAGTGAATTACCCATGGAAATATACGGGTGTGTTTCGTACACTGCCCGCAGGCGCAGACGACGACTACAACTAGCTAATATCAGAATAAAAAGGTTCTAAATCAATTTTTTTGAAAAATGGTTTTTTTGTATATTATTATTTAATATTTGTTGTTGTATAATTCAATCCTGAAATTGTATCGATCCATTGATTATTCAATGAGATACAGAGAATGAAAATTTCTATTTCATACGTGAATGATAGGTATGGGCTAATTTAAAAACGTTCCCCTGAACAATTACAAAAATTACGTTACAACCTTTTCATTCTGAGACGACGCTATAGAATTTATATATTAATATAGGTATTATTATAAATAGTCACTATCATCAATGTCAATTTTATTACTACTAGGTACCTATACATATACAGACAGTATACGTCATAATAATTAATATAAATATCTACATAGCCATAATATAGGTTCTTCAGAGTTTATACTTTGGAATCAGATTATCAAAACACAATTCAACGAAGGCAGTTAACTGTCATTAATCATTATTTATTATCATTATCTTGTGTTCTTGTAACAGTTGTAACCTCACCAGTTTGTTTATTATAATTTATAACATATTTTAATTAGGTACTGGACAATATTTTAAGATATTTTATTTTATTGTACTATCTATGTACATACCGTAAAACCGGGTGAATAGAAACTGATGGATGAATAGAAACAAAATCAGTGTTTTGCTCAATGTTCCAACGATCGAGTTTTTCATATTATCAATATTTTTAATTTATATTATCGATTGTCAAGTAGTGTAGTTTTCAAATAATTAAGGATTATTATTTTATTGTTCCTCCACTATTGACGTATTTTTAAGAATTCATTTTGTTGTATTAAATTATGTAAAAAAAAAGATTTATAATTTGTATTGAAATGATATTGTATTTTTTAAAACAGGGTTAATAACAAATCGTATTAAATTTATATATTTGTTTCAATTCACCCATACATAAGTATGAATAGAAACAGCATACTTAAAAATAAATATAAAATCAATTTTGAAATTTAGTTTTTTTTTAATTTTAATGATTATAATATTGTGTGTTAAAGACCCATATTTTAAGGTATTAATATGCTGTTTTGTTATTTAAATTCCAAAGTTATAAACTTTTGAAGTTGAATAGTGTTTCTATTCACCCCGTTTTACGGTACCTACCTATAATATATTTTTTTGAATTTGAGTATAAGCATTAGTTTAAGAACATTATCAAATTAATTATTCAAGTAGGTAATATGTGTAAGACCACAGATTTTGATTTTTTAAAGGAAAAGACTAATTGTGTAGTAGTACATTGATGAATCGTTATATCCATAGTTCCAGTATGTCGTATTTTGGGTGGTGAGGTGGTTCACCACCTTAGTTTGTGTAGTGTTCAGGCAAGGCTCCAGTGATATGGTTAAGGGAGGGGATAGACAACCATAATTTTCAGAAAATGTCGATGGTTATTTTTTTTAATTTTTTTTTTTAACAGTATACAAATTGTATTTAAATACAGCTTGGGAGGAACCTACTGTACAGAAGAGCGACATTCACTTATGTTCACCCATTTTTGTTGTTTATAACTATGAATATAATATGATGTATTTCAATAAAGCACTACATAATTGGCCACCCCCTATATTTTGGAATCTTAGGCTTGCTTTCACTGTCTAATGAAAAATCCTCCTCTGGACTGGTACCTCTATTGGTATAATATAATATGTTTTCGTAAATTCTTAACTTTTGAATTTTGATTGTTGATAGATATTTATCTAAACATTATTAACTGTTCATCATTAATCACATTTAACAAGACAGATAAAATGTTGAGCTGGTACTATACTGTTAGTTGTTACGGTTACTGGTATAATATACTATATAACATTATAACATATATTTTGGCATTTTACAATAATAATTGATAACTGTAAAATAAAAGGTTTGCGAAAAAAACCGATAAGATACATTATAGAAACTATGGAAATTTATTTTATACACCTAGTACGACCACCTACTACGTATAATAATATACCGTACCTATATAGGTACGTCTCTTTGAGACGATAACATAAATTATATAGGTACTTACCTAAATCATATTAATTATTATATACTTATGTTTGTGGTACATTTAAATAGCGGATATTTCCCCCCGGCTATTTTCGGTGTAGTAGGACATTTTCCCCCCCAATATTAACAAAACTATTTAAAACATTAATTATTATAATATTATCACAATATTTTCCCACCCATATTCAAAATGTATTTAAAATAAGTATTATAACAGTCACTATAATATTATAAAATTATATTATTTAACTATTGTTTGATAAATAGGCGATGATCCGAATACTTCACGTCTTATTCACTGCAGTATCACGGACTGTTTAGTTACCTATACTGATTACTGGCTAATAAGTAATGACTATACTATATAATTATAGTGTTCTAAGTACCTAGGTTCTTTAAGTTATAACCATAACAAAATATACTATGTCAAGCCTATACTAATAATTTGGGTGTATATATAATTAAATCATTTGACTTTCAAGTTTCAGGTTACATAAATTGTAAATACCGCATAGTGTGTGGTAGTTACTAGTGGCACGTTTAGTTATTATTAGGGAGCGGATGTTTATGCTCCAAAAAATTTAAATCATTTGAAATATGGTTTGTCAGACAATGTATATTTTATATAATATTTATATTGTTATTACTTATTATTAATACGGTAGCCATTAAGTTGAATTAATATTATAAAATTACAGAAAAAAAACTAAAATTGTTATTCTTTGTTATTTAATATAATATGTAATTTTGTATACATTAGAATCATATTGATATCACTAATTAGTAATTACCTACATAAATATCGCACGCTATACTACCAATAATATTAAAGATTTGTAATATAATTACAGACTTGTATAAATAGCATGTGATATGCTGAAACATTTTAATCTTAATAAATAAAAAAAAATATGTAATTTCGTCCAAATTTGAATTTAAAATGCCTATTAAAAACTGCATTTATATATGATTTAGATTTTTTGCATACAGTAGAACCACTCACATTGAACCTTGTTTTAAAATTTAAATTCTTAGTTAAACATATTAAACATTTGAACTTAAAATGCTTATAAATAAAAATTGTGACTGTGTTTTATGATAAATTTATAACTATACAAATTGCTTAAAATTAATCTACATAATATTTTGAAAATACCATTGTGTATAGGAAATAATAATATACGAAACGGTGAAAAGGGTCAATTCTATACGAACAATTTTTTGAATATTACAACCAAAAAAAATAATTTTTTTTTCAATTTTGTTAAAAATTTGCTTTTTGTATTTTTCCAGTTTTTAAAATATGATGAAAATTTTTTCTTTTTACCTCACGTTCTAGACCCTTCTTAATTATCAAAGCAGGAACTCACTCCGTATTCAATTAATCTATAAAAATAACTCATTGAAATTGTCTTTCCTTTCCTAACCTATTTATAAAAAAATTACCTTTTAGAGTAATACCTTTTTTATTTGTAACGTTAAACAACGATTAATGAATTAAACGTAAGCCAACTAAAAAAATTTCTTATTCATCAACGCATAGAAACAAAGAAAAATATACTAAAATTTAAAACTTGAAGAACCTGTGGTTTTTGTTCATGTTCCTTTTAGGTTTTTATGGTTTCTTGTTATTCTTTTTTCTTTTTTTTTCGCCACTGTCTAGTACAGAAACAAGCCACTGAGAAGTAGTCAATGTAAATAGATTATAAATTATAATATGTTTAATATTTAAAATTAATTCATTTTAATTTTAGGGAAAAGATTTTTATTATATATATTTTATTTAATAAAAAAAAAAAAAAAAAAATACATGATACGTTTTATACATATTATAATATAGTATAAAATATGAGCACTTTATTTTAAAATTAAACCAATAGGTTGTTTTTAGGTGATCATTGATCACACACAAGCCTTGTAATTTGTACCTTTTAAATTAAGAAGTATATATAAAACAAAAATCAATAATTGGATTTAAAAACTATTGATTTATTTTGATTATAATAATTATGTATGTGAATATGATATGTATACAAAAAAAAAAAAATGGCAAGCAGTATAAAAAATTAACACAACATGTTAAATCAATAATTTATTCTTAAAACATTTTGATAGCATGGCAATAATTAAATCTCCCCATTTCTCAATATAAAAAATATTGTAAATAATTAAATAAAACAATAAATATACATATCCAAAACAATACCGTAAATGTTAAATATTTTGCTATATTTCAAACGATAAGAAGCAATATGAAATTGGGTTAATGATCTAGTATTCTCAGATTTCCAGACACTATCTTGTTCTCGAGTGTTGCATTTGAAGGGATGTCGATTTTATCTCCATGATTTGCGATTATAATAACAGTTCCCTAAGATCAGTACATTATATTATAAATAATATTTTATCTTACACACAATACACAATTACAGAACTTAATTCTTACTTTTAAAGAAACATTTCGACCAAATGTTACGTCACCAGAAACTGTTAGATGATCCAATTCTAGTATATCAGGAATAGTTGCAAAACGAGACAAAAAGTCTTTTACCTTAGCAAAATCTTTATCGCCAAGTTTAACTAACGGAGTTGTAGGAAACATTCTCAATGGACTCATTGACAATGATCCATTTTTCATGTGGTACAAGTTGCTCATTACCAATAAAAGATCAGAAGTTTTTTTAACTGGTAAGAAACGACTTCTAGGTACATTTATACCTACATTTTTTTCCATTCAAAAAGAAGAGTATGTTAAGATATTTAAAATAATAATTACAAAAATATTTTTTTAATTTTACATACCAACACCACCATTAAAAGATTTCATAGCTGCACCAACTGCTGTTTCAAGTTGAATGATATTTAAATTATTGTCCAAGGTTTTGTTATTGACTATTATTTCCAAATTCATGGATCCTTCGTTCAAAACTTTCTCAATAGCATCAAGTTTGATCCATAGGTTGTTAGTATTGAAAAACTTAAATGTTTTTACTGATTTAAATTCTTCAAGATGTTCTTTGGGAACTTGTGCTATTTCCAATAGTCTCAATTTATTCTCATACTGAATTAAAGTACCACCTTTTACATCAGCTTTAGTTTTATTGGTAACTTCCATTACAAATTCAAGGGGATTAGTTCCAAGGTCCAATAACATATTGAGGATATTTAGGTCAACAGTTGCACCTAAGTTGTCAATGTTTGAGATGAAACAATAATCACGACCCTGAGGAATTAATACTATTTATTAATGAAATTCTTAAAATATCAAAATTGTATTTAGTAGTATTTAGAGAATGTATATTATTATATTTGTTTTCCCTTATGTACACATAACAAAATAAATAAACATTCTACATAATAAATATATAATAGTCGTAGAATGGTCTTCTGTGTGTTTTTTGTCTTTATCTAACACACGTTGAACATAGGAATAACGACCAAAGCGACCGACAAAAATAAGGTACTTCTAGTTGTTCAATTTAAAAAATGAAAAGATGTTTGAATTGGTATACAAGTTTACTTTGCATCGGTTGAAGTACTTTTTCAATTGTAGCAATATTTTGATGAGAATAAATATTAAAATTTTATAAATTTGTCAATTTTTAATATTAAATACATTAAAAAAATATTAAAAATATGCTTCGACCGATGCAAAGTAAACTTGTATACCAATTCAAACATCTTTACATTTTTTAAATCGAATAACTAGAAATAACTCAATTTCTGTCAGTCTCTTAGGTCGTTATTCCTATGTTTCAAGTGTGTTAGACAAAGACAGAAAATTGCGGTATCCAACATTCGCATTAGCAAAATTAGATAAACAATACTACATAGTTCCAAAAACTATTAAAGAAGTCATGTATTAATCTGGTGCTCTATGTAGGCTATTTTAAATACTTATTTAGGAAATTAACATTTATTCAATGTTCATTTTTTGATTGTGTAACTATCAAAAAATAAAAATAATATGATTATAAAAATGCCGTGTATGGCACTTATATCTTAATAGTATATTTTTTAATGTTTCCTTAATTTTAACTATTTTTCTAACTAGTGAGTAATGTGAAGAACAGTTTTGGGATCACAGCTTGCATAAATATTACACAGAGAAATGCTATGCTAATTAATATTAAAAACTTACGCTATCAATAAACTTTTGCAATAATCCTGAATTTTTAAAACTATCATAAAAATCTCCGTGACCTGGAGGATACCATCTAAAATAAAAAATAAATTATTTATGTAAAATACAAAATTAAATGTTGATATTGTTTATCAAACTAACGCTTCAATGTTGCCTTCAATATCACAGTCATGTGCAATTGGTAAAAGTGATTCTTTAGATACTCGAGGAAAACAGCTTTGGTTAAATGTATATATCTCTACTTGAAGTCCTTTATATTTCCGAATGATTTGTTCTGTATCTTTATCCGTATTAAAAGAGTTCATCAAAACCAATGGTACATTTACATTGTATTTTTTATTTAAGTGCTGTCAAAAAATGGTAAAATTAATGGTGTTATAATGAAAATAATTTTTTTTACCATATTCACTTACCTCAATTTGTTGAACCGTTAAATCAAGGAAGGTAAGATCATTTCTGACTTGTATAACAGATTTTGGACCTCGGCACCCCATGGACGTACCAAGACCTCCATTAAGCTTAATCACTACCAATTTTTCAAGCTTTGAATGAATATCATCAAGACTTGGTTTTGCTAACGTATCATAATCTCGTATCTATATTACAATGAGAACAATGTATTTATAAAATTAAAAAAGGATATGTGATATGTCTATAGATTACATTAAACTAAAATTCAGTACAATATTATGTATTTATTTTGAAAACGATAATATCTGAGTAACCATCTAATAAAAATGTACTGCTATGTTTGAGTTATCATGAATTATCAAATACCTGTTAAAGTTTAATACTGTATTTTGTGTTTAATTTGTTTATTTTTAATTATATTATTAAATTTATTATAGGTTAAGTTGTGTTATTAAGTTAAAAAGTTTATAAATCAGGTATAATAGCTATAATATACTTTAACAATAAACGTAGAATTAATACTTACAAAAGCTTTACTTTTCAGGTATGTATAATTTATGATTATTCACTTTATATTTTTCAATTAAACAATACATTACATAATATATCATAAATACTTGAATAGTTTAATATATACATTATTTATTAATATCAGTTATGGCAATCATAATTTATAGGATGCATTCAATAGATATAAAAATGATTTTTTCTATTAATTAATTTATATATATTTCTAAATATAAAATAATTATTCAATAGTTTAATGATAAATTCACATTAGAACGGTCAAATATCAATGATTTAAAAATATGTTTTGCCTTTTAAATGAACTAGTTGTTTTTTTGTTGAAAGTCAAATAAAAAAAATACTATATTGGTTATGAAGTATTAGTCAATTAAAAAAAATATTTGATAAATAAACAAAAATTATCTGTAGGTCAAATATTAGGTCGTCAAAACAAGTGAGAATATTTGTATTTTATCAATTATATAATATACTTACAGCATCAGTAGGCAATTTTTCAATCCTTTCCCAATCAACTGATGGGCCAGATTCTTCCAGGAAACGTTGAAATAAACGTGAAAAGGACGTAAATTGAGATTTTACCAAATATTTTTTATCATCTGATGTAGTTGTTAGTAAAGTGGTCATTTCTTTTTCTAGTTGTACCAATGAATCGCGTTGAGTAACTTCTTTGAACTCTTTCAAGTCTATACTTGAAGGTACATGAATGTGTCCTTTTGGCTGTAAATAAAAAGTAATAATGTAGAAATAAAAATAAATGTAACTAAATAGTAAAATATTTTGATTACATTATTAAACATGGCTTGAATTGTGATGCGTTATTATAATATACAAAGTATACAAATGTTCGACACGCATTTATATTACCAAGTGTTGTACCTTGGACCGCTTGTACCTTGGACTAATGT
Organism: Macrosiphum euphorbiae; assembly: GCA_949089665.1. Lineage (NCBI taxonomy): Eukaryota > Metazoa > Arthropoda > Insecta > Hemiptera > Aphididae > Macrosiphum > Macrosiphum euphorbiae. The sequence continues at coordinate 4,062,253 of CARXXK010001085.1, read as the reverse complement.
AATGTAAATATTTTATAAAAATTTATTGGAGGAAAACAAAATCTCATGGATGAAATTTACGTTATTAGTCCTACTCACAATGTAGAGAAGATCTTCTCAACATCGTGTTCCTACTTCAATAAATAATTTAGATAATGATAACAAAAATGAGCGTATTTTTTGATAAGGAGCAAAACGTTGACGTGGACCCGATGATCGAATCAAGGTTGAACGTGGTCTGGTCGAAGTGTCTGGTTTAGATTGTGATGATAAAAAAAAAAACACAAACACTTTATGGATGTCACTTTAGATATATGTATTATATTACGACCAAATATGAATACATGTGCCGCTCGGGCGATGAGTTTAACGTCGGACGATATTATGCTATCGGTCCGATAATCGAATCATAACCACTGTCCTTTTCCGCCGACCATTGTACGTCTTACCCGACCCCGTCCCGCCAGGCCATGACTGGTTCGGTAGGAGTGTCGACCGGGTCAAGGTGCTTGCGTCCCGTAGTGGTGGTTGGAGATAACATAGACAGGACGGCAGCCGCTATAGTGCTTGTACTTACAATTACTGCTGGCAGCGTCAAAATTTTCTTATCACAAAAAAATAAATAATTTTTGAATTTTAAAACACGATTAGTTGTGTTCCAATTAGTGTTAAACTAATAAGGTACGTCCCCGGTTCAAATATCAATTTAATAAAATAATGTGAATAGTATTAAACAGTTCAGAATAATATATAATTTTTTGTTTTATTTTTAAATAACATTTAAATAATATAATTACCTAAATTAATATTAAAGTTCTATAATTAAATTTTTGATTTTAATTTACTGGTATATAAATTACTATTATTAGGTACATAAATAGGTATATAAATATTAAATTCAATATTTAAAATAACGTTATATCTTTAGATCACTTAGATAGTAGATACACATATTTGTCTTGCAGTGGGGTTTTAAAATTAAAATAATAATAATCCATGAAAAGGAATTTATTTGAATGCCATCAATAGATAGTATTAAATACAATACAACAGTATAATTAATATTTTGAAGTATAAACATAGTCAATAGTCTTATAATTTTCAATAACATAAAAAATAAAGTGCTTTATTTACTAAAAATGGCATCATGTTTCTTGAAAATTTGTACTTTAAATTAATAACAAATGTAAAAAAAAGATTGTAAAACATGCAAATTTAAGTAATAAAAATTACCTTAACAACATTAGTGGAAATATTTATTCCCGAGTATCCGACATTCGTTTCCTCGACCATTTTATCTAACAAAATTTTACAAAATATATTTTACTTTACACGAATACAACGTCAAGCAAACATCCGTCACTATGAACACAACATAAACTGGCCTTCCCTCACTCATAAAACAAGTTTTTATACAGCTAACTCATGTAGTATTTGTACAGCCTTTATCTAATCTGCAAAACGCAATATTGTACCGTGTGGATCGAAGACTCTCAATAATAATAATATATTAGTACTACAAACGTTTTTTTCTTTCCTTCTATGGTTTTTAAATAGTTATACATTAAGTCTCTATCAATATTTCAATTACCAATGTTATCTTATATCCATAATTCCACTATTAATCGACCGTGACGTGAATAATGAATAATAAGGAAAAAATGACGTCTTTGAATAAATAGTAATTTGTAACATAATAATTAATTTTAATTATAATGAATACAAAAAGCCTGTCTACATTCTAGATCTAGAAAAAACGTCAGTTAGGTATAAATGTATAATATTATTTATAAAAATAATAAACCGTTTTATCTTTATATACTGTTAGTACCATTATAAATTATTAGGTACTAGATTCTTATAAACGTGTTATGAGAATTCTTACCTCTTCATTATGAAAATGTAATTGGTTGAAAATTTGATACTCAATCATTGTTGTGTTAAATTATACTTTTTAAAATAAAATAAAAAATGTTTGAATAACAATTAAAATATGTACACAAAAATATAATAATATATAATTAACATAAAATTAATGTACGTGCAAATGTAAAATGTTTTACCTACAACTATTGCGGTAAATTATGAGTTATGACCAAATCAATATTCGAAATTATAAGAACTAAAACATAATACAGATATTTTTTTATTTTAGTTGTAAAAGTTGAGAGATATGAGTGCTGTAAATTTACCAGTTAAATTTTTAAAGGTAAAAAATGTACCGTAAATTTTACCCATTTTTTTCACAGGAAATTATTTTTTACCAAAAAAAATGTTGTGTGGCCCCTCTAATTAAATGAAATCCAAAACGCCTAGTCTGAATTGTAAAGAGATATCTTTTTTATCAACTGATACAGTGATATTATCATTTATAATATTGATATACTTGTTATTGTTTATATAGTTTGTTATAGACTATAGGTAGTATCAATATTCTGCCAACCCTATTTAATGTTAAAACATTAAATATCAGTAGGTAATTATGAAACATTTTATATAGGCAGATCGCAGATACCAAAAAGCCAGATAATATTATGATATTGATAATATACTGTTAATTATTATTATGATAAAAGTCAAGTCTAAATATACATGTTTTGACCTAAAAAGTAATAAAGGTTATGTGAATTTTGATAGTTTAGTTTAATTTAAATTATTTAATATTTGTAATATGAATAATTAAATATTCATATTTCATAAAATGTACTAATTACTAATGTCTAATACAGAACATAATATATATTATCATATTTTAGTTTTTTGTTAATTAATGTTATTATTAGAAAGAATTAGATTTAACAAGTAGGTATACAACATTAGTACCCAATAAAAATGGTATTTACTAATGTGTAATAGAAAAAAATAACAATGGCTCTGAGATTTAGCTATTTTACCATTTTTACCACTTTATTGGTAAATTTACCGTAAAATTTACCTCTAAATTTACCAATATTTTATTTTACGTAAATTCTCCATCTCTATAAAAGCTATCATATTTGACACGTTAAACCAGTTACTTCAAAAATATCCAAATACTTTTATAAAAAAAAAACCAGGATTGAACTTTACACCGTGGCTATTAGACGTGCTAACGACGAGTATAAAGCTCAGTCTACACACGGCTAATATTCCAGGCTAGATAAGTAAGATAGTATTCCGGGTGACTATTCTGACTATTCTTTCCTGACAAGCTACACAGTGGTGGATATAAGGATATACGGAGGGTGGGATATGGGGGATAGATCCCCCTCCAGTAAACCATAGGTAAAAAAAAAATTTTTTAAATCCTTAGTCACAGTATTTTTTATAAGCATTTAAAGTTCAAAAATTGAAAAAATATGGAAAAATCAAGAAAATTAACAAATTATTTTGAGTTGAGAATTCATACAATTTTGTCTTTTTAATCTAAGATTTAAAAATGTAATACAAGATTCCTTATAAGATTATCTACCTCTAACAAAAAAAAAAAAAGTCTATAAGAAAGTCAAATTAAAATTTTATAAGCGTTTGAAATTCAAATTTTTACAACATTGGATATTCACTCGATTTCTTATGTAGCGATTTCCTTAATTTGTTGTAATTCAAAAAAGAATAACTGTAGATACATGAAAATTTCACTGAATGTTTATTTTATCAATTCTTATACTTGATACAATTTTCAAAATATTTTGACTTGTTTTGAGCTGTTTACGGACAATTTTATTATTTTTTTTTCTATGAAAATCAATAAAGTTTTTTATGTTGGCCAAAAAGTGTAAAAATTTAATACAAGGCTCCTGATATATTGAAACAATAGCTGTTAAAAAAATAAATAGTCACAATTTTTTTTTATAAGCATTTAAAAATCGAATTTTGACAAAATTTATCAAATTTAAATTTGAATAATTATTTAGTAGTTAAAAATGTATAAAATGTTTAACTTTTATATCTAAGGATTGAAAATTTAAAACAAGCTTCCATTTAAGTAGTTAACTCTGTTACTAAAAAAATACATAAACATAGTTTATTTGTTAGTCATTTTAAGTTCAAATTTGGATGAAATTACATATTAAAAACCTAGAATAACTATTTTAGTTATTCTGTTGTGATTGTATAATATTATTCGTTTGTAGGCACTTAAAACTTCTTAAGTGTACTATTATATATGTATGATAGTATTCCGGTTTGTTGTTGATATATAACACGTTATGAGTACCTAATATATATTGTGATATGATTAATTTGTAATTTAGTATATGGGTAAATTTTCTTTTTAATACCTTAGATAAGTATATAATATGTCTTATACCTAGACTGACATACCATCTCCGTTCAGAATCGTTTTTCTTATACAATGGTATTATATAATTTAATTCAAATTTAATACCATAGATTATACAGTGACCCGCTTTTAATCTACTGTACAGCAGAGTGACATCCACTTGCCTACCTACTGTACAGCAGAACGATATCCACTTTCCCACCTTTTTTATTTTACTTTTCAATTTAATATAGTTATTTTTCTAGCTTTCCTTTGCCTTGATTTTTCGATTGGCATTGTTGTCTGTTCATATGACAGTACAAGTAAAACCCGATGAAGTCATTGATGCAATGGCACAGTCATCAAGAAAATTAAATCTAGTTTCGTAAATTTAGTATAGAATAAAGCTTATATACCTATACATATTATTTATGAAAATATTTTATATCCCCCCCCCCCCATGAGAAAATCCCAGATCTGCCACTGAAGCTATAGGCTAATAGCCAATGCCAATTACATTTTTACTTATGCCAGGAATTTCAAGCAAGATCGACGATGGGCGAAACTACCAGCTACTATACTAGTTCATAAAAAAAGAACTTATTACTAGCTCTTTCACTAGTTAGCTAGCGAAAACCTAATCAATCTAGTTCTGTTCACATGAAGCTAGAGATATTAACTAACCACTACCTTGCTATCCTAGCATTAAATACTAGACTTGTTTATATCGGCCATTATTCATAGGCAATATTGAATAACTAGAAAGTTTAGCTACTGAATGTTATACTTAGAGGCGTGTTTAACGAGGGTGAAAGGGGGCATTTGCCTCCGGTGGCAAAATTTGAAAATATTTCATAGGTAGCATTCACATACTAATTGTTCATACAGTTTTTGGTTTTTTCGTAGGTAATTAATTAATTTTTTCACCAGTGATTAAATATGTTATAAATTTAATGTTAAAAGATTTAAGTATTTTAAGAAATATATTTTTAAGAATAATAAAACTTATTTATTTATACTTATAACTTATTCATTCACAGTCGATCTACCTTTAATAATATCGAGTACTTTTTTAACGCATTGTGCATCGTATTCTTCGAGCTTTTCAATTACCTTTTGGTATTTTATAAAATATTTTGCGTAATATAAAGCAGCAGCTATCCATGTACCCCACCTTGTTATTACTGGGGCCGGAGGTAAAGGTATATTTTCCATTTCATCTTTGAAAATTGAAATTCTACTCGGTGATTTTAAAAATATTTTTTTTCCATTATTGATTAAAATATTAATGTTAGGAAATAATTCACGAACTTTTTCAGCAATTAGATTACAGGCATGTGCAATACAAGTCACATGTATCATATTAGAATAAAACAACTTCAAAGATTTTCCTGATTTTACCATGTACAGAGCTGCGTCTGTCAATAAGAGTAATACGCGTCTTTCCATGCCTACATCCGTCCATAATAATTTTAATGAGTCATTTATGAATTGACTTATAGTTTCGTTATTCGTTTTATTTAATTGTTTGGATGCCAAAAGATAAGGTCGCCCTGCATAATCCTTGTTTAAGACACCCACAAGTAAATTAGCGATGTATAAGCCCCTCGCATCAGTGGTCTCATCAACTACAACGTAAATAAAATTGTTTCCAATTTTTTCTTTTATTTCGTTCATTGTCTTTTGATAACAAATTGATAAATAATTTTTCCGCAATGAGCTTTCGTCAGGTATAGATTGATTGATTTCTTTCACAAGCTATTTGTTTTCCACATGCGTTACAAAATATTATTTTACCATCCGAAGTAAAATCTTCTGCGTTTTTGTTTGCACAGGAAATCCACTCACGTATTTTAGAACTAAAAGAACTACTAACTTTTGGCATTTTTTTTTATATTAGTATAATTTTTTCGGTACGGTAACTAAACAATGTCGACGTCAATTGCTAGGTTGTGACTCGAGAACCGTTACTAAATGTTCATTTCATAGTTTTTAGGTACAATGTTATATTATAAAATTAAATATAACATCGATGATAACGATAAAACGATTACTGAGTGATTAGATTACAGCAGGCAAGCTATTTTCAATACGACAGAATTGCGTCGACCATTTCTAATGTATTTATGTAACATATAATACGTATTTTAAATTGAGATACCTAGAACTGTGTCGCTACTTCGACATCCTACCGACCAACATTTTTTTGTGACAGCGCATTCATTGAAATATGCAACGAATATGAATTGATAGAAAAATATGCATTTACGGTCAAATATGCAAAAATATGCAAAATAAAAATTTAGCAATGGATTCCAATTAGTATGATTCGTAAAGATTATTGACAAAAATTTAAAAAAGGGAAAAGGAAAAAAATATGCAAAAACATACAAATCCGGGCTCTACTTATAAGCATAAGCATAGATCTTATTCGAATGATTACAATATTAACACACATTAATGCGTAAACACAGTCGAGACTCGACGGAGGAGGATATTGGTACAGTGTACACACGTACAGTTATAATTGTAGTAAATAGAAATAATATGTATCAACACTATTAATTATAAAATATAGTTGATAGTTCTCCTTATATCATATCATATTATAGGTATATGCGTACCTGTATTGTTAATTCATAAAAATACTTAGAAACGACGCAAGCGGGCAACTTCTCAATTTCCAGTAGTGATTAATTATTAATTAATTTAAAAAAATTGTTTACATATAAGTATATGACAGAACTATCACTATATTATTAAAGTGCTCATTAGTAGGTGGGGTTGTAGACAGTTGGTTGTAAATTGTAATGGTTTCAAGTGTACAAGTGTAATTTGATTTTATATTTGAAAATAATGTCTTCAAAAAGAGCAAAATTAGGTGGCGCTGAATATAAAAAGAGCAAAAGTAAAACAACCAAAAATAGAAGAGTTAAAACGAAAAACTACAAAATTACAAACTTTTTTTACGTCATCAGTGTCCAGTGGTAAGTACTTACCTATGCCTATACGAATAATTATTATTAATTATTTATGATGTGGCAAAATATGTGTGCATCCGGCGGCATTACACCTTAATTAAACTATACACATTTAGACTGTAAAAAAATATATTGCGTAGTGGAGTCTAAATTTATATTATATAGAACAGGGTATACTGTTTAGTAAATACTATTTACAATTAAATACGAAAGTATATTGCTTGTATAAAAAGTTGGGAGGTGTTACGGAATTGAATTGGTTAATACAAAATACATACGTAATTGTCTAATTTATTTTTTATTATTAATGGATTTTATACCTACTAAGAATAAGTAATTCATATTAGTATTTATAAATTTATTTTAATCAATGGTATTTGTTGCTGCCACAACATAACAATAAAATAGTAGGTAATATAATGTAAATTAAATATTATAAGAATATAGGATATCGGTCACGGGGGAACAGCTGGTCACACACACACACACACTGCAGTTTTAGCGGTGTGTGTGGACTTTTATATGGAAGCACTTAGGTATAATTATTTCAAATTAAATTAAACCAGTTACACGTGTGGCACATGTATCATAAAATATATTCAAATATTTTTTTATAAATCAGCGTAATTTTAATCGTACTATAATTTAACACACACTAAATAACGCATGGAACAATCACTTTTCATGACCGTCCAATGATGACGTCAATTGGACACGTATTTTTACAACAGGAGGCATTTATCTTTTGTAAAACGAGACTACTACTAATACTACAGGAGGCAAAAGACTAGCAAAAAAAAAAAAAGACAAATCGACGGAGTATAAGGTGTATTATATGTTTATTATTGTGTTGTAAATATAACAAAGCAGCCATTATGTTAATGCAGTGGAGCTGCAAGTACACGCGGGACAGCCACCGACGAGCGTCATCACCGGAGGGGGCCGTTGGTGACGGTGAATATAAATATATTTTTACCCAAACCTAAATACACACACACGGGCGCCGGGCACACAATGAAAACATCATCCCCCGGAGAGTGTACATTAAATATAATAAAATAACCTTTTTAAACTGCCAATTTCACATGCGTCGAAGCCTAACCTATTACCTAACCGATTTCAAATATACTTATACAATACACCGCGGTGGCCCCCTTTTATAACAATAGTTATTATATACACACGTCAAGCTTAAATATAGTATTTATATATATTTATAATATTATGTCTTTATAATTGGTACCTTCATTATACTTTTTAAATAATTAGGTGGATTCAAGTGCAACTACTTGATAACCACTAACCACTAACCACTCTTCATCACATCAACAACTCATAAAAACCCTCCACTTCACTACCTTGTTAACACTTCTAAGTGTTTAAACCACCTAGATCCCTGTTCACCACCCCAAGGGGTTGAAGTAAGTCTTTGTGAAGATTTTTGTTAGTTAAATACCAAGCAGCAAAGCTATTATTACTTTTTAGACATAGGCATATGCATATTGTTTTTGTTGTGATCCATGGCTATACGGATTCATATTATACGTATTATATTATATTATATTATACGCGATAACCATGATTAGAATATGTTAAACTCAACTATAGTCTATAAATACTAGTTTGACTTTACACAATATATAAAATGAAAATCTAGTATATTAGAAATTGAAAATCACGAGATGTTTAAGTTTCACCACATTGAATGTATAAATTATAGTAAAATTATTTTACATCTCTACGAAAACAACAACTTTTAACGACCACATCCAAAATACACCTGCAAAATACTCGAGACGTCCCTTCTCAAAGGAACTGACATCGGTTTACCTATCCTAACCAGACGGTTAATATATAAATTTGTATTTGCTGTAACTTTAATAGACCATGGATTAATTTTGTTTTCTGGGTGGGCTACATCCCTCCAGCATCACCCATAGATAGGCCACTGCTAGAATATAATATCTTTAAGGCTCCTATACAAATTTCACCCAGAGTAGTAAGATCGGGTAATAGCACTTATTTTACGCAATAAGTAATTTCACAATTATTATTAGCATTAGGAATCCAAAGTAGGCCAACGAGTCAGGGAGAAGTAGAAAGGGGCCAGTCCCATAGCTAGGATGGTGTTTAAAGGGTTAAGCCCCCCAGTTAAATCTCAATTGAAATGGTCAAAACCTGTCATGGGCATGAACTCGTTTCTTTAATCTACGACGATTGTAGTATTCAGTATTGTTTATTAAATTATTACGATAAGGTACCTACCAAACTGAGTGCTATAAATTACAGCAAGCACTATATAAATAGGTATTAAAACAGGTACAACGAATTTTTAATTTTAAATAATTATTTTTTTAATTATTTAGTATTTATTTATTTGTTCGTTTTAGATTCTGAGTTGAATGTTTTGTTTTTACAATGATGTGTGTTTTATTTTAAATATTTAAATATCTATTTGTGTCTGTCATCACCTTTTAGGACAGTAAGAATGTTGAGGTGTTTCCAGACATTTTCAGATTCCATTTTTTTTTTTAGTTTTTTTTTTTCTATAAATGTCAATAAAGTTGTATTTCGGGGCAAACAGCTTGAAAATTTAATTCAACGCTTCAGATATATTGTAACAATATTGAAAAATATTAAAAATACGTAGGGACAATTTTTTTGTTATACGCATTTAAATTTTAAAGTTTGATTTTTAACAGATACCTATCAAATTTAAAATGGAAAAATTGTTTTGTAGTTAAAACTTTGTAAAATTTTCAATTTGTATAGCTAAAGATACACTGATTAGCTTTTGTGAAATGTCAGTTCAATGATCAATCAATTTTATGTACTTTTGAGTAATATTTCATCACATTTCCTAGGGTCGTAGAGTTTTTTCTGGGATTATTAGTCTTTTTTTCCCGGTGATTTTTATTCCGAAATTCACTGTGCCCAAGTAACACCGGATATTCATAGGATTGTCTGTCAGTCTTCTTTTTCGTTTGTTCTATTAATAATAGATTTAAATATGATATAATTATTCTTTGGACGATGGTTTGCAATTATTTTTAATCATAATAATCTATGTGTATTCAAGTAATCATTCAAAAGATTATTCAATATGGAATATTCATATATATTATGGTATAGCTCATTTAATGAATATTCCAGAGAATATCCATCAGGTCATAATATATTAATATTCATTTTTTATTAATTGTTTTTAATTATACAATGAATAATCCAAAAAGCATAATCTTTGATACGTATCAAATGGGGAATATTCTATGAATAGTAATCTATTACTCGTTATCTTTAAAATATAGTTCGAATTAAACGACCGGGGATTCCCAGTTTAACCGAAAATTTGTTATCTGCGCTCGTGCGTATATGTGTGTGTGTGTACTATATGTATTTATATTGTGAATTGTGATCATTACTGATTTGCCAGTTGCTGTTCATTAACGTCAAAATTATTGTCATTGTTGCAACTTGCAGTATTATACACTGGCATATTATTGTGGTGCGTGGTAAGTTATTATTTATTATAATTACAATGATTACTAGGTATGTACACTAATTAATTTATTCTTTTACAATAATAATAACAAATAATTATTTTTAAAAAATCACTGCATATTATATAGGTACGTCATGTTTCATTGAATTACAGATAGGTACTACATGATAATATTGTTTTGTATTATTATTAATTATAATCAGTAGAGCTTTGATGTTTATGGTTAGGTATTGCTTAGCTTTTTTATATTAGTTACTTATGCCAAGGTAGGTAGGTAGGTGTTTATATAAAGTGAAGTAGGTACTGAACATATACCTATTAACTAGTTAATACTAGTTAACTTATTAGTTGATAGGTCTATGGTACTGAAGTACAACTCAAATTTGATTCATGCATCATAGGTACAATCGATGATAGATTACAAAGCCACAATTTGTTTACCTAAATTGACAATTTATAGTAGTACATGTTTCACAATTTATATAGTTGCATATTGATTGTTTTTATTTTTTTATTTATTGAATAAATTTCCAACTACAACAGTATTACGTTGTACAAAATTAACATTATAACAAAAACAGTTGGTCAAATAATCCAAGCCAATGGCTGTGTGGAGATGAGAGTTCTAATAATATAAAATAATTACCCTTCTAATTCATTCATGAAAATTGAATTTACATTCAAAGATAATAGATCATAACTATAGTAAAATATATTAACAAATGTATACAATAAAAATCTTAATAAATGTCAAATTGTCATGTATTATAATATGTATAGTTATTTAATTCAATATTATGATACTTAATGTTATGATTACCTACTATTAATTTTAAATTGCAAAAATGAGGATTTATCATAATTAATTTGAAGTGAATTATTATCCAACCAAGATTTAACATTTTTTAGGCTAATGCTCATTTTTTCATCAATACTATTCAGTCACTACTAAATATGAATTCTGGTATGAATTATTGATAAAAAATCAAATTAATTATATTTCATTTTTTTTTTAATAATATTTTTATTTTTATATTATATAGGAAAATGCACATTCTAAAAAAAATATTATTATTTTGTTCATTTTCTGTGGCCTTATATACTTTAATAAAATATAGTATTCTTCAATAGTTACCTACCTAAATATATTTAGGTAAAATAAAAAAAATCTATTTTTTCTTATACATTCATTAAAAACTGCTATTTAAAATACATATTTTATTGGGGTACATAATTACTATGTTCCTAATTGGCTTCCTATACAAATTTTATAATGTTTGATTTATTTTATAGTTATTCTTTGAAAGTGTCCATGTGTAAGTAACATTTTTAAATCTAAGTAGGTAATATACTTATAGGTACCTACCTCAATTTTTTTCTTAAAATGCCAGAGTTGTAATTTCATTATTTATTATTAGGGTTATTATTATACATAATCAAATATGGATTCTGAAAAACAATATGCTAATAAGAAAAAATGCCCATCATCGTCCAAGTCACAATTTAATAAAAATATAAGACAACAACTTCAAACTTTAGACTGTATTAGAAAAAACAATGCAATATTATCTAGTAACTCAACTATTAAATATACTAGAACAAGCATCCAAACTATCCCTCATTCTAGAGACATGACAAATGATTTATTTACTATTGAACAAGACATTCCCAATCCTGCTAGTGTTTCCAAACAACCTTTGCAGACGATCACAGTAAACAATGATTTAACTTCGCCTAGAATTATTTCAACTGAATTAGAATCCAGTATACCAGAAAATTTTGAAAATAATTTGACAACAAATGCAGACATTCCTGATCAATTGCGAGCATGGGCAATAAGAAATAAAATTACTCATGTTGCTCTACGCGAGTTATTGTTTATACAAAAGCAAATACCTGAATTGAGAACTCTTCCAAAAGATCCCAGAACCTTTTTGCAAACACAGAGAAGAACTATTTTGCGTGACATTAACCCAGGAAAATACTATCATTTCGGTTTACAAAATGGCATTGTAAATATTTTGGAAAAAGTTGATCTTTTAAATATTCCTGATGTGATAAATGTTGGTATAAACATTGATGGATTACCTCTTAGTGATTCATCTTTAAGCCAGGTTTATCCAATTTTATGTTTAGTTACTAATGTTAAAATTTTATTGCCTTTGAATATTTTTTGTATTGGAATTTATCACGGTTACGATAAACCATTAGATTTTAATCAATTATTGGAGGAATTTGTAAATGAGGCTGTTAATATGACTTTAAATGGTATATATATAAATGGTAAACATTTTAATTTCAAAATTTCCATGTTATTGTTTGATGCTGTTGCTAAAGCAAGTGTACTTAAAATCAAAGGCCATAGTGGATATTCATCATGTACAAAATGCACACAGGAGGGAGAATATTTAGACCATGTGATTTTTCCAGATATTGAATTTATAAAGAGGACTGATGAAGATTTTGTTAATCAATCTGATCCAGAACACCACACTGGTCATTCTATCTTACAACAAATTCCTAACTTAGGTCTAGTAACTGATGTTCCTCTAGATTATATGCACCTGATATGTTTAGGTGTTGTTAAAAAGCTATTGGTCAACACATGGTGTTTTGGGCGGCCTCCTCATAAGTTACAATCGAGTACAGTTGAAAAAATATCAGAAACATTATTGAGTTTAGTAAGATATATTCCACATGAATTTGTAAGAAAACCAAGACATATCAAAGAGGCTAAAAGGTTTAAAGCAACTGAATTTCGTCAATTTTTATTATACACTGGTATAATAGTTTTAAAAAATAATTTAGATAAGAATAAATATGAACATTTTTTAACATTGCATGTTGCTATACGTATTTTATCATCTGATGTGTTGATGAAAACTATGACTGACTATGCTGAAGAGCTATTAAAGCATTTTGTTCTGTCTTCAAAATTAATCTACAGCCCTAAAATATTGTCACATAATTTCCATAATTTATTGCACATCACTGATGATGCCAGAAAATTCGGAAATTTAAACTTGTTTAGTAATTTTTCGTCTGAAAATTATCTTCAAAAAATTAAAAAACTGTTAAGAACTCATAATAATGTACTGTCACAAATTGTACATAGATTATCAGAAGAAAATAATTTACATAAATTACCTATTTCACATAAAATAAATATTGGAAGTTTTAGGTGTGCAAAAGAATATAATAATGGAATTTTAGTAAATGATACTTCAGACCCTCAATATAAAGAAGTAATTTTTACTAATTTTAAACTTGGTTTAAATCTACAAGATTCTTGTTGTAGATTAAAATGCAACTCTGTTATTGAAATTGTAAATTTTGCATATTGTCATAAATTGAAAGAAGTGGTTGTTATTGGTCATATATATAATAATGTGTATGACTTTTATACAAAACCTTTGTCTTCTTCAATAATTGGAATCAATGTTGTTGGTAGTTTAAATGAAAGTTATTCATATTGGCCTTTATCAAAAGTGCATCAAAAATTAATTCGTTTGCCTTATAAAACTGAATTTTTAGTAATTCCATTGCTACACACATCTGAAATGCTATAATAATATTTGAAATGCAATTGCAAAATTAATTTTATACACTTGTAAATATTGTAAAGAATTATAAAAATTTTAATAGGCGTTTTACCATTTTTTATTTTTTTTTTACTTATGATGAATTGGTTTACTAATATTTATATTTTATATAACTACTATAAACCATTTAAGATCTACTATTATACTTAACCTATATTTTACAAAATGAATTTCCTAGATAGAAGATGACTGGTTGGTATGTGGTGAAATTCACCAAGGAAAAAAACCTCATTGAAGTTATTCCCAGTAACTGGATACACAATTTTAAAGAATGCTTATGGCCCGAAAAACTGGGAACTCTAAAATTGCAAGCGGCAATTAAAAATAGGTCAAGACCAAGCGATGATTGGAAGTTACACCCAATTAAAGTGATATCCAAACAAATGTATTCCAATTATAGTGATGCTTCAAAATGTGCTGACAAAACACTTGCTTTAACTTCATCAGCCTCAGAAACTGAACTAACTCAAAATCAATCAATTAACAAACGAAAAAGAACTTGTATAAAGCTGATAACTATAATGGATTAAGTAGTAGCAGTGATGAAGAACAATCAACAGATCATAATATTCCTGACTTTCCAAATTTCACTAGTAGTAAGTTAATATTGATATTTGATTATACATTATGTCAACCTTATAACATCATACTCATTATTCTATCTCTGGTTAAACCTGTAATATTTATGATACATTTTCTATTTAGAAATTTCAGTTTTTCAGGAAATAGATGGAGACATAGTTGAAGAGGGAACAAAAAGCAATATATATAACAACAATTACCATAATCAAGACTCATTTGTTAACAATACCAATTCACTGATAGAACAACCAGACAATTTAAGTAAGTGTTGTGATCTTATATAATCTAGCCAATATTTTATTGTGTTATAATATTTAAAATATGATATTCTAAATATAAATTTAATATATCATATATATATATTATATAATGTACAATTTTAGCAGGTACTTTCTGAGTTACTGTATATCTAAATTTTAAAACAACTGTTCATGTATATTATATTTAGTACTCATTAAATATGAGTAGGTAACAGATTGAATATATTATTAAATATTTGTAAGTACATACTATTAAATTGTAATGTGTTCCAAAAGTTAAGATTAAAATCATTGGTTGTAAAGACGTGATCAGAGTGTTACTCTGCCATACACTATGATATAAATATGAATTAGAGTAAATTAAATTGTTATGTTATCATTTTTTTCAGCTGTATGTCAGTCAGAAGAGAATGAAGACTTATTATTGCAAGAATTGGAAGCTGTTACGGATGTTCAAGATGAAAACTCATTGTCTGTACATAATGAATATCCCAGTTCATTATTGGTTGAAAAGAAAGATTGCGATTCAGGTAAACTTGTATAGTTTTTTTTTTTTTTTTAATAATGCCATCAATTAAACTATAATATAACTAAATAAAAATAGTGATTAAATGAAACAAGTTTCGATACTTTATATGAAACTTAAAAATGTAATACAATTTATATTATAGTGAAATAGTATGTGCTATAAACTATAATACAATACTAAATTATAGTTATGTAATGTTTCACCTATTTAACATTAAATAGAAGTACAAACGCAAATCATGAGGCAATTAGTTACATTGAATGCCAGGAGTAAAGAGCACGGCGAATATTTGCACACCATATTAATGATTTTGAATGACATTCAAGAAAAACAAAAATCATCGGATAATCAACCTGCAACTCCCTCGTCCATGCTTGAGTTTGAACCGATATATGAAACGCTTCCAGTAACTAATGAAGAGTCCTTAAATTTATTACAACAGGCTCTTACCAATGATCAGACTCTGTTTAACAAAACTGTAAGTATTTGTTAAGTATTAATTATAAAATATAATTTTTAATACTATCTTGTTCATTAAAACATAGGTAAAAATGTTGTCCTTAATTGGAGGAAGTGACATTAAAGAGTCAGTGAGGCGGATATTAAGAAAACTAATATCAAATGATTATGCCAAACAGTTTAGTTATACTGGTCACAAAAGCTCCAAACATGCATTTAACAAAACAATTTTGTCATCACTACTTATAAGTATGTAACTATTTAATTAACTTTTATTATGTACACAGTTTAATATTTCAACAGGGCCACAAAACATTGAAAAATTGAGACATTTATTTACTATTCACCCTATTCAATTGAAAGCTTATACCTATACTATATCTCTTAGATTATAATTATTTTAAAAATACCTACATAGTTTTCTTCAAAATACATTGGTTTAAAAAAATAACTACTCATTATATTGTACTAGTTTCAAAGATGAGAAATAATAATAGTTTAGCTTATTTTATCAACCAATAATAAGTTATAATGTACATGGTAATTGGTAAATCTGTGTATCTGTATGTGTGTGTGTGTGTGTGTGTGTTTATTTTGTTGAAATTTTAATATTTTATAATTATTATTATTATACTCCACCAACCTGTCTAAATAAAATAAATGCATATTCAAATGTAATATTAATTTGATGAATGTTAGGTTTTTTTTTGTTGAACTGAAATTGACATATCAAAGATGCGCAGTCGTTCCATAATATAATTTTACACTAAATTCAATTATTTAGTAGGAATAATAAATATACCTACCTAAAAAATCTAAAATTAAATATGAGATAGAATTTATTTTTTAAAAGTACTTATTATTAATATACACATAATTTTTTATACTATATTATTTCTAAGATATTGTTTAAGTTTTTATATTTAATATTTGAATGCAATTACTAATTTTACTAACCCGCTGATAAATTCAAATTACTTTTAATTAATAAATATATAAAATAGTTATTTCTAGTTCTTATTACTAAAAGTCTATTCAAACTAGTAGATTAATAACTAGTCATTTTAATATATTTGAATAATTCTGTATAATTTTTTTAAATAATAATAAGTTATTGTTATGATAGGTTGAAAATGATTATACATTTATACAAATAAAATATAATGCAAATTTGAGTAATGGTATTATTATCTTTGTTTTATTTTAGAAGCTATACATTCAACCAGCAATTTGGCTGATAGATCAGTCAAAGAAGTAGAAACAATAACAAGCATTTGGCTGAGCAAAGCCAGCGAAAGGGCAAAAAATAATAACTAGGTTTAATGTATTTAATATTAAATTTAAATAATATTTAATAATATTTTGTTTTGATTTATATAATATACCAAGTATAATAATATGAATATTAATTTTTTAACAAATGTTTTACCTTTTTTTTTTTCTGTTTGAACCGGCGGTTATTACTTAATATTACTTCCGCGGCGTCGCCATCGTTTATTGAAAACAGCACACAACGGCCGATGGCCAAAATGAGGGTAGGTGGGACAATACCCCACCTAGCCCCCTACCAACAAATGTTTTGCCTAGGTATTTTAATTTTTATGTTGGACTACTTGATAGGGTTTGAGGTATTGATTTGTCTAAACTAAATACTGTCTCAAAAATGTTTAAAATTAATTTTTTTAAAGTAAAATATTAATAATAAAATAAATAACATAATATGTCAAACCATCAAACAAATCATCCTCTAAAATGTTTGTATTAAATGATTTTACTCTAAGATAAATCAAAAACATAGAAAACAATTTTACAATTTTAATGCGTTTCATCTATGATTCTGTTCTTATATATCTATCTGAGAGAAAACACATATTGTGGTGACGTTCTCTCAATTTTAACATACAATTATAATTTTGTTACTTGGATAAAGTGGAGGAACCATGGGGTCTGAGAGGGGTTACTTTTAGAAAGTCTTAAATTACTAGGTATCTAGTCAATTAATTTAATTTATTAATTTAAGATACATTTGACAATAGATTGTTTCCATAACTAAACTATATAACAAATCACTCACAATTGCATGTTGTATAACACTAATTTTTTTATTTTTTGGAACGTAATAGCTAACAGATGAGCCCCTCCCCCTAAAAAATTCCTAGATAGCCACTGCTTGGATATTCTATGAATAAGAATAATAATGGATTTTTAGGAATATTCTTTAACTATTGGGTAAGAGTCAATTAGTATTAATCATTTATTGTTATTTGGTTGCTCAAAGAATAACTATTGGATGTCTCATTCAAACATTCATTGGTTATTATGGTAACAATAAATTACGATTATTCCATTATTATTAAATGAATGATTTAAGACACGATATGGATATTCTTGTGGAAGATTCATAACTTATTCTGAATAATTGGAATATTCATAGCATGCCTAAAAGTGGCTCGTTTGTGGATTTTGTAACATTCCATGCTCATTCGTAGATAATGAAATGAAAAATGAAGAATAATCTATAAATATTCCTTATATTCTTTTCGAATATGCTATTAATATCCTATGATTGTCTATGTGTTACTTGGGTGTGTACATTAAAATACCATATACTGAAAAATTATGTATAAGAATCTTAACAAAATACCAACATAAATCGTTTCTTTAAAACAAATACAGGCATACAGCTAATGATATTTACTATATTTATTACAGGTTTTTTCCCTAATTTGTATTTTTGTTATATTATATAACTACATAAGAAAATAAGTACCTATATACTGAGAAATTTTAACTTTTAAAACTTCTAGTAACTAATAGATCCACTTTGCTGCCAGTAAATATATTGTAGTACTTGAAGGTTGAATATTTTTTTTTTTTGCTTTATAAAGTGAATACACAAAAAAAAATTATGTGGTCAATATAATGATTAATGAATATATCTGAGTCGTTTGAAAAATAAAATAATAATAATAATACACATAATATCGTGTCTGCCGTGTTCGACCGTGGGCGTGAGCTACCACCGCATATTCCCCTGGTACAAAATCTGACGCTCAAACGTATCTTTCGTTTTAATTTTTTTCAGATCTCTCCCGGGTGCGATAATGACTGGTATCGACAATGACCGTCTGTCATTGAGTATTGTAATATAAACTTTTACATTAATATAAATTAAATTAAAAATAACCCAATTAAATTATGAACGACGAGCAGGGAAAATATGCAGTACCGGATCTTTTGTTGGGGGTTGGGGTGATCCGGGGGCCCATGCCCAGGCTGCTTATCATAAAGGGGAGCTAATTTCAAATTTTAAACTCTTATTATTTTATGAAAATACAAATGCAATTTTTATTGCTAACTTTTAAGGTCGCTAATATTGTGTTTTATAATTAGTACATCCAGCACTGAAAATATGATTTTGTATTATTATTATTATTGTATTATTGTGGTTATTATTATTATTCTATTATTGTGGTTCTTATTATTATTATTATTATTATTATTGTTACTACTATTTGTATTATTAATATTATTTTCAATATTGTACTATTATATATAATATATTGTATCTGGATCTTACGATCCGTTAGAATTTTAAATAAATAAATAAATAAATAAATAAATATGCATGAAACACGTCCAAAACCCGTATGGACTAATTGTGATTAGATATTATATTAGTTTATTGATGTACATTATTCAAGAGATTTTTGAGTGTATGACAATGTCGTGGCCATGTACGCTATGATAATGTTGTCGAATGAAAATTGTTTTACTTACAAATAAATATGGTTGGACACTATGGTCTGTTTTACGAGACCATGAAATGCAAAGTCTACAATATTAAAGTATACATGTTCAATATACAGATGAAATGTTGACCCCAAATTGAGAAAAATTATTTTCTCATTTTTTCTCATTTTTCCCTGATTTTACTGGCCGAATTCGGTGGTTTAACCTTAATTTAACGATTGTAACACACATTTGCATACCCATTTATTGTAATACATATTGTGGCACGTTAGGCACAACAAAACAACGAACATTGGTAGTTAAATTGGGTCCCGAGCCATCAGGGTCCCATGCCGAAACGCCGCCGTTTTCGACGAGCTGCCGCCCGACACACGGCAGCAAATCGGAATGAAAAAAGATCTCTCCAACGTATAATATTATTATAATTTTTAACCCCATCGGTTTATTATGATTATTTATCTATCACTTTCAACCGCCGTCGGTGTCCCTCCACAGTCCACATAATACACTTTTACTTGTATTATAGTTTTTTGTCTTCATTACAGTTATTGTTTTTTGTAACATTTCAATATTTGATCCCATTCGACATGATCAATGACACTGCTATAGGTGAGTTGCGGCCCGACATGTCATTTACGTGTTGAAGACCGGTGAATTGCGGCCCGGTCATATTTTATCACTAAGTTAATTGCGGCCCGGAAAATTTACTTATTTTCAATTTTGTGCCAGCAGGATTTTATCTAAAGTAGATACCATAACGTCAATAGTTCAAACGAAAAATATTTCAGTGTTAGTCTGTTCACCACTTAGAATCTATATCTACGAAAACTAAGAATTCTGTTTGAGTTTGAGTGTGTTATACAGTTTATTATAAGTGCGTTATGGAGTTTGTAAATAGTGAAAAATCAAAACCAATTATGCTCTACGAATGCTACAAATTTCGTTTCCACAAAATACTAAAAACGATGTACAGCGGTGGCCTTGCAGTGTCAAAAGTTGTAAGTGCTTTTTAAAATTATCTCCTTTAAATAAAATAGTTGACAGTAATACTAATCATAACCACAATAAAAACGACGAAAAAGTCCTAAATAGGCAAATCGTCGTCTCAGAATGAAAAGGTTCTAACGCAATTTATGTAATTGTTCAGGGGAACGTTTTTAAGTAGGACATTGAATAACTTTTTTCACCATAATTACTAAATCGTGAAAATTGTATGCAATATCAAGAAAGTTCCAAAGAACACAACTTTATCTGCAATTTGTCTTTCCTCAATTATTGACTGAGTTAATCATAAAAAACCAAAATATTAGTTTTAGAATTAAAAGCTTTTATGTGTAGAACTTTTTCATTCTGAAAATAAAAATTATTTATTTAGTTAGAACTTTTTCATTCTGATTTGAATCATTTTTTCTATGCAGTGATACCAACTTCTAGTGTAAACTATGTTATAAATTATACATTTTTTTATTATGCAATATTTTTAGTTTTTAAGTTAAGTATTATTATATTATAACATACCCGTATATGTAGGGGGAGGGGGGTCCCCCCACCCCCGGAATTTTTGTTGTTGTGTATGTGCCTGGACATACCTACTATAAGTAATAAGTTACAATTGTATGGTCCATTGGCGCAATTAGTGTAGGGTAGGGGGGTATATTGAAAACGCAACAATATAAATTAAACGGCATAAATCATAATTCACAATAATGAAAAATGTCAAAAACGTAATTCAAATTTAAATGTACCATTTCTTATAATACTAAAGTAGGTACTATATACATGTGGCATGTAGGTATTACCTACCTTATCACCTCAACAAAACAAAAATAGACGGTAAATTTATGCTGGAATACTGGAATAATATTTTATTATGGCACAATAATAATTTATATTGTACCAGTGGTATAACCTTATTATAACGGTACCTTTTCATTCTGAGATATTACATTTAAGACCGTTTAGAACTATTTCATTCTTAATTATTGTTTAGAATGAAAAGGTTGTAACTGATATTTTTCGGTTTCGCGCTTATCATTCACGTTTTTATGAGTTAGAACCTTTTCATTCTCTGTATCTCATTGAATAACCAACGGATCGATCCGATTTCAAGATTGAATTATACAACAAAAAATTATAAATGATTATATGCAAAAAAACCATTTTTCAAAAAAATTGATTTAGAACCTTTTCATTCTGAGGCGACGAAATATTAAGTAATTCTCTGAAAAGAAAAGCCATAGAAGACATTTCTTGCAAACCTTCAAAATTAATTCGTTCAGAATTGAAGAAAGGCGATATATCGACTTTGACAACGAATTATTTATCATTAATTCGACACAATGTTCATCGTGCCCGTTCATTTGTACACCCCCCTCTGCCAAAATGCATTAAAGAATTACATGCTGCTTTAGAGTCTATGAATATCAAAACTAATATAGGTGAGCCATTTTTGTTTATCAACGACAAAGAAAATTTTATAATTGGTTTTTCTACTACACAAAACATGAAAGTGCTGTGCGATGTAAATAAATTGTACGTAGATGGAACTTTCAAAAGCTGCCCTAAACACTTTTATCAACTTTTCACCATTCATGGCCTAAAAAATGATGTATATTTACCAATAGTGTTTCTTTTACTACCCTACAAGGGTAATACCACGTACAAGTGTGCATTTCAACATTTAATTCGCCATTCCATTGGTCTAACGTGCTCTCCTACTAAAGTTGTGATAGATTTTGAACAAGCTATCCACAGTGCTGTAGCGGAAGTCTTCCCTAATGCTAAAATAAGAGGATGTCGATTTCACCTAGGGCAAAGTTAGTGGAGGAAAATTCATAGTTTAGGACTCACGAAAATGTATAACACAAAATATACAGATGAAAGTTATTTTTTTAAAATTTTTTTTTGGTTTGCCATTTTTGGATTCTGACAACGTCATTGATTGTTTCACGGATGACTTTTTAGCAATACTGCCCGCTAAAGATGATTGGGTTGTACAATTTACCGACTATGTTTTCGAAAACTATATATCCCCGGATGCTATGTTTCCCACAAATATTTGGGCACAGTTCTCTGTTAGCTGTAACCGTACCACTAACGGCTATGAAAGTTTTCATTCACATATAAATTCATCGTTCTACTCTAGTCATCCTAACATCTATAATTTTATTGATGTGTTAGTAGAAATTCAATCAGAAACGTATATCAAATGTAGAAGCAATGGAATAAAAACGAAGAAAATATGTGAAAAAGAAGCATTTATAAGACAACATATGACAAAGCTAGCACAAAAAGAAATAGAGCAGTTTGATTTCGTCAAATCATTAAGTTATAAGTTTTTGCCCAACCAATAAATATGTCATATGAATATTTGTCATTTTCACATATTTGACATAAATATTAAAATTAATTTTACCATAAATTACCATACATTTTGCCATTTTTACATAAATAAAAAAAAACTAATTTTTGGGAGACGACTCAGCCAACCTCCTCGTGGTGTCTTCTGTTTAACGCTAATAGGCTGATATGAAGTGATAAATAAAAAGTAAAAAGTCGTACTACAACTCGTACGTCTGTTTTATAAACACGGGCCACAATTCGTAGGTTATTTAGGGATCGGGCCGCAACTCACCAACACCGAATGACACATTGTGCAACTTACTATGCACCGAATACCGATAACTAGGGCTCGGATGTTTATGCACTTAAAACTACTGTAATATGCATGAATTTATGCACTAAAATATTACGAAATATGCAAACAAAATTATAAAATATGCATTTTTAGTCAATAAAAACACCAAAATATGCACAAAAAAAGTATTACAATTCATAAAACAAAAATATCATATTTTTATTACCCAGTAGTTATTTTTATATAATATTTTTTTTAATACAATTTAAAATACATTTTTTAAATTTGCATAGTGTTTTATTTACTTTAATTAATATTAATATTTATTATTTATTACATTATTAGCGTTACACTGTGCTACTATGGTTTTTTTTAATTTGCTCAAATTTGTAACTTTATTTGTTATCGGTAAGTAAGTTTTTGTATCGATAAAAACTTTGTTCTACATCAACTGATGTTATTGGAGCATATTTGAAAAAACGCAAGATCATCCTTCAAATGAAATGACTTTCCGCATTTTTAAATAAAACTAAAACCAACTGCGGAAAAATATAATACACGTTTTGACTGACACGGCGATTAAACTCGTACTAATACGTTGTCTCTTGTCTGGTTGTCGCCATATAAAATATTCTATTATTGCTATAAGTTTACGTTATCATATGTAATAAAGTACAATAGTCTCGAACAAACACGATAAGTCGATAATAAACATTTATATTTTACGTCAATGCGTGGTAGATTGTACTAACTTTTATATAAAAATTGTGTAGTTAATTTTTGTAGTTCGTCAATTTAAATTGTTTTTTTAAAAAACATGTACTGAAATAAGCAATTTTGTTTTTAAAATCCCAAAATATGCAACTAAAATACAAAACCATTAAATATGCAAAAAAGTGAGAAATAAAAATAGTATTATTTGATTCAGTAGAACATGAATAAAATTTGTATCCAGGTTAGCATTAAATTGGACAAATAGAAAAAAATATGCAATTTCATAAACATCCGAGCCTTACTGATAACGATTAACGACGTAATACAGTATTCAGTGATGGCAAATAATGCTTTAATATTGTTTTACGAGTTCAATTTTGAAGAAATGAACTTAACGTGCACTATGTTCTTTTTTATTATGATCTTGAACGTTTTGGGTTCGTTCATTGACAATTATATTTTTATAGAACATCAGGATCCTTCTCAAGATTCGAAAGATATAAATATACCTATAATTTGTTTTTAATTTTGTTTATTTTTAGTTTGGATATTATTATATTAATGAAATTACAATGCCGTTGATCGCCGATAAGAACAGTATAAAATTTTATTATAATAATTCTGTTGCAACTTGACATAATAAAATAAAATGTTATGAATAACATTCCCAACCATAGGCACAATTAGAGGCCAAACACTGGGGGTGCTAAAATTATGTAGAGAACACAAACCCACGCGGGCTACGCACCCACACCCCAAAACAACATACTTTGATTTTATAATTTCTATAGCCATTCCTAAATGCACCATGAACACATAAGGACACTAATATTTAAGTAAATCAACAGTAATACACCTGATAAATACATGAGGTATATTATATTATTTAGGTGATAAAAATAGTAACCTGGAATTATAAATGGATAAAAAAAAATGTGGTCAAGAGGGTACCGCTTTGCTGTACAATAGTTGTTGAGAATGTCGTTGTAGTGGATGTGTTGTATTTGAATTCAATTTGAAAAATTTTCTCATAAAAAGCTTTAAATAGTTCATAAAATGTCAAAAGTGTTTAAAGAATTTACGATGTATGGAAAATGCTAATATAAATATTTGGTGAACATTTCAAGAGTCTACGGTTATTCATTTTGGAAATACAACAAAATCCAAAAAATCAATCAATGGGAATTCGATTTACCCCTGAATATCGAATATCGTAACAATTATAAGTTCGAACACTCATAAAAAATTCAAGTTTAAGTATACGTTTTTTTTATAGGTAGACAAACTTATGTGAAATCTTTTATTAACATTTTTAATCTTGGATGATGTTTAATATAATATTATTATGAGTGGTACCTATACTAGTCCCGAGATGAAATTTCGACGTATCTGCCCCGCATAGTATATTGTTTTCAAATCCTATTATAATACATACTTAATATTATAATGATTTCATGTTATGTGAGGATAATTTGTTAGAGCCCGAATGACTAAATGATACCGTGTGCGCACCATGTGGTATAATGATAATTATGCGTACAATTTGTAATACGCCATATACAGAATATATAATATGTTTCCCACCCATCTATAACCTATATAATATATATCGGTGGCGTTTTCGATTATTTAAATTTGTATTCAATAACATATAATATACATAGAAGCTGAAATTTACCGTGTTTCTGTTGTACATATGTATATATTATATGAGCGGGAAAATTATCGGTTATTGAAATATTTAAAAAAAAAAATGTAATACAATCACGATCAGTTTACTTAATTATATATAATTCAATTGTATGAAATCATGACTATTATTATACGTATCATGAAGGTTCATGTATTATGTCTCGTGGGTATAAACCTACCAATTAGCCGTAGAGAGGGACTCACCAGTCGCCACCCGGACAAAAACCGGTTTTTTGCTGTTTTAATTATGAACTAAAAAAAAAATTTAAAATTATGAGATTAATGAAAATAAAATGATAAAAAGTCAAAATGTCCACAAAAATAAACTCTACAAAATGGCCATCTACAATTTTTTCAAAAATTAAATTAATTTTTTTTAACTTTTTTACCAAAAAATGTCATTAAATTTAAAAATAAAATATGTATAGTCCTTGTCTCTGTGAGTCAAATAAAAAAGAACAGATTTATGATATATTTATTATGTCAGGAGATATCAAAATTTGTAAGTCCACGAAGGAGTATAGTTCACTCGTAGTATGCTAGCAATATATCTACTTGACTATACGTATTATTGTACGCAGTAGGTGAGTTGATTCCCGAGACTGACTTTATGTATTAGTTAATTCCCGGCTCATAAAGTTTTATGCACTAGTGGATTCCCGGGTCATTATATGTCACGGTATACTGGTAATCTTAATACCAGATACCAATTTTTAAAAAATTTTTATTTACCTCCTAAATTTTTTACTAATAGTATTTAACAAAAAATTGAAAGATTTTCAAAATATAAGAAAAACTAAAAATTTTTCAGAAACTTGTCAGCCAAAATATTCGTGGTATTTCTAGAATTAGCCTAATGAGCTGAATATTTGACTAAATATTGAAAATAATGGCCAGGGGAATCAACTCGTACATACCTCTCAATGACCCGGGAATCAACTCAACGGTATCAGTGCAGGTAATCAGGTACCCAAGAATCAACTCTTAAGCAGCCCTATTGCATGGGCACACGCTGGGGGTACCATGGGGGCCATTGCCCCCCTGGGAATTTTTAACTTCATGTACTTTAATATCAATATCGCTATAACTAATATTAGATTATAAATAATTTTTATCTTGCCCCGGGTGGGATTTTATCCTGCTGGCGCACTTGCCTTATTGTAAACCTGCAGAGAAACCAGGTACTTATGTTTTTATTATACAATATTATAATATTGTGCCTTGTCATAATATGTAACTACCCGCTGCTACACAATTTCGAAATGTTTCCTTTTTGCCCTGGCTAATTACACCACGAAACGCAAACAAATTTGTAACACGATTACGCATTGATCCTTTTTCAACTGTTAAAATCACAACACTATTGCTCACCAAATGATATGTGTATATACTATATTATACCATGTATAACAATTTATGTACAACATAAAATAATGTATACAATACATACTTTCTATAATTTTCATATACACACACTCAAACTTATTACCTATTATTACAAAATTTTCCTTCCCAATTATTACAGAACAAATAATCATCAAATTCATCAAATCATCAGAACAAATATGTAATTGTTTTTAATAATTACATTTGGTGACTAGCACAACAAGTTGGTAACATTGCTGGTAAAAATTCATTCATTGATATTTTATTATTTTTAAATTGTTCCCAGGTATCCATTATAAATTTAATGTTGTTTTCTTGCTCGTTTCGTATTTTTTTTTTTTTTTTTTATATGTTTCAGTTTCAATGCCTAATAATATATTTATTACAAGGAAAGTATATGGATTATTAAGCAAAGTATATACTATATACACATATCATTTGGTACGTAATCGTGTTGTGGTTTTAATAGGTAAAAAGGGATCGCGGCGCAATCGTATTGCACATTTTTTGCTCAATCGTGATGTAATTAGTAGGGTCAAAAAAGAAAAATTGCGCAATCGTGTTGGTATCTGGTAATCTGGTACATATATGGTATAGTCATCCTTATACGATTCTCTGAATGCTGTCGCTCTACATTGCTTTAATCTGTCAATAGTACCATTAGTTATTAATAGTATAGTATTTATAATCAATGGAAGTACGTAAGTAATTAGAGTGTAGGAGACAATAGTGCAGAGCCACCACAATCTTCAATCGTCACTTTGAGTACATATATCAATCAAGTTCAAAATAAGTTCTAACATTTAGATGGATTTTAGATGAAAAATTTCGTACCCGATAAAGGCAATTATAGACATATAAATCACATTTTCAAACTCGAGCTTTAATAATTTTATAAATGAGATTTGAAAATCGTTTGATTTCCGGTGCTTTACGAATATTAAGCAGCTTAACCTCTGCATACCGCGTAATACCTTCAGGTATCAGGGATCTTTCTTCCTTCGACTTACCCATTAGTCGAGTACTTTTGTCAAAATCTACCCCTCGAAATTCTAGGATTGCAAATGATTCAAAGTAATGCATGAGTGTAGGTCCCAAATTGCCATATGATTATTAATTTCTTGTTTTATTAGTATTGAAACGCAATTCTACATTATTAATATGTTATCAATCTGGAACATTATAATGTTTACTTTCAAAAAGACAGTAACATTTTTTTTTTAAATAGTGGTCATCGCATTATCTGATTGCACGCATCTGTTGTGAATTTATTTATTGTACTGGTAAATACGAAGATTATATTATACTACAATGTGTCATAAAATTATGAATTATTGCGTGTTGTAATAACTGCCGGAGGTGTGTTACCTAAAGGAAACACGTCGTGAGGTCTATCTCTGGTGGCTGCGGGCTATATGAATTATATGAATCGGTGGACAGCAGAAAACAGATGCATCCAGCACGACGCACGACCACACAGGTGAAAACTCACCTGCTCCGATGGCACACAGGTATAATAATGATGATGCGGGCGCTCAAGGTCTAAAATATAAAATATCTTTATTATTATTATTATTATTATTATTATAGTACGTCGTATCCGAGCGTGTACGGAGCGAGTGGCACGTGTATCCCTGATCATGGCCGCTGCCGCGACTACCGGTTACATAGTTAATTATTATTATTATTATTATATTGTTTATTCGCTGTAGTACGATTGTATTATAGTCCGTAAAATAAAAATGTTATGAAGTTGAGCTTCCGTCATGGACCTGTCGGAGACCCCCTTGCCCACCACTGAACAGCGGTGGCGACAGACCACAAGTCGATCGCCAATGACAGATACTAATTGACAGCTATATTATAATATTTTAGTTTTTTTCGTCGTATTACATGTAAATATTTTTTTTGTCCTTATGCACAAAAGCACCGAAAGTTTAGTTTTTGATGACGGTTGAAGCTTTGGAAAGTGAAATTGGTCCATCCAAAGGCCGGTAAAGTGGGAATAGCCATAGTACCGGGTGGTAAACTGAAAATCCCAAAAAAATTCTAGGTGGCAAAGTGAAAATCCACAAAAGTGTTGTGCGCTCATATTACGCGTATTTCCTGCACAACCAGAAACTGAAATCTATACCACGGTCATCACAACAGGCACGGCCCTAGAATTTTTTTTCAGATGGGGCAGAGTGGGGCAAACATTTTGTTTACAAGGGCTTAGGTTTTTTCTACAAACACTGAGGTTAATAAATAAAATATAAATATTTTCGTATCATATAACATAATATAACTATTAGCTATATATTACCCAAGTTTTTATATTGTATGCTCTAAAAGTCTAAACAGTTAAATTGATAATATTATATACAAACTTTTCAATAGTTAAAAATGTTTCAAGAATAATGTCAAATATTTTTTATGTACCTTATGTAAGAAAATGTTTAATCATAGACAATCAACAACTATATTCATAATGATGTACAAAAATTATAATTTCTTTATGACTTAATATTACATACCTTTGTGAATGAATAATTATGTTTCTTTTACTTACCAACATTTCATAAATATAAACTAAAGTAATTGTGTTTAGTAATGAAATTATACGAAAGTATTTCGCCCTAGAGCCCCACCTTGCCCCCCCCCCCTTGGAGCCTTGCCTGAATTACAAAACATGAACTTTTGGATACAGCTTATATTCATATTATAACCTAACCTGTATGCATGCAGATTAAAATAAATAAAATAAAACCGTTTCATTCATGAAATATTGTTTTTGTAGAATAATTTGGTTTTTATTATATCGATCCTTGCATTACATTTCCCGTTATCGATTAGTACAGAGGTGTGACAAAAAATAGTATGTCTGACGTGCCTCAAACGTCGGCAGGGAATAGCTCACTTCCCGCACTCACCACACAATACACTATTTTAATTTATTAAATACTAGTATTAAATATTAATCATATAATGCACACGTTGCGACTATCACTACAGCCGCCGACGGTCTATATTTGTATAGTAACTTGTCCTTTCAATGATTAATATTCAACGCCGTTCTTAGGGAGAGACGGTCAGAGCCACCTCGCGTTCGATGAAAGTAAATTAGAAAATCTGTTTAACAATTATATTAGTTCGTTCCATTTTTAAAAATGTTAAGTTTCATATACAGGTAGTGAAATAAAGAAGGAATTAAGAACTGTTAGAAATAAAGTATAGATTAATAACTAATATATGTAATAAAAAAAAGTCATTCTGCTGTACAGTAGGTTACAAGTGGGTCACATTAATGGATGGGGTTAAATTTGAATTCAATGATATAATATCATTGTATAAGAAAAACGATTCTGAGCGAAAACGGTCAGTCAGCCTACGATATTACAAAGTATATTTGATGATATTATTGTGAATAAAGTAATTTATATATAACATATTCACGTGGAATTTTGTTTTAAATTTTCAATCCTTAGATATAAAAGTTGAACATTTTATAAATTTTTAGCTACAAAATAATTATTACATCTTAAATTTGATAAAATATGTCAAAATTCGAACTTTAAAAGCTCCTAAAAAAAAATTGTGCTTATGTATTTTTAGTATTTTTCCACTGCAATTGTAACAATATATAAGGAGCCTTGCATTAAATTTTCACGATTTTTACAAAACATATAACATTTTATTGATATTTATAGAAAAAAAACTGACAATGCATAATGATCCGTATCGTTATCATCCAGACACATCAGAGCCGTAACTAGGGTGAGGCGAGCGTGGCACTTGCCTTGGGAGCCTGATGCTGAGGGGCGAAATAATATTAAATGATTAACTTAAGAAAAAGTATTAATTATCTATTGTATAATACTGAAACATAAACGTAATATTATATTATCTTCAATATAAAATGTATTTCTTCATTGATTACTCGTTTCTTACTTAACAATATTATCGAATTATTATTATAGTTTTCTATTTTGTTATTAAATGTATTTATGTTATCTTCATGACTTTATTTTCCGTTTAATCAACAACCGGTCAGTACCTGCTTAATATCTATATTATATCAGGTAATTTAAGAACAATAGATCAATTTATAAATAGTGAACAAATTTTGTGTAGTGTATAATATTACTGACTACTGTTTTGATAATTTGACTCAGTATTTGCTGGTCACTGTTTGAGGCAGGTGCGTAGCTTTCGGTTTTTTCCGTTTAATACTGCGGAATTAGTTAAAGAAATTAAAGATTTTAAACAAGCAGCTTTATCAATTTTGCCAAGTATTGAATCAGTTACGTTTTTGGATTTATTACAAATGATTCACGATTATAAAATAAAAAAATCATATCCAAATATTGAAATTGCTATAAAGATTTTCCTCTTAATGACCGTCGCAACAGCTTCATGTGAAAGAAGCTTCAGCAAACTTAAATTGATAAAAACATAGTGGTTCAGGAGAGATTATCAAGTATGGTTTTACTTTCCATAGAAACAGAAATTGCTAGTAAATTAGATTATGATGAATTTATTGACAAATTTGATGACACAAAAGCAAGGAAAATTAATTTGTAAATAATAATTTATTGTATTTTAGTTTTATAATTATTAACTATTATTTTGAAATATCTAATAATTTGCAAATATCAAATTTATTTGTTTACTATAGGTATAATAAGAGGATAATTAAATAATTAATAATTATATACATGTGGCTAAAAATGTTATTTCTTGTAGCTCGAAACCTAATTGCAATTTTTCAGATTTTTCTAAATCGTATTAAAAAATAAATATTAAAAGCTGTAAGTGTGTCAATCCCAAAATTCAGGGGCGCATTGCTTCAGTTCCGCCTCAAGATAAAAAATGGCTCGGTACGCCTCTGAGACACATAGCTAAGGGGGCCCATTGTGTGTCTGGCCCAACCAAAATATTCCGTGGGGCCAATTATCATACTGCATATTTTAATTTCTACCACCTAAAAATTATCTTACTCTTGTAAACCATCTAATTAACCCTCCTATCACTGATTATTCTAGTATCCTGGGAGTAGCATGCAAAAGGACTTTGTTTTGTCTAAGAAGATTAAAAAACTACATGAGGAATCGTATGTCAAATGACAGACTAGTCTTATTGACAAGTGTTTTTATAGAAAAAAATTGCCAAACGTTTGGAACTAGATTAATTTGTCAATAGGTTTTCTATAAAACATAAAAATAGAAAAATACTTTTATATACTAGAACATTAATAAATTATATTGATTATTGTATGTCATTTACAAAATTGCATCTATTTCTATATATGTTTTTTATATTAAGATTTTATTAACTGTTGTAATATTCAATATTGTAATGTATTAACTATTATCATTTTAAAAGATGAATTTTAAAATAATGAATATTCATTGTTATTCGAGTTGTTATTGTTATAATAATTATTAAGAGCATTTGAATTTGATTTTTATTTGTACATTCATATAATTATTTATGTATTATTGATCAGCTTTAAAACATATGCTTCAGATCCACCACTGATAGTGACGGGAAGTTATTTTTTTAGATACCAATTAAACCACTACAGTTCTAGCGTGCGTAACAAATTATAATAATGATTGAAGTGAAGGTTGATTTTTAAAAAATAATTTAATTATAAGATATTTCTATAAGATATACTTATATTTCATATTATTTGTGTCTTATAGATATTAGCTAAATTTATATTGAAGACCGTTGGACTCGGTCACAACAATATTTTTTTATATATTACGTTTAGCCCATGTGATCATAAATTATATAAAAAAAAAATGTTTAAATATTGATTAGAAAAAAAGTTATTTCATCTGTCAGGTCTGTTACATCCTGTATACCTATTCGTACATACGTATCTTTAATATTTTTTAACTTTCATTAAAGAAACTTATAAGCTAACCTTGCATTAAAATTTATAAAATTTGACAAATTTCTCAAAGCTATAATTAGCTCAAAAAAATATTTATGTAATGTTAAAATACATGGAAAATGCTATTATAAATATTTGGTGAAAATTTCATATAGTATGATTGTATTATAATAATAATATAATATAGCCAGGTATATACCATATACCTAAATCTATTGTATAAATATTTTTTTAGATTCTAAGCGGAGAGAGGAAGCTATTGGTTTTACAATGGTGTTTATTTTTTTTTTTTTTTTTTTATATCCTGTATACAAATTTCTACCAGAAGGAGTGCTTTAATTTCAATATATAGTACCCTTATCTTTTAGCAAATTGGATAAAGATGGTACTTTAGAGATGTAATTTTTAGATTTTCTCAATAGTTATATATAATGTCACGGGAAAAACCACCAAAAAATGACTAAAAACCGCTAAAAATAGGAATTTAAATTACAACGGTTTGTTTATCATCATAGAAACAAATAATAATATTATAATATCAATTCAACTTACATGATATACCTAATAAATAATAACAATATAAAATATCCAGACTGACAAACCGTCTCCGCTCAGAATCGTTTTTCTTATACAATGATATTATATCATTGAATTCAAGTTTAATACAATCGATTGTACAAATGACCCACTTGTAACCTACTGTACAGCAGAGCGACATCCACTTACCCACCTTTTTTTTTTTATAACACAAGCTTTAATTGACGACAAAGAATAAAAACTGTAATGTTATTATTTCACTGCTGGCAAAACGAAGAAAAAATTATGGGGAGTTTTAGAATTCAGTATTATTAAATATGATAAAATGAACCAATTTACTATATTGTAAAAATCCAGTTATTACCCTAATCCTAAAATTTAATTTACCCCCCAACTCCCCAAAAAAAAAATCCCTGGTTACGGCACTGTTTATTAAGTATAGGCATTGATAAAATAAACATATTATATAAATCTCAAGTGTCTACGGTAATTCGTTTTCAAATTAAAAAAAAATAAGAAAATCGCCACATGGGAAATCGAGTGAATAACCAATGTTGTAAAAATTTGAAATTTAAACACTCATAAAATTTTAATTTGACTTTCTTATAGAAGTTTTTTTTTTTTTATATAGGTAGATAATCTTATAAGGAATCTTGTAATACATTTTAAAATCTTAGATTTAAAAAAAAAAATTTTAGGAACTTCTATAACTCAAAATGATTTGTACATTTTCGTGATTTTTATTTGAATATACAAAAGTTATAGCTGGTAAAAAAACAAGTAGGAAGTATAATAAGAGGTACTTAATCAGTATCTGTAGACTCTAGTACATAATCACTCTAAAAAAGTATATATACACATTACAGAATTATTATGAGTGTAAATAGCCAAATATGTAAAGTAATCTTTGTATATATGTATACCTAAAATCTACATCACAATTTGTATACAAGCGAGGTAAGGGTAAATTTTTTTGTTAAACATTTTATTCTTCCTATGCATGTGTCAACATTGGTTTTTTTCTAAATTACATACTAAACACTTTTCAATTCAAATATTATTATTAGGTACCTATTGACGATATTTGAAGGGCGACATTCCAAAACGCACTATTGCCATTTTTATCAAAATCGAGTTAGATATCGATTCTTATTGTAAATATGCTAGGGAATACGAATTTGGAATCGTTTTTTCGATATCACGATTATTTTTTCAGTGGTATCGATCTTAAAATCGGTATTTGTTTCAAAACGTGCTATCGCCTATATTATTAGTTTCCAAAACGTTCTATTGCCACTTTGTTCCATAACGTTCTATTGCCCATAATATTAGTATAGGACTCAACTAGCTGTTACGTCAAAACGTCCCATTGCCATATATCATTCCAAAACGCGTTATTGCCAATCTCAAAGCAAAACGTACTATTTCCCATACTAATTACATAGGACATCAATTCTCTATTTTCCAAAACGTGCCATTGCTTTTTGATAATTTTACCATCAAATTAATTTCGTCTTTACTTTGTTTAAATAAATTTAAGTATTAAATTTGTAAATACGATTAATTCTAATTTTATGTTCATAACTTTATCAATTCGATGAAAAAAAAAACCATTCCTAACTTCATTTGATGATAACAAAAAGTGTTGTGAATTTGGCTGTTTACCGCCAAAAGTTCATTGATAACATATTATGCATAATATTGCATAAACTTGACACAAAGGATAAAACTGATGAAAAATAATTTATTATATAGTTTTTGAAATACCTTTAAATAAAGAATAAAGAAAAAGAATTTCAAAATGAATCGTAGGTCCAAGAAACTTGTACTTGCTGCTATAAGTGTAAGTACTTTTTCATTATTACATATTATTATCTATGAATATAATAATGATTGTCATCAACTTATTGTCATAATAAAATGTTTTGTTTTTGTCAGTAACTACTGTACCAGTACAATATGACATAATAAATATAATTATTATGACCATTTTAAATTACATTAGCTAACATTGTAATATTCATATATTTATAATATAATATTGTATTTAATTAAAGAAAGAAGACTTAACTTTTAAAAATGTGTCAAGAAGACTGGACTATTCATCGAACAATGATAGTAGTCAGGTAACTAATGTACATTTTTATTGGAAACTATAAATCATTTTTGAAATAAAATGTATGATTATTACAGGCAAAAGTAACTTCATGGTTATTATCTAAAACAAATGTATTTAGTCAGCCAGCCAAACATCCTAAAAATGATGTAAGTACCTAATATTTGTAAAAGTTTATAAAACTATCTATAATAATTTTACAAATTTAATTTATTTAATTTACCTACCTAATTAAGTCAATATTAATACATTTTTTTTTAATGGATGTTAGGATGATTATCAAATGCTTGACTCTGAGATGCCATCAACAGATTTTATTAAAAATACCATTACACCAAAAGAAAATGTAAGAATAATAATATTAACTATAAAATAAAAATCATATCTATAATTTATTTTAAATAAATTGTTTAAATTTGAATGTTCTTTTTGGGTTAAGATTTTGGTATAATTTAATTCATTTACTATAGGTAATTTAAATAAATAAATAAATAGTTAACATTTAAAAAATAAAAATATTTTTGTTAGGATTATAACAAGCTTGATTATGAGTTATTAGAATTAAGAGATTCTGTCAAAGAACCCATAATACCAAGACAAAATGTAAGAATAATAGCTTTATTAAATTATTGATACCTACAGAAATGTATTTATTTTAATTTTATGAATACATGTATGGTTCCATAGGATATGAACATACTGAATTTTGAAAATATGGATGTGGAATTTTGTTTAGATGACCCTTATAAAGATGTGTCCAATAATCAATTTGTTGTTATCGAAATACCTTCAGCTGTCAATAATAGTCCTACACATTCTGTCAGTAATATTTTAGATACTGTAAATCCAACTACAAATCTTCTTATGAACACAAGTATATCTAATTTGCAATCATCAACATCCAAGTTATCTTCGATAAGTTCTGATCCAGAATTTCCTGAGCCTGTAAAAGTAGTAATCTATGGTAGAAAACGAAACTTAATAAATCAGAAAAAACAAAAACAATTAGTTAAAAATCATATAAACTCAGATTGGTCTTTTGAAAACAACTGTGGTCATAAAGAACCTAATATTCAATGTCAAATTTTTAAACTGTCAGTTGAAGATTTGAATTTGTTTCGTTATAACTTATCAAAATTGTCTAGCAAGATTCAACAAGATAAATTTATTTTAACTTTCCTAGCAGTTACAAGACCAAAAAGAACAAATCGCCGTAAACCTAATACAACTGTGAGAAATGTAATTAAATACTACTTACCTAATAATAAGGGGGATAGAATACCAGTATGCATAACAAGCTTCACTCAAATAACAACTTTTACACGTAGGCGATTAAATTTGTTGTCATCTACTTATATGTTAGGATCTAGTCCCCAAGAAAAAAGAGGAGGTGCAAGATCCACAATTCAATCAAATGAAATCAGTGAAAGTATTATTGCTTTTATTTGTAAATTAAAATGTAAAAAGAGCCATTATGCAAGGTGTGATACAGGTAGAAGTTACTTGCCACCACAGTGGTCTGTAAGTTATTTATGGAAACAGTGGAAATTTCAAAGAACCACAGAAGAAAAACCAGTTTCATCATTAAATAAATTCCATAAAATATTTACTACCAATTTTAATTTGAACTTTGGCCACCCACGTCAAGACGTATGCAGTTTTTGTACAGAACTAGGAGTAAAAATAAAAATTGAAGATAATAAAGATATGAAGATACAATTAAAAACTGAACTTAATACCCATAAAATTCGTTCAAAAATATTTTCAAAAATGATGTTAAATGTTAAACCTGGTGAGATCAATGTCTCTTTTGACATGATGCAAAATCAAGCCATTCCTAAACTATCCGTCACTGATACATTCTATAGCAGGCAAATATGGGTATATAATCTAACATTTGTGATTAATTTTGGTAACTCTGATCAAAGTTCCCAAAATTGTTATTTATATACATGGGTAGAATCAGAAAGTGGTCGAGGACCAAATGAAATATGTTCAGCCTTACTTAACTTTTTGGAACAATTAGAAGAGCGCGTTAAAAATGAAGATAACCCCCCTAAAATTCTTAATCTGTTTTCAGATTCGTGCTCTGCTCAAAACAAAAATCAGTTTACAATCGCAACATTATTATATTATATAAACTGCAGACAAACAGTTTTTGATAAAATAAATCATATCTTTCCAGTTAGGGGGCATAGTTATATGCCCCCTGATCAAGTATTTGGGCGTATTGAAAAATGCCTCCGTAAAAAAGAAATTATTGTATCACCTACTGAATACCACGATACATTTAGGCAGTTTACAAAAGTTCATATATTAAATAAAGATTTTTTTATGTATGACTTTAAAAAGTTAGCAAAAAGTATTATGAAAGTAAACAAATTTAAGTCTACTGAGCAAAAAATGTTTTCATATAATAAAGGGAAAAAAACATTAAGCATTTCACCAAATTATGACGAGAACTCACTTATAACAGTACCAGTCCTTAAAAGAGGTGCTAATTTATCTATTTTTGATACATTAGAGAAGTTACCACAAATTAATCATGTGAAACCCGAAAAGCAGAAAGATGTTAAAAATTTAATGCGGTTTTTTGTAGTTCCAGAAAATGCTTCAGAATTCTACAAAGATATTTTTAAGTCAAATGACATAATAATTAATGCTGAAGACGTTTTAGAAAATGAAAATGGGATTCCTCTTTATACAGAAGATTCTTTTTGAAATAATTTACCCTAAACTTATAACTTATAGATACTCAATATATTATACCTACACCTACTATTTTATATTAAAGTTGGTTTTATTGTTTTATTTTGTTACTATGGTTTAAGATTTTAATTTGTTTGAGTCATTTAATTATAAAAATGATTTTTTCTTAAAATTGTTATAAAGTATTACATTGTTTTTTTTTATTTTATTAGTATTACACTATCTAAAACTATTATAATGTATGGGTAGGTACTCAACATACTATATTCTATTTTATATTAAAGTTGATTTTATTATTTTATTTTGTTACTATGGTTTAAGATTTTAATTTGTTTGAGTCATTTAATTATAAAAATGATTTTTTCTTAAAATTGTTATAAAGTATTACATTGTTTTTTTTTATTTTATTAGTATTACACTATCTAAAACTATTATAATGTATGGGTAGGTACTCAACATACTACATTCTGTTTTATATTAAAGTTGATTTTATTATTTTATTTTGTTACTATGGTTTAAGATTTTAATTTGTTTGAGTCATTTAATTATAAAAATGATTTTTTCTTAAAATTGTTATAAAGTACCTATTATACTGTTTTTTTTTTTTATTTTATTAGTATTTCACTACCCAAAACTATTAATGTATGGGTAGGTACTCAACATACTACTTACTATTTTATATTAAAGTTGATTTGATTTTATTGTTTAATTTTGTTACTATGGTTTAAGATTTTAATTTGTTTGAGTCATTTATTTATAAAAATGATTTTTTCTTAAAATTGTTATAAAGTACCTATTATACTGTTTTTTTTTTTTATTTTATTAGTATTTCACTACCCAAAACTATTAATGTATGGGTAGGTACTCAACATACTACATACTATTTTATATTAAAGTTGATTTGATTTTATTGTTTTATTTTGTTACTATGGTTTAAGATTTTAATTTGTTTGAGTCATTTAATTATAAAAAATATTGTTATAATACATGACTAATAAAAAAATTGTAATAATAAAATTTATTTGTTCATATTTTTTTGTATCTGGTTAATATTAATAACATACAATATACTTGTATTTTTCAAACAATAAAATTTTCTTAATATTTATTAAATCTAGTATAGTGCGTTTTGAATTAATAATGATTCCATGTATTACAAAACGGACTATTGCCCGACTCAGTCCAAAACGTACTATGTGTTGGCAATAGTTCGTTTTGACACAAGAGGTAAATTTAAAACCTTGATTAATTAACTTAAAACTTGAAAAAGATAAATTTTGACAGTTCAAAGTTATTTCTTTTCTTATAATTTATTGATAAAAATCATCAGTGTAAACTCACACATAGTATTTATACCAAAAACAGTTTTTCTTCTCTCCTGAAAAGTTTGAATTTTGGCAATAGTGCGTTTTGGAATGTCGCCCTTCAATTTCCGACTTCAACACACACACTCAAGAACCGGACATACACGCCCGGGGAATGGTCTGCGATCCGACGTAGTCGGATTGCCTACCTGGCTGGCCGTGTCGTACGATCGACTTGAATCGCGTGACTTAC
The DNA here is from genome assembly GCA_949089665.1 of Macrosiphum euphorbiae. NCBI lineage: Eukaryota > Metazoa > Arthropoda > Insecta > Hemiptera > Aphididae > Macrosiphum > Macrosiphum euphorbiae. The sequence goes on along the minus strand of CARXXK010001085.1, from coordinate 4,022,134 downwards.
GACTGAACACTCTTCCGAGTTCAAAAATTACCGATTAACCAGTGCTGCCAACACAACAAAACACAATACCCGACGACCCCCCCGTTTCCGCCACAGGCTGGATCCAAAAACCCTGCATCGCCGACAAAGATGCACCACCGCCCACACAAACGCCAGAATCTAGTATAAATATAATATGAACAAAATTACAGTAGGTACAATTATACCAGAATTAACTACTATCAGTTGTGAACTATGTAGGCAAGATACCAAGACTTTTCAGGAAAGACCATAGGTCGCTTATAAAAATAAAAACGGATTACCCTTTTTTTAAAAAAATTCTAAATTGTATTTGATTATATATACCTAATAAGTAATTATATTACGACGTACAACAAGTCTGAGCCACGATGTCCACATCATAGCATTGTGGCAACTGGCATCATTCCTTCCGTTTTTTTCATAAAATAATAGATAATATTATGAGATACCATGATATACCAAATTATATACATACTATTAAATATAAAATTATGTAACTAATGTGTTACATCCCCATAAAAATATATGAATATAAATCAATTTTACGCTTCTAAAATAAATAAATTTGTCGGTTATAATAAAATTAACATCTCAACAAATAATAGTATAATTATTATATATGCGTATATTATAATTTATATCATTTGCGTTGTTACTTATTGGTACATTTCAAGCGTAATGCAATGAAATAAATAGGAAAAAAAAATAATAAATAATTTATAGTTTTCGCAATTTTGAAAATATAATCTGGAAATTATTATAAAATTATTTTATTCAATACTATGATTTATATTTCATCTTATTTTTTATAATTTTTCTATTTGTATTTTTTTTTACATGTCAAGTGTATTTTATATGATTTTTTTTTATTAATAACTATTTAAAAAAAAAGGTTATCTGTATATTTGTAATGAATATGGACAAATCAAATGAGTTAATTATATTATATTACTCATAAAATGTTGTCTATGAATATAAGTTTACTATTCTCTATACAGTTTTATTTATTTATTTTTTTTAATGAACAATTGAACCTCAATTATAATTTATAGTAAAATGTATAGGCCATATTATACTGCAGAAATATTTTAAAAACAACATATTGGATTCAAATTGCTGATAATCCAATTTATTATATGTTTAGGATATGTGTTCACACTTTTTAGAATAAAAGAGTAAAGGAGAAAGTACTAATTAAGCAACTAATAATAATTAATTAATACTTTGATGATATCATTTTTTATTTGGTTATTTACTATAATAATGATATAGAATTATGTATACGTAATATATGTAACGTATATTATGTAATAGTATAATATAGACTTATTAAAAAATTTCAAATCAATATTCAACAAAGTCCGACAAGTGTATTTAAACGTTGTTGGAACGATTTGAATAATATATTAATGCCTTGTGTGAATTTTGTAGTGCATCATTTAACTTGGAGTAAATTAAAAGAGGGCACCATATTATTATTATTTATATTATTAAACCATGATAATATGATTCATTTGCTGAATATTATGAAAAATTAAATGCCTACTATGTAGGCAAACCCGGGAAAAAACCACCCACCAAAAATGAGGTTCAATTAATAATTGAAGAAATATTAGCGGCGAAAATAAAAATGTAAGTAATTGTTAAAATATACAAAATATTTAAACTTCAAATAAAATTATAACAATCAGCCATCAGGGCTTGTATTTCAAAAAACTATTTTGTTTTATGTTATTTGGAATTAAGAGGTCTCTGTCTTACTATTTTTTATTTAAAATCATTGTAATATCATTGTCTTTAGGTCAGCCAAACAAGGGTTCCTGATTTACAAATTGGTGATTGCGTCTTAATAACAGTACCTAAAGTAGATCAATGACCGTCAGATCCTGCCAATGTAATTGCAGTTATTGTCAATCAGAACGAACATAAACTGCACCAACTCGGAACTCAGTATGGCTTAGTAAAAGGGTGGTACAATTCAGCAAGTTTAAAACCCGCGACATCTAATTTTTTAAAAATTACCGAAGTTAATAATGATAAAGAACTTACATTACGTGAAACCGTTTCTCATATTTCTGGGGGACAAGGTTTTTTAAGTTGCATTTGTAAACGCCAATGTGAATCAAAACGTTGTGCTTGTTTTAAAGCTTCGGTAAAATGCAACAGTCGTGTCCATAGCTCTAGTATTTGTAAAAATAAGTAATAATTTATTATTTATATAAATAATAAATTATTAATAAAAATAAAAATTATAATATAATAAATAAAAATGATAATAAAATTATCAATATTATTATTTCGATTTCACAATGATAATGATTATATAATTATTTATATTTATATAATTTATTATTATTATATAAAATATAATTATAATACAATATTACATAATTATAATAATCATGAATAAATGTAATAAAATGTACTCGTATCAATGTTATTATTTCGATTTCACAAAAAGTTACCTATTGATGTAATTAATTAAAAATATTACACAAAGTGTAAAATAAGAGTTTCCATTTCATGAAATGGATAAAATATATGTCCATTTCATGAACTAAAATTTGACTTACACGATATGATCGTTGTTCATGAAATGGATATCCATTTCATGAAAAATACGATTACATTAAGTGGATGCGACATATACATTATATATTTCATAATGATACGGTCATGGGGGGTGGGGGTTTTTTAAAACCCAAAATACCTCCCCTGGCTACGGCACTGTTTACGTGTATATCTTAATAATACCCCAGTTTAATTTATAATGTATAATATCATGACATTGTAATGGAACTTTTATATTAATGTCCATAATATTTATAATATTTTCAATATTTAACATTATATTTTAATAATACATGTGATATTTACACAGTCCAAGTAGTACTATGCACTACCTGTTTACAAGACTACTTTTTTAAAAGTAGGTATATGTTTATAAGTGCCAGTGATAGGGTGATAGGGTGATAGGGTGTTTCATGAGGCAATTGCCTCACGACTGCGGACTGATTAGGCTTAGGTGGCGGTATATTTTGTACTCTCGGGAACCGGGGTACGGATATAAAAGTTACATACCTATGGTTACTCACATATTTTGTATAGTGTATAATAACATAGTATTGTGGTAACATCAAGATGGATTGATTGTGTTGAGGAAACCAGAAAATATTTGAACAAACCAATTTAGTACTAGAGTGTAGACTAGTAAAGACAGTAAAGTAGTAACTACTAACTAGTTAGCTAGTAAGCACCTAGTAGGTATGTAGATAGTAGATGAATTATTTATTTATTTATTTTAGTTAAGTATTTATGTAATAAGAAAATATATAATTACTACTTACAACTTAACTGGTAATAATTAATATCTAGCAGTTTAATATATACAGTGACACAGAAATTCAGTAATAAAGATGATACAAATAAATTATCATTGTAAAATCAAAATTTAAACGTTATTTTTACTTTTTTATTTCTTCTTACATAACATTTTAGCCCATAGAATATAGATGGACGTTCTGTGTTATTACTGTAGTATAATTTAGAAGGGTGTAGGTCTGATCTTGTCATAGGTACCTATTAATTATTCGTTACTTAGTTACCTATACTGCTTGATTTGCTCGAAATCACAATTAAATATTAACTTATTCTAATAAAACAATAATTTACAAAACATACAATATTATTTTAACTATTTTTTGAAAATATAAGTATTTAACCATAAAATAGTACACAATCTATTGCAATATTACATACTTGGTACTCTTGAATAATTTTAAATTATTCTAATCAAAAACAATTGACAAGAGTAATTAAATTAATGAAACTAAAAGATTTTAAAATCATAAACCGCCAAATACAGAAGTAATGTTTAAGTGTTTAACAAGCATGGAGATGGAAGTATGAAATCAATTGGAACTTTGAAGTTAAAAACTTATAAGTAATAGATACACTATATTATACATTTTTACTCACAGTTTTATATAAGATATAAATTCTATCAAACATTTATCTAGATAAGATGAAAGACACAGTAAAATTACCCATACAAGTCATCATAATATAGTAATATCAGTATATCACTATATAGAGAAGTATGTACCATAGCCCATAGGGCATAGACCCAATGACATCCGCATTAAATTTGAACTCATACCACGTATTTCGAAGACTCAACAACTGATAAAGTGGCAAATCGCATTGGAATAATAGAATGAGAACGATAAAAAATAAATACTTATTGCATGAAATCGTTAATATTTAATATTATAGTTATTAGCTGCTAAAAAATATTATTTTAAAATTTTAATTTTAATGAAATATAAATACAGAAATTAGCACTAACTGCAAGGCAGTGCTGTAGTCCTAAAAAAGCAGAGGGTATACTATGAGTTATAATATTAAATATATATAATATATCATAAATCATTAGTTATCATGTTTTTTTTTTTTTATTCGTATGGCAACAATAACACAGTAACATTTAAAATACAATGAATAAAATTAAAATAAATAAAATAAAATATACACGTTGTATACGTGATATTGATAACAGTACATTATAGTATTTAGTCAAGTTTAGATTTCTATGTCCAAGGTCCTTATCCATTCAAATGCTTCCTTCGTAACTTCATTAATCCCAATAATGCCCGACTCGAACCTTCTATTCGGGCATTCGTCTGTAATATGCCTCATAGTCTGGCTGTCATTTCCACAGTCACATTCTGGACTGTCCTTTAATTTACGTACGTGAATTTGGCCCCACCATGTTATGATAAATACACCAAAATTTTGCAACATTTTGCAACTAATTTGCAACTTTAGGCAACCGGTAAAAAAAAATTTGCAACCTTATATTTTTGTCCTAATCGCTAAACCAAAATTGGTGGGGCCAAATACACGTGGCCCCACCACATCGTCGTATCGACCTCGAACCTTTTTCATAATTTAGCAACTAATTTGCAACTTTAGGCAACCTGTGTGAAAAAAATTGCAACCTCGTGGTTACGCCGGAAACGGATTCCTAAGTTGGTGGGGCCAAATTCACGTGGCCCCACCACATCGTCGTATCGACCTCGGACCTTTTTCATAATTTAGCAACTAATTTGCAACTTAAGGCAACCTGCGTGAAAAAAATTGCAACCTCGTGGTTACGCCGGAAACGGATTCCTAAGTTGGTGGGGCCAAATTCACGTGGCCCCACCACATCGTCGTATCGACCTCGGACCTTTTTCATAATTTAGCAACTAATTTGCAACTTTAGGCAACCTGTGTGAAAAAAATTGCAACCTCGTGGTTACGCCGGAAACGAATTCCTAAGTTGGTGGGGCCAAATTCACGTGGCCCCACCATATCGTCGTATCGACCTTGCATTTTTAGGGCCAATATTTAAATTTTTTCGGAATTGATTTTATTTCATACTAATATATTATTTTAAATTATAATTATTATAGTATTATAGTTTCACTTTTATAAATAAAGATTACCTGGTGATATAAAAAAAGGTACCATAGGTACTACCATGTGCATATTGTAATATTTAGTAGGTACATTTTTGTATCTGATACGCAAATCATAATTAAAACAAAATAAAATATTATTAAATATTTTAATAGGATAATATTATTAAATATAATAAAATAAAACAATTTTAAATAAACAAAACGAGTGACTTACAAGTTGTTTTTAAATTGTGCAATAAATGAAAAATAATATTCTAGTTAAAAATACGTACATGAAGTTGCCCGCCCCTCCACTTTGTGCAATATTTTTTGTACAAATGATAAACAATTTTAAAATAATTGTATATCCAATCCCAAATTTGTAAATCATCTGGAGCATCAGGAATATTATAATATATTATTATATATTAATTTAAACTGTTTATATTTGTAAATAACATATTATAATTAGTAACTCATCAATACAGAATTATGACAATTCAAAAATGATGGGCCATTCAAAAACATTTTAATGATTATTAATATTTTGGATATCATGCTGTATAATCATATATTAACAACAAATGTACCTATTGTGAATAGGTACATTTATTTTGTGGTATCATCACATATTATCGTGCTCACTGATAATATGATAAACATTAAAACATGACAATTTATACAAATTTAAATACTGAACACGAAACTATTATTATAGTACATAAATAAAATATTGGTTTGACGGACTACGGAAATATTTTATTTACGATAGTCACTAAGACATAAGTCACATAACATAATACATAATTATTTCTCTTATACACCACCAACCATCTACATTTGTACAACAGTCCCCCCTATACCCTCCAACCATGTCTGTCGATAATGCTATATATACCGAAATATCTAGTCTGCGATCTAAATATAGCAAACATTATACTAATAAAAACATTATGGTATTAAAATAATTGATAAAAACGGAATAGTCAATATTTTTTTTATAGAAATTATTTTATTTTAATGTCAATAATATTATAATATCATTGTTGAATCTGCATTTACTCGAGTAAGTCGATTCTTAACAAAAACATTGGATTTTTAACTGTTATTCATTATATTATTATAATTTTTTATTATTATTTTTGTTATTATTCATTTTCTTACCTAGTGTTGTGTTTTATAATATATAAATGCAAAATGGAAACCAAAGTAAGTATATTTCGTTTATGTAAATAATGAAAATCGAATTATCTATTAATTTATTGAAATAAAAATTAATAACCAATTATTGGGTATCAACGTATAATCCCTGAAAAGTAAAATTACTCCGCCTGTAGTAGCTAGTCTATGATCGCGTTGGGATGAAATCTAGGTAATTTGAAATTTTGAGATTTAAAGGTGAGTAAAATACATTTTATCAATTTATTTATACAGCATGTGTTCACTATTCAGACTGTTAGATTTTCTCTTTCACTAGGTAAACATTTTAGGTTTTGATTGTGCAACTATTGATTATATTTTTAGTATGGTGTATTTTATTATCTATTTACACAATTCCTATGTATAGAAATGATATACGAATATGATTTTATATTATTATACTTATATATTTTTAATGTACGATTTTATTACATATGATTAATATTAAGAGGACGTGTCACCCAAAAAAATCACTCGAAAAATTCTTTTAAAAACATGTTGGCGCGTTCCAATAACATGGGTTACTGAGTGGTTTTATCATAAAAACACCTATGAACAAAATTATAGAGGAGAATTTTATCTGGTTCCGTAAGAAGCCCGATTTTTGAAATTTTCATTTCTAAGTCCTAAAATTAACTTCCGGAAAATGAAAAAAAAGTGTATTATTAATCATGATATATTTCATGATGTTTTAAAGATATCAAAAATCGGGCTTCTTACGGAACCAGATAAAATTCTCCTCTACAATTTTGTTCATAGGTGTTTTTACGATTAAACCACTCAGTAACCCATATTATTGGAACGCGCAAAGTATGTTTTATAAGAAAACTGCAGAAAATTACGCTCGGCAAGTGCTGCGCTCGTAGTCAGTGGCAGCGTTCGATACTAGCTGTGCATACCACCACCCCGCGCGCATTAACGGCGGTACCGCACAATGGTCAAAACAGGTTCTCTATCGCAGCCGACCGCCAGTGCATAGTTTATAAATAACCAGATAAGAAAATGATTATTATATTTGTGACAAATATTATTTAATTTGGTTCGATTTTATATTTTGTATTCGTATCCGAATTTTATACAAATAAAAACTATACTTTTGTTCTTCAAGTAGGTAATAGTGTAATACGGCTTATTGAAGCGGTTTACAATAAAAATACCTATTATAAAAATTGTAGAGGAGAATTTTTTTAACAATCGTAAGGAATCCAATTTTTGATATCGTATTCCAATCGTCCAATATCGCATGGTAAATTAACATTTTTTTTTTTACTTTTTATCTATTAATTATTTAACTTATTAATAAAAATATAAAAATCCAGCTTATTTCAATTGTTGAAAAAATTCTTCTCTAAAACTTTTATAATAGGTAGTTTTGCTGTAAACTATTTAAATAGGCCGAGAATAAATGATAAACTGTAATTCATTGGATTGTGTAATACTTATAGTAGTTTGTATAGTAGGTAATTTTAAACTAACAGTTACTTATAGAAATAATTTTTTAATACATTTATGTTACAATTTGTTATCATTATATTTTACAACTATACATTTTAAATTAGTTATTTTTCTCAGTCAATGTACCCGATCTCTAAAAATTACAGAATGATAAATAAAGATTTTAGAGTATTATTATTATCATTACGAGTAGATTACCTATAATTATTATATTACTATATTAGGTATACGTTAGGTATACCTACTACAAACATATTATTAATTTAAATAAATATTTGTAATTACTTATTATCATATTTTAATATAACATTAACAGTTGAACTTAAAAAATAATACACGGTAAATTAATTTAATTGCGCTGTATTTACGCTATTCCAGCATCCGCTTTCGGTAATATAGGAGCTATCGACTCAAAAATAGTCACAATCAATGTTATATCATTTGTAGAAGTTTGTAACTACAACACTTTCATTTGTACACCCAAAACATAAAAATACATTTATTTCAAGTTGATTTTTTTATAAAATAAAAATATTACACTTAATCTTAGTTTTATTTGCACACAATGCATTTTAGATTCTGAGTGAAACGATGAATGTATTGATTTTACAATGATGTGTGTTTTTATTTTTATTTTTTTATTTTTTAATTTTTAATTTTTTAATTTTTCAATTTTTTAATTTTTGTGTCTGTGTACACGATAAGTAGTCGAAATAATGCTTCGATTTTCGACTTCAGTATCTTGTTCGATTGGAAAGTGAATATCGTTGGTGCATTGGGGAGGTCAAAATTTAAAATTCCCAGTACTTTTCAAAAGCGCAAAGAAAAACAAAAGAAAAATTAAGGAAAAACGGGAATTTTTACGCAAAATCGATTTTTCAGAAAATTGAATTTGGTTTTTGGTGTAACTTTAAAACACATGACCGTAGATACATGAAATTTTCACTGGTTGTTTATATTTGCATTTTCTATACACAATAACATTTTCAAAATATTTTGATTTATTTTGAACTGTTTAGGGACATTTTCATTTTCCATTTTTTTTTAGTTTTTTTTCTAAAAATATCAATAAAATTTTATTTGTTGGTTGCGAAAGCTCGAAAATTTAATAGAAGGCTAATAGTATATTGTTTCAAAGGCAGATGAAAAATATTAAAAATCCTTATTCACAATTTTTTTTTTATAAGCATTTAAAGTTCAAAAATTGACAAAATACATAAAAATGACGAAAATTATTTTAAATTATTTTGAGTTAGAAATTCATGAACATTATTCCTTTTAAATCTAAGATTTGAAAATGTAATACAAGATTACTCATAAGTTTGTCTACCTGTATCAATAAAAAAATCTCTACCGGACAGTTAAATTAAATTTTTATGAGCGTTTGAAATTCAAATTTTTACAACATTGGTTATTCACTCGATTTCTCATGTAGCGATTTCCTTATTTTGTTGTAATTCAAAACGAATAACTGTAGATACATGAAAATTTCACTGAATGTTTATATTAGCATTTCCTATACACCATACGATTTTGAAAATATTTTGACTCTTTTTGAGCTGTTTACGGACATTTTAATTTTTCAATTTTTTTAGTTTTTTTTTCTACGAATATCAATAAAGTTTTATCTGTTGGGCCAAAAAGTGTAAAAATTTAATACAAGGCTTCTGACATATTGTTACAATATCAGTTGAAAAATATTAAAAATACATAGGCACAATTTTTTTTTATAAGCATTTAAACATCGAATTTTGACAGAATTTTTCAAAATCTCGAAAATTATTAAATATCGTAATTAATAAATTATAAAATGTTCAGTTTTTATAGCTAAGGATTGAAAATTTAAAACAAGATTCCACGTAAGTAGTTAATTCTCTTACCGAAAAATCTAAAAAATATACAATCACAGTTTATTTTTATAATCATTTTATGTTCAAATTTGGACGAAATTACATATTAAAAAACCTAGTTATTTTGTTGTGATTATATAATATTATTCGTGGGTACCTACTTGAAACTTCTAAAGTGTACTATTATATATCTATGATAGTATCAGGGTTTGTTATTGATGTTGATGTATAACGTGTTATAAGTACCTAATGGATATTGTGATAATGTGATATGATTAATTTGGAATTTATTATAGGTCAATTTTTTTTTTAATACCATAGATATGTATATAATTTGTCTTAAACCTAGACTGACATACCGTCTTCGCTCAGAATCGTTTTTCTTATACAATGATATTGTATCATTGAATTCAAATTTAAAAGCATCCATTATACAGTGACCCACTTGTAACCTACTGTACAGCAGAGCGACATAAACTTACCCACCTTTTTTTCTGTATTTTTGTCATGTAATATTAAACCAAGTTTATTTTGGATACCCCTATCATTCCGAGCCACACGTATCCGAATTGATGCTGGTGTTATAGGATTTTGTAATCCACTACTTACTTCAACGGAAATTTTTTTCCAGATATCTGCATTTACACCAACTATACCTTAATAAAAAAAATAATTTGAAATTTTAAGCGTGAATCTACTATCTGTGATTAATTTTTTTTATTCAATCAAGTTTTTTTTATTCAACTTGGCTTTTTTATTGAAATTTGATTTATAAAAAAAATCTAAGTAGAATAAAATAAATCTTGATCGAATAAAAATCTATATTTAATAAAAAAAATCTACATATTATATTTAATAAAATAATCTAAATTTGATGAAAAAAACCTAAATGAAATAATTCAAATCTAAGTAGAGATAAAAAAATCTTAATTAAAATCTAAATTTAATAAAAAAATCTAAATAAAACAAAACAAATCTAAATAGAAATATTGATTTTTTTTTTTTTAATTAATAGTAGAATATTTATTATGATTTTTTTAATTCTATTTAGATTTGTCAAAATTTTATTTATTGAATACAGATTTTTTTATCGTAGTCAGATTTTTTTATTCACATTACATTTTTTCATTTCTTATATTTTTACTAAATAAGGCTTTTTATTTTTAAATAAGATTTTTATCCTTTTATAGTTTTTTTTATCCACATAACATTTTTTATTAAATAAATATATTTTTTAAATTTAGATTTTTTATTCAAATTCTTTATTTTATTCAAATTACAAATTTGTTTTTTGTTCTATTCAGAGTTTTTATTCAAAATCATTTTTTTATTCTTTTTAGATTTTTTATTCAATTTAGATTTTTATTTTTTATGCTTTATTTTACCTTTTTTCTTGATATACTTAATCATTTTTTTTTTTTTTAAATGTTATAATTTTTATATTTAGGATTTTTATTAATACTTATTAACTTATTGCCCTAAAATATTATTAATTTAAAAAGAAGCCTACCATTTATAAAAATGATATATTAATTTTTTTATTTTTGAGGGGAAGGAGTCTTGTGCGAATTTCGTAACTAGGCTTGCAAAGTCATGCGAATTACGTGCTAAATATCTGCATAATTTTTTTTAGATTTTCCATTAGGGGATGGAGGCTGGCCAAACGTACGTTACAAATTCCCGTTTTTCCGAAAAGCTTTTGAAAGCTACTGGAATTGTTTTTACTTTTGACCCCCCCCCACCCTTGAAGTACCAATTAGGTTTATTTTTCTTTTCAAAGAGGGCCTGAAGTCAAAAATTAAGGCACTTTTACTATTCTAAAACGTGATGACTGACATAAAAATAAAATAAAAAAAAATACACAATGTAAAATCAATACATTCATCTTCTCTGTTCAAAATCTAAAATTGAATTTACACTACTTTAATTAATACTAAAAATTAAACATTTAATTTAAATATAAGTATTGTTTTTAGGTTAAAAACTACAGAGGTCGAAAGCCAGTATTAGACCATGATCATGTATATAACATTTTAGAAAATAATAAATTGAACCTTTTTGAGGATGGAGTTTTGAAGCCTTATACAAATCATGTATGGACTACTATCTGTGAACAACTAGGCAATAAATGTATTCCCAAAACGTTGTATATTTCTGTATTTCAAGATCGTCATGATTATCAATCAAAACTCAAAAAGTCATTAAATATTTTTTCAACGAACAACGATTCATTTGATAACAGTTCTGAAAAAAGTTCAGATAATAATTTAGAAGATGAAACTAATAGTGAAAAAGATGACGAGGAAAATAAAAAAAAACAATTTAATTTGTCCATTCCATATGAAAAGTATCTCAAATTTGAACCAATAACCATTCCATATAAACGAAAAGATAGATTTCGAGTATATAACGTATTAAAACAAAATACATGGACAGATATAATTAATGACGCATTGTTAGAAAAATATAATCTTCCTTGCAATTTTATATACAAAAGGTGTGTAGTGAGCTCAGATAAAACACGAAGTAAATACTTCATCAAGTTCTATGCTACATGTAAAGATAAAGGTTGCAAGTTATTTGGATCAGCTGATCAACAGCCTCAACCAGGGCAACCACTATTACTTAATATTTTAGCGAATGATACTCGAGGTCAAGAGTTACAGCATGGTACTAAAAGGCCTCTTAAAGGGACCAAACGAGAGACGGTTGGTAAACAACTATCAACCGATTTAGCATGTAACTGGAGGCGAAACAACACATCTAGTATGCAATTTGGTCAAATATCACCTCCTAATTTGTACAACAATGACATTTTACGGAAAACAAAACAACAATTCAAAGATAAGAGTTTAGGTATCACTGAAAAATGTCCAATTCAATCATTAGTTGAATTCAAGAATAATTCACAATTTTCTGGTTCTATTCATTCAATAGGCATCGATCCTATCTTGGTTCATTATTGGAGTACACATCAACTAATAATATATAAAGACTTAACGAAGACTTATTGTAGGCTATCAATCGATGCAACTGGTGGATTAATAAAAAGGTTTAAACGTTCATCTTTAAACTTAACTTCTAGTCATATATTTTTATATGAAGCAGTTGTAAATACAGGTTATGGGCAGATTCCTGTTAGCCAAATGATTTCTGAAAGACAGGATACACTTTCCATACATAATTGGCTTGCTCGATGGTTGAAATCAGGTATAAAAATTCCCGATGAAACCGTTTGTGATTATTCTACAGCTCTTTTAGGGGCTATTACAAGGGCATTTTGTGGAGGTTTAACTTTACGATGTTATGCAGAAAAGTGTTTCAGGGTTATAACGGGACATCCAGAAAAATTACCTCAATGCTATATCCGTATTGATATAGCGCATATGATAAAAATATTTTGCCGAAATAAGCATTTATCAGGTATTAAAAATAAACAGTTGAAACAGTTTTATATTAGAGGAATACGATTATTAATAACATCATGTAAAATTGATGAATTCAGGGAAATACTTATCGCACTTTTAACAACAATGATGAGCGAAACAAATGGGTTGGATGAAGCTAATAATGTAACACCATCAGAAGCAAGTAAAAATAAGATTTTAAACTTAATAAAAGGTATTACTCTAAATGATATTAATGGTGAAGAAATAGAAGAAAATAAAGAAAATTATATTACCGAGAGTGATGATGAAGACGGAGAATCTGAAGGAATTACAGAATTTTTAAGAACAATTGAAGAAGAAAGTCTAAACAATTCAAAAGTAACAGGAACAAGTTTATCGGGTTACTGGGCTCCCAACCTCGCAAAAGATATTTTACGTGTATGTAAAGACTTTCCATTATGGACAAATGTTATGAAAATATCATTTAACTCAATTTATGATACTCCCACTTCAGCTTCAGTAGAGAGTGATTTTGGTGACTTAAAACGAAAAATACTTCGTTACGAAGTTCAACCAATGACCGCTGACAGATTTGTTATTAAGCATCTGAAAGCTATAGACAGTAACACTAAACTTTTCAGAAGTAAACAATTAAGGCATGATTTAAGCACCGAACATATAAAAAATACACTTGACGATACTACTGTAGATAAAAAATCACCAGAAAAAAATATAAAACGATCATTATTTGGAAATTTGGATGAAGGTAGTGATTCAGAAGTGTCGGAAATATCAGAAGGTAGAAATGAAATGGATGCATTTGATAATTGGCGAGGATTGGGAGATAATAATGAAATTGAAGTAAATATTAATCAAAAGCCAATTAAGAGAAAAAACTAAGAATGACCACATATATGGATGTAGTGCCAGAAATTGAACATATATTGACGCAAAAGACAACACGTTCAAATTTAAATAGTCTGCTAATAAACGGAAATATTACTACGCCACTAAAAATCTCAAAGCAAAGGTATTTATTGCATAACACTTGCCCTTTTGACTCAATAGCAGTCATTATAACTATGGCTTACATTGATAATAACCAATATAAACAATTTATTAACACAGAGAAAAATGAATTACTCCAGTTTTGTAAAGACTTGGCTATTCATGGAAGTTCAAAAATAATGTATTTGAAAAGACTTCATATTTTAAAAAATATTTTTAACGAATCTGATGGAATAACTAATGTAAAATTAATCGACGCTAGATGTAACATTACATATATTATTTCAAAACTATTAAAAGATGTACCATCAGCTATTGAAGAATTAAGGTGCTCAAATATAAATTGTATTAATGCTGAAAAAAACTTATCAAGCCCAACAATAATATTAAATTTTTGCGGAGGCTTCAATAATATGAATACAGCTTTAAATAAGTACATACAACCAATCACTTATCTATGTACTGAAGAAAATTGTGATGGAACATTAACATCTACCCGAATCATCCAGCAACATTTATTTATTGAAACTGAAATATATGCAAATTCACGGCAATTTTCACTAAATGAATTCCCTACGGAGATATGTTTAAATTATGACAGGTAATGATAATAAATATATTTTTAATATATTTTAATATTATTAAAAATAATAATTATTTGTTTTTAGATATACATTTTATGGCATAGTTTCATATGGATTAGACCATTATGTAGCTGTTATAAAAAGAAAACACGGAAATTGGGAACTACACAATGACCTGCAAAAAAAAATTTCCAAATCAAAACAGGCTCTAAACAAAGTCAACCCACATATAGTAGTTTATATAAAACAGTAGTTTCCTGTTCCATTTTTTATTTTAACGTTTTTCAAGAAACTTTTATTTTTAACTTTTATTCCAATATTTATATTCAAATATAGTCAAACCAATATTTTATTTATGTACTATAATAATAGTTTCGTGTTCAGTATTTAAATTTGTATAAATTGTCATGTTTTAATGTTTATCATATTATCAGTGAGCACGATAATATGTGATGATACCACAAAATAAATGTACCTATTCACAATAGGTACATTTGTTGTTAATATATGATTATACAGCATGATATCCAAAATATTAATAATCATTAAAATGTTTTTGAATGGCCCATCATTTTTGAATTGTCATAATTCTGTATTGATGAGTTACTAATTATAATATGTTATTTACAAATATAAACAGTTTAAATTAATATATAATAATATATTATAATATTCCTGATGCTCCAGATGATTTACAAATTTGGGATTGGATATACAATTATTTTAAAATTGTTTATCATTTGTACAAAAAATATTGCACAAAGTGGAGGGGCGGGCAACTTCATGTACATATTTTTAACTAGAATATTATTTTTCATTTATTGCACAATTTAAAAACAACTTGTAAGTCACTCGTTTTGTTTATTTAAAATTGTTTTATTTTATTATATTTAATAATATTATCCTATTAAAATATTTAATAATATTTTATTTTGTTTTAATTATGATTTGCGTATCAGATACAAAAATGTACCTACTAAATATTACAATATGCACATGGTAGTACCTATGGTGAAACTATAATACTATAATAATTATAATTTAAAATAATATATTAGTATGAAATAAAATCAATTCCGAAAAAATTTAAATATTGGCCCTAAAAATGCAAGGTCGATACGACGATATGGTGGGGCCACGTGAATTTGGCCCCACCAACTTAGGAATTCGTTTCCGGCGTAACCACGAGGTTGCAATTTTTTTCACACAGGTTGCCTAAAGTTGCAAATTAGTTGCTAAATTATGAAAAAGGTCCGAGGTCGATACGACGATGTGGTGGGGCCACGTGAATTTGGCCCCACCAACTTAGGAATCCGTTTCCGGCGTAACCACGAGGTTGCAATTTTTTTCACGCAGGTTGCCTTAAGTTGCAAATTAGTTGCTAAATTATGAAAAAGGTCCGAGGTCGATACGACGATGTGGTGGGGCCACGTGAATTTGGCCCCACCAACTTAGGAATCCGTTTCCGGCGTAACCACGAGGTTGCAATTTTTTTCACACAGGTTGCCTAAAGTTGCAAATTAGTTGCTAAATTATGAAAAAGGTTCGAGGTCGATACGACGATGTGGTGGGGCCACGTGTATTTGGCCCCACCAATTTTGGTTTAGCGATTAGGACAAAAATATAAGGTTGCAAATTTTTTTTTACCGGTTGCCTAAAGTTGCAAATTAGTTGCAAAATGTTGCAAAATTTTGGTGTATTTATCATAACATGGTGGGGCCAAATTCACGTACGTATAAAAATGATGGTTAATAGTTTTGATTAATAACAATATTTGATTTAATAACAATTATAATAGTACTTAATAATTAGAATCTCCATTTTATATTGACCAGTATATTTAATTTTCGTTATATTACCTATCATAAAACAGTATATCTGTGGCTTTTGGTATAATCGTTATATACCTAGCCAAATCCATACATATTGGATTTGTTAGATCTCTTTCCAATACCATATCAGTTACAAACCTTTTTACACATTTTATCATATCCAAAACCTCTCTGCTTTCGTATGGTACCAGTATTGCATTATTAGCAGAAATTATATGATAATCAAAGCATTCCGTAAAGTTATACCATTCTCCTTGTTCTGAGTTCGTGTGTGTCTGGATTGCTATACTAATGTTAAGTTCTTGTAATAACTGTTCATTCCTATCCATTTTAGATTACTGTTCCCTATAATATTAAAATGTTGTTATTTGCAATTTTGAATTTTGAAGCTTTTAAATGTTTAAAAATGTTTAATTAAATTTTCATATTTATAATTCAGCACGACGGAATCAAAAATACGTTTTGTGTATATGACATCCGTTCGTGGGTCGTGTGCATGTGTAACTTTGTGTTTTTTCCTGCAAATTAAGTTATGTGCCTCTGTAAGATTTAAGGTTCTCCCTGATTTATCACAAGTACATACTTCTATTTCAAAAATTGTCGTTTTAGGGTTTACTGTCTCCAATCGCATATAAAATTGCTTATTAAAGTATTTATCATAACAAGTTAAATTTAATATAGGAAAATCCGTTATTCCTAATCTTTTGAGAATGACCTTATCAGAACTACCTTCCCATACAACTAACACATTAATCTTGTCACCACGCCGTATATAGTTTCGTATATAGGTCTCATTCAAACTATTTACTGGGGCTCTTAGACTTTGGTTCAGTTGTTCCAAACAAATGTCTCGCAATTCTGTTTTTGCTTTAAAAATTCGAGACAACACTCTTTGTGCAACTAACACTTCACGGTCTTTCATCGGTCGTACTTCCCCGTCTTCTGGTGAGTATAATGGTCTTCCTTCTAACTTCCTTATTTTAAATCGGTCCAAGCTATTCGAAATAGCTCCTGATATGAGGACTTTACTGGTTTTATGAATATTGGTAAATTCAAAATCCAATATCACGAATTTGTGGGTATTCTCTCTATATACAAATATGAATATTTAAATTAATTATACATTTACTATTTATAGATTACAATTTAGTTATTTTATTATTTATCTATCTATTATTGCTGGTAAGTTAGCAGAATTAGTACTTATATTCCTATCAATAGTATCTGAAAATGAGGATTCTTGTATGTTTTTATCACCTTCCTCATACGACTTACGTTGCACTATCGGTCCTTGCAAATTGTATGGAATACTTCCTTTATTCATTGGTTCATAAATGGTCTGTCTGAAAAACTTACTTTTACTTACTGGCTCCTCGATAGGTCTTACTCTTATGGAGCGTGTACCTCTCAAGTTTTTAGTGTACACGTACATTACGTACAATAATAAAATCAATATTAATGAAAATAACAATAAGCCTAATAAAACATAGATTAAATTTGGTTTAGTTTGATCTGCATTCCCGTATTGCCTATCCATTTCTTTGTCTACCATTAATTGTATGTCATTCAATGAATGAGCTAATTCATGGACGTTATCCAGTCTTAATAAATCATGCTTTTGGGTATATTTTGGTATTGTCAATGAATTTAGTTTAGGAACTTTTAATGCTAAACTCCCTATTCCTAATTTAGGTATGTAGTTGACGTAATTCTTTGACTTAATTTCTCTGGTAGGGTTCAAGACTATGTCGCTAGCATAAGCTCGACATTCTTGTGTTAAATTTATCAAACCTTGATTTCGCAATTTTACTATAATATGTGGTTCCTGTTCCCCTTGACACGTTATTGTCAATGTGTCGCTAGTAGTGGAATAAATCCATGTATTTGCGTACTTTAGTTTATGGTAATTGCTCTTCGATATTAGTATGATTCCTGCTTCACAGTTATTGGGTAATAATTCCGGATTTTTTAATAATGAAATTTCACATGGTTGTCTTACCGACTCATGTTGTATTGGTTGAAATTCTGGACATAGGTTGAAAATTTCGGTTTCGGTACAGCTTAGTAATTCTGTCTCGGTGAACGTTGTGAATTGTCTCCTATTCCTAGTTATGCCTACATACTGGAATTCTGGTTTTAGTATTATACTATGATTGAAATTAATGTTGTGTGGAATTGGAATTATTTTAAATAATGTTAATTCGAGTTCAGTTACTAAAGATATTTTGATTAAGAAAACTATTTGACTTCCACTATAGTATACGGCCATTTTTGTTATTTTGCTCTAATTTCAACTCATAAATTTCATTTGGTTGGGTTCCCATAGGTAAATTTAATTTAATTTGCGTCAATTGTTTTGACAGTTCCCTAGAGGTTACTAAACTTGGATGTAGAATTCCTGTTCTACCTGCTGTAATTATAGCACTTATGGTTGTGGTTTCGTAAGAAAATTGAGTAATTAAAGCGGTAAAAATATTATGTATTCTGTTGCTAATAATCATTGTTTCAATGGTATGTGTGTGATTAGCGGCTTCATTTAATTTCTTATAAATTTCGACCTGTTTCTTTCCTAATTCAATGTATAAATTATTCATTTCGGTAGAGGTATTCCCTATTCCTTGTACTACTGACTTTACTACAGTGGTCTGTTTTTTTAAAATGTGCAACATATTTTCATTACTGGTTTCTATTTTCTCAATGTTACTATTAGTTTCTTTTGAAGTTATACTTCTTTACGCAGGGTAGTGAGGAAAAAAAAAAGCGAACGGGCGGCGCGTACGAACGGGCGGCCGTACGAACGCGAAAGCGTACATGTCCGTAAATAAATAAATGTTGTCATGGTAGTGTTGTTATATTATATATTATTATTTATTAATATATATATATATATATATATATATATATATATATATATATTATATATTATATATTATAATCGGGCCACGTCAATATGACATGATAATAATATTACGTATTATAAAATATATAATGTTGGTCGGTGACAGCCACAGATATATATTTTATATCTGTGGTGACAGCCGATGAGGTTTCGACGACGATGATAATAATATCATCCGTGGTGGCTAAGTTGTACACGTATCTATTGTGCTTTTAGCCATTGTTAATATAATAATATTGTTATTAAGTGTTAAGTAGTCCTATTTTAATATTTTAAATTTTAATGGTTACTTTGATTTTTAATATTAATATTTAATCCAAAAGAGAAACAAGCGTTGCGAGGTAAGTGGTGGTCGTTAATATTATATAAACGTTGTAAAATAAAAAACAGATTCATCTATCTTGGCCCATACTAATTAATATGAATAATTAATGATCGATTATTATTTATTTTTATTATTATTATTATTATTATTTTTTTTAAATTAATTAATATTTTTTTTCGTAGTTTATCCCCTGAATTTTCATCATTATTACTATCATTATTTTATTATTATTATTATAAATAGCACATAATCGGATGAAAAATATGAAATGGCAAGAAATGGCAGAACGAATTCCAAACATTGAGAATATTGAGGATTCAGGCAAACCATGTGTGTTACCAGTACGCGCACGGGAAGTTAAACTTCTTTTGAATGGTACACGTGAGTGAGTGAAAAAGAAAGAAAAAAATATTAATTAATTTAAAAAATGAGTAGAAGTATCCGGAATTATTTATTATTGATAGTTTTATTATTATTTTTATATTTTTATTCGACAGATCGATGGGTAATTGTTTGTAGTATTGTTTTTATCCAGACAATAGATTTGTGAGTGAATACTAATAATAATAATAAAAATAAATAATAATCGATCATTAATTATTCATATAACAAATTTGGTTGCTCGTAAAAAATCACAACTCTTAAAAAAATTATGATTGTTGAACTCCTTTTGGGTGTAACTTGCTGGGGTAAGTGCAACTCAGCCACTCTGGTAGGCAATGTTCAATAATTTGATTTGATGCAAGCTTGTACCTGATCTGCCCGAATAACCAATGGCAACCAATAAATAAATGCTAATTTCTAATGTAGACTGTAACCAATGGTAACTATTAATAAATAAAAATAAAATTTCCAATTTCTATCTTAAATACCAGTACGCGCGCGGGAAGTTAAACTTCTTTTGAATGGTACACGTGAGTGAGTGAAAAAGAAAGAAAAAATATTAATTAATTTAAAAAATGAGAAGAAGTATCCGGAATTATTTATTATTGATAGTTTTATTATTATTTTTATATTTTTATTCGACAGATCGATGGGTAATTGTTTGTAGTATTGTTTTTATCCAGACAATAGATTTGTGAGTGAATACTAATAATAATAATAAAAATAAATAATAATTGATCATTAATTATTCATATAACAAATTTGGTTGCTCGTAAAAAATCACAACTCTTAAAAAAATTATGATTGTTGAACTCCTTTTGGGTGTAACTTGCTGGGGTAAGTGCAACTCAGCCACTCTGGTAGGCAATGTTCAATAATTTGATTTGATGCAAGCTTGTACCTGATCTGCCCGAATAACCAATGGCAACCAATAAATAAATGGTAATTTCTAATGTAGACTGTAACCAATGGTAACTATTAATAAATAAAAATAAAATTTCCAATTTCTATCTTGAATCTCAATGTCCCTGTTTGAGCACCTATTTAAAATGCGAATTTCGAAAAATCCTTAACTTATTTTTAACTTGGAAATAAACATTAAAATGTTGATAAATTAAGTCTTATGGATCATCTAACCGTGGTTCAAGCTGAAGTTTATCAGCCGTGTTCTCCAGCACCATCAACGAGTCAAGATGATAGAGTATCGGTAACACCTGCACGTGTAACGGAGGGTGAACGTTTACGAAATTATCGTGCTAAAAAAAAAGAGCAGAAACTTCAAAATAATCATTCCGATGCGATATTAACACTCTCCCCGGTACCGTTAACAAATGCTGAGCGTTCAAAAAATTACCGTGAAAGACAAAAACAAAAGGAACTTGGAAATAAACTTGATGAAATAGTAGCATCATCTACTGCACGTGTAACGGAGGCTGAACGTTTACAAAATTATCGTGCTAAAAAAATAGACAATCAACTTAAAAATAATCCCGATGCGATATTAACACCCTCCCCGGCACCGTTAACAAATGCTGAACGTGCAAAAAATTACCGTGAAAGACAAAAACAAAAGGAACTTGGAAATAAACTTGATGAAATAGTAGCATCATCTCCTGCACGTGTAACAGAAGCTGAACGTTTACGAAATTATCGTGCTAAAAAAATAGACCAACAACTTCAAAATAATCCCGATGCGATATTAACACTCTCCCCGGTACCGTTAACAAATGCTGAGCGTGCAAAAAATTACCGTGAAAGACAAAAACAAAAAGAACTTGGAAATAATCTTGATGAAATAGTAGCATCATCTACTGCACGTGTAACGGAGGCTGAACGTTTACAAAATTATCGTGCTAAAAAAATAGACAATCAACTTAAAAATAATCCCGATGCGATATTAACACCCTCCCCGGCACCGTTAACAAATTCTGAACGTGCAAAAAATTACCGTAAAAGACAAAAACAAAAAGAACTTGGAAATAATCTTGATGAAATAGTAGCATCATCTACTGCACGTGTAACGGAGGCTGAACGATTACACAATTATCGTGCTAAAAAAATAGACAAACAACTTAAAAATAATCCCGATGCGATATTAACACCCTCCCCGGCACCGTTAACAAATGCTGAACGTGCAAAAAATTACCGTAAAAGACAAAAACTAAACTTGGAGACTGAATCTAATAATTTCAATATTGCTGATTGCTTAGCGGCAAATCTCGAAAATAATTTAGATACAACCGATGACAACGGCTCTCAAAATAGTCTTTCTTCGGAGAACGATTCTTTCAACAGAATTTCATCTATTAATGATTATGATGACGATGACGTAGAATCTTGGCCATATCCTGATTATGGTCGTCTCAAACGAACTCACCAACACATAAAAATTACATTTTTTGATAATTCTTTTGGACATGCTTGTTCAGTGTGCGACAGATTGTGGTTCCAGCGAGATCTAAAATCTCCCTCTTCAACATATCAAACGATTTTAAATTCAATTATACCGAATATTCCAACAATTAATATATTGTTATGTTTTACATGCAGGTCATCATTGTATCGAAATAACATACCAACTATGGCTACATATAATGGCTTTAAATATCCAGAAATGCCTAATCATCTGCCACCACTGGACTTGATTTCAGAAAGACTAATTTCTCCTCGTATTCCATTCATGGCAATTCGAAGATTAAGACACTGTAATGGCCAATATGGAATTTATGGACAAATCATTAATGTACCTGTTTCTGTTGACACGATGGTCCATCATCTACCAAGAGATATTGATGACGACCATTCTATAAACGTACATATCAAACGCCGAACAACACACAAGTCTAGTTATTTACATGGCTTGGTCAAAAAAATGACCATCAAGGTTTGGTTGGATTATTTGATTCCATCTCCACTTTATAGAACTTATAATATTACAGTTAATCGTTCTTTTTTCGATGGTCAACAACAGAGTGATAGTGACATTAATCTAGATGATATTAGTGAACACATTCCAATTGAAGAGAGTCTTATTGCACAACAGCAGACATTGATGTGGAATGAAGATGAGTATCTCTGTTTGGCACCAGGTCAAGCTCAGCTTCCTCAAAGTTTGATATTTGATGAACATGCTGAGGAGCTTTCTTTTCCAGCAATTTATCTTGGTGAATTTCGGAATTTTAGAGAAGGAGTTCAGGTAAAGCCTTTTACAATGGCTTCAAGTGAGTTACGACGTTCTGATCGACGAGGCGTTAAACCACAACATTTGTTGTATATGGCGATGAAAATTATGAGGTTAAGGATTCGTGATAGCCTTACGATTGCTTTCAAACACATTGGCAAAGATACCAATATTACAAAAAAACAAATAGAAGAGGATGAATATATCAATAATTGTATTGATACAAATCTTGCTTTTTTACGATCGATCCCCAACTCAGCTTGGTACTGGGCTCACCGCAAAAATTACTTGTTTGCAATGATTCGACAGTTGGGCAAACCAACAATATTTCTTACTGTCAGCGCCAATGAAATTGGATGGACCAATTTACTTCATACAATATATAAATTGAAAAATAATGGTGTCTCAATTTCGGAAGAATTGATTGAACAGTTACATTATAATGAAAAAGCAGTGCTTATTAATGAAGATCCGGTTACTTGTGCTCTTTATTTTAACAAACTAGTTGATACATTGATGAATATCTTGTCATCACCAAAGTTTAGCCCTTTTGGTAGACATTATGTTATTCATTATTTTAAAAGGATCGAATTCCAACACAGAGGAAGTCCTCATGCACATACTTTACTATGGTTAGCAGAGGCTCCTGATTATATCATTGGTACAGAGTCTTCAAGTCTCATCGAATTAATTGATCGAGTTATTTCTGTATCAGCTAATTATGCATCGGGCCATATAAATCTACAAAAACATCATCATACGTTCACATGTTACAAAAACATTATTGGTAACAGGAAAGAATGTCGATTTGAAGCTCCATTCCTGCCAAGTCGATCAACAATTATACTATCTCCCATGCAAAAAGAAGAAGACGGATTTTCTGGTTATTTTAAACATTACAAAAACATAAAAAGTAATATTGAAAACACGGATTATCCTGATATTGACACATTCTACTTTCAAAATAATGTTAAATCAGACGATCACTATCATCACATACTTCGAGCAGGTATCAAAAGGCTTAGAGTTTTTTTGAGGCGCCAACCATCTGAAAAATGGCATAACCCATTTAATCCGTTTATTTTGAATATTATGAAATCAAACATGGATATACAATTTATTACGGACATATACTCTTGCGCTAATTATGTATCTGAATATGTCAATAAAAGCAACAGAGGTATCAGTAACCTCCAAAGAGAAATTATAAAAACAATAGATGAGCATCCAGAATTTGACATTGTCGAAATAACACGAAACCTTGGTATAAAAATGCTTAATAGTGTTGAAATGCCAAGTCAAGAAGCTGCCTGGTATCTTTTAAGAGCTCCAATGTCAAAAAGTTCTGCCGTCATTGTAACTATTCCAACAGTATGGCCATCAGAGCGAGAAAGAATAAAAAAAACAAACAAAGAATTGGAAAAAATGCAAATTGGTGATGATTCAACTGATATTTGGAAACATAATTGGTTCGACAAGTATGAACAAAGATTGAAGATTTGGAAAATATAAATTTAGCAAAATTCGTTGCAAACTATACACCTCACCCAAATGGTACTTACATAAAAAGAAAACAATCGCGGGTAATCCGTTACAGAAATTACGATATGGGAGATGATTTGAATGAATATAAAAGGGAAATGGTGACTTTGTATTGTCCTTTTCGAAACGAAGATATGGAAATCCTAGCTGAATCAAAATACATTGAAATATACGACACCAATGAAGACTTGATACTACGTAACCGTCAGGAATTTGAAGCCAATTTGGATATTCAGAAAGTCATTGAAATTTGTAGAAATTTATACCGGGAAGACGAAGGGTCTTTTGGAGATGATAAATCACATGAAGTTGGCAACGTATTGGAGGAGCCCAATCCATTCGAGGCGTTATATAACAATCCTGGTGCTGATATGAATAATGACTTGCGTCTGGCTGTTCTCAATAAACTTGGTCCAATTGCAAAGAAACGAGAAAACCTGATGGACCGTAATCAGTTCTATGAATTAATGCAAAGTACAAATGAAAAACAAAGAGGACTTCTGATGGAAGTGATCAAACATCTTCTTTCCCCAAACGATTCACCTTTTCAAATATTTTTCACTGGTCCAGCTGGATGTGGCAAAACATTTGTCATAAAATTACTTATGGAGATATATAATCGCTATACAGATAACGATGGACACTGCAATGCTTATATCACCTGTGCTTCTACTGGAAAAGCAGCTGTTGCAATTGATGGTACCACAGTGCACACAGCTTTCAAAATATCTATTGCAGCATTGATGTCACTATCTTTTGAAACTGTTTGTCAATATCGTGCATTATTTAAATATGTCAAAGTAATCATCATTGACGAAATAAGCATGATAAGTGCTGAATCATTATCTAAAATTAACACGCGATTACAACAAATAACTGGTGATTTTAAAACATCTTTTGGATCACTAGATGTAATTTTTATTGGTGATTTACGGCAACTACCGCCAGTTCGAGCTAATGCAATTTATTTACCTATCAAAAGGACAATAATTGGGCCAACATTATGGCGAGGACTCAAATTTTATGAGTTAGATCAAGTTATGAGACAAGCAAATGTTCAATTCGCTACAATTTTAACGAAAATTGGCAACGGTGACCAACTTGAAAATGATGAAATCACTATTTTGGAATCCAGATTTTTTACTAAGTCACAAGCGGATGCACTATGTCCAAGTGGAATTCGCTTATTTCATACAAACAAGGCTGTCCAAGAATACAATAATTGTCTTTTAAATCGTGCTGAAGATAAAATCGTATCTACGGCAAAAGATGTTTTTGTGGGTTGTGCGTCAACAAACCAAGAGAATCTCTTACGAGCAAAACTTCATAAAATGTCAATCGTTGATACAGGAGGGTTGCCATATGAGACAATATTTGTTAAAAACGTACATTACATGATAACAACAAATATAGATGTATCTGATGGTTTGGCAAACGGTGCTGTAGGTAAATTGGTTCATATTGACCTCAATGAAGCAAGAGAAGTTACTGCTGTGTGGTTAGAATTTCCTATGGACATTGTCAAAAAAATTAGAAAAAAAGTCTCTGGATACGTTGCAGCAAATTCCATCAGCCGATCTGCTGTTCCAATAGGAAGGCGATCATCCACCATTCACCTTAATACAAGTAAAACCATCTGCGCCAGACGTAGTCATATACCAGTAGTTTGCTCGTCAGCCATGACAATTCATAAATCTCAAGGCAGCACATATAATGAGGTCGTTTATGAGTACAACAAAACACATGCACAATCATTATTGTACGTAGCCTTGTCGAGAGTAACGGATATCCAGGGATTGTATCTTATATCAAGCACTGATGATTTGAAATTTTATCATGGACGAAGAGCTACTGATACCACCAAGCGTCTCCGAGATGAATTTGCAAGGCTCGCTAATAATCGTTTGGAAACGATTGACAAACGGATAGTCAATTTTATGCAACAAAACAAAGGTATATCCATATATTCGTTCAATTGCCAAAGTCTTCGGGCTCATTCTAAGGATATCTTAGACATTGTACTAAAAAATGCTTCAGTACTTATGTTTTTTGAAACTTGGGACCAAGGAACGAATGATATTGAAATCCCGAATTTTCGTTGTGTTATAAAATATAAACGACCAGCGGTTCAAGCAGCAGGAGTTGCAATTTATCACAATAACAGTGATTTAGTGAATGTTGTCACTCCATCGATAGAAATGACAGTTGGGCAGTCACAATACAATAAATCAGAAGCAACGTCAGTCGGTGATTATTGTATTGCTGAATGCTTGTTATCAAATAAAAATATTATAATAATGGTTGCAATCTACATCTCCCCAAATCAGAAAATGGCTGATATCATCAAATTTATTCATAAAGCATGTTTAGTGTATAGCCATGAAGGTGCAGCTCTTTATGGTGGTGACGAAGATACATGTGCAATGGTCATGAGTGGGGATTTCAATGTTAATTTTGCATCTTCTGATTCAGCACCTCTCGTAACTTTATTGCGAGACAAATTCAGTTTGCAACTGAATAATGATCCAACAATATCGACTACTAAATCAGGCACAACAATCGATGCAGTTTTTACGCGATATATGGATAATGTTCAGTCACAAATGTACGTTTCGTATTTCAGTCATCATATGCCAATCATAACTACTATACCGATTAAGCAAAATGATAATCAATCATTAGCATAAAAAATAATAATTAAAAAAAAAAATATAAAAAATATAATTTACATTGTTTCTTTTCTTTCTTTATTATCCTCATTACCCAGTCTATCCATGCCTTTCTTTCTTTTTCACTCACTCACGTGTACCATTCAAAAGAAGTTTAACTTCCCGTGCGCGTACTGGTAACACACATACTTTTTTTGTACAATCATCGTCGTATACCCCAAATAACGTTTTCATAGCACTACCTATGATGTTTATCAGCCCTCGCCTATTCCTAATGACTGATGATATTTTCCTATCTGTGTTCACGTATCTACCTATAGATTCATACATTTAATCCCTCTGTGACGCTATTTCCATAAACATGGTTTTTACCACATGCAAAAACCGCGCACATACTTCATATTCAGATAACATGTCTTTACAATGTTGGGTCATATTATCAATTTCTATTGTCAATTGTTCATATCTATTATCATAATTAACTAATGGTACATAATGTCACAAGTTCCTAATGCGCTCCTATTATTCTCAGGTCACCTTGATTTTCGAAAAATACGGCTGTTTCATTTTTAAATTCTTCATTATAGTACGGTAGTTGACCTTGGATGATGGGAATGCAGAGCAACCTATATAAAGAATAATTAAAATAAATCATAATCGTATACAACGTTATGGTTTCCCTATATTAATATGATTAAACTCTTTGCTTATTATCCATTCTTATGTCACTCTGTTGTAATTTACTAAAGGTTGTTTAAACATGATCCACTCAAATTTCAAACTTACAAAAATATTAATCTTTAACTCTTAACTAATGGAACTCTTTTTACCTGTTGTCTTGACATCTTCTCGTGTACTTATACTTAATTCCTAAATTATATATATACCTTATTGATTACCTTGTTTACTATTAATTATAACCTTGTTTCTGATAACTCTAGTTTATCACGAGTTGAATAAGATCTAACCGTTATTGGGTTCAAATAATCAAATCGACTTCTTCCTGTTATTTTGTAATAATGACATAAATTAATTACTGCTATAATTATTGCTAATATTATTATTCCCATTATTACACATATTACATATACATACTCAAATTCTAACCCTTTTTCTCGTACTGGTTCATAGATGATAGTAGTGGTTTTTACTGATTCGCTGGACTTGGTGATTTCCTTCAGGTCATTAGCTTGGGTGGATTTCTCAAGAGTGTTGGTGGTTATGTGTGGTTTACTGACAATAGTTACATTCCTAGATTCGGTTGTTGCACTCATTGGTTTTGTTACATTTTCCTTAATTGTTTGTTGGGTAGTTATAATTGAATTAACTGTTACATTTGGGAAAAGGCTATTTATTGGTAAGGTTATTGGATATTCTGCGTCAAACACTATTTTAGTTTCCCTTATCGCTCCTTCCGGAATCCCTGCTTGACCTTGAATCACCGTACCCAATTAATCTATAATATAATTAAATTGTTATCATACTATTCGTTATATGCCAGTAGGTCTTCTGGTTCGGGGACGATGTCCAAAAATTCTAACAATGTTCTACAAAAACATTCGTTCTGTTCGATATTTTCGGTCATAGCATATAAAAATCGCGCAATACTCCTAGTATATTTCCTTATTGTGGATCTTGAAAATGGTTCGGTCAACCTTTGATTTGCTGTGCTTATATTTCTTAGCAGGCAAACGGGTAGTTTTTCTGGGTTCAATACGTTAACATGGTGGGATTCACTTCTAATAGCCTGTTCTAACTTCAGTAAAAAGTTCAGTTGTCTTTCCCTAGAATTCAATTGGCTGAATTAATTAGAGTTATTAATGAATAAAAACAAGAGGTCCAATTTTAACTAAATACGACTTTTAATAAAAATAACCAAATTATAAAATTAAAAAAAAATTTAAAATATTCCAATTATTGTCTTAATTCTGCCGCCTATTAGAATTTTCGTAGGCTTCTCGCATGGCCATCCCCATTCCTTTTGCCATGCACCTCATGGCATAGTGATTCCATGCCCCTCGGTTTATCTCCGGATTGGTCTCATAGAATTCGCGCGTTACTCGATAAGCCAGTCTTGCACCAGCTCTAAGCTCCGCTCTACTTTCTTCCCCTGTTATCGGTGGTGGCCTTATTTCTCGGTAAAAAATGGTCGCTGTGCCTATAGGTGGTCCTACAGGCGGTCTGTTGACGTAAATAATCATTCTTAATATGTATAACAAGGTATCTTACTATAATATCAATAATTTTTAATTTAATAATATTTTTTTTTTTATTATATTTAATTTAATTTATATATAAATTTTTTTTTTTTTTTTATATATTGATCTACATATTCCATTAAAATTTCTGGCTCTGGTATATACATCTTGTAATCGACCAGGTCCATGCAACATTGTTTCCCCAATCTCCCTTTCCTTTTCGATACATCATATAAAAAAGTTACAATACTTTGGGTTATCCTTCTGATTTCGCTTTCCGAAAAGGGTTCGTCTAATCGCTCGTTGGCGTTTTCTATGTGTCTTGGTAGACACCTTGGTAAATTACCACCTCCTACTGTGCTTGTGTCATGAGTTTCAACAAAATTGCATTGTCCAGATTGATACAGAACAGTTGATTTTTAGTCCTATAATTAAAATTTTGGTTAAATCTTATTTCTACCTATTACGTACTAACTATAAATCATTTTAACTGAGATTCTCATGATACTTCTTCACATCATTCTTATGTACGGTGACCTTTTTCCTTCCCCTTTAAATAACAATGTTTTCAGTATCTAATATTTCTAAAATTTCAAAAGGTCCCTTCCATAGAGGTGTTAACTTATTTCTCTGAGTGTTATCTCGTAATAATATAGAATCCTTTACATGCAACTCTTCACTATGTGCATTGCTATCGTCATTTGTTTTTGATTTGATCTTTTTCTTTATTAACCTTTCCCTTGCTATCTTGTGAGTCTCCTGCATTCTTTGTTTCAGGTCATATAAATAATCATCAGAATTGTATCTAGGTTCTGGTTTACTTTTCAAATTTACTGGAATGTTTATTTCCTTTCCATACAACAGTGTATAGGGTTGATAATTCGTGGACGAATGTTCCGTCGAATTGTAAACGAATAACGCATAAGGTAATAATTGATCCCAAGTGTTTAAATCTTTATCTACATAATGTCGAAGATATTTTGCTAAAGTTCTGTGCGATCTTTCCAAACCCCCATTGGTTTGTGGATGATACGGGCTAGTATTTATCTTATTATTTTTTAAAAGTTTGCATACTTCTGCGAATGTTTTGCTTAGAAAATCTGTCCCTTGGTCAGTTAATATGGTCTCTGGTATTCCATGAATACAAACGAAATGTACTACGAAAGCTTCAGCTACAATATTGGCTGTGTGATTCGGTAAAGGCACTCCCAGTGAATATTTGGTAAGATCATCTTGCATGGTTAAAATATAAGTATTCCCAGATGCCGTAGTGACTAATGGTCCTCCTATATCCAAAAATATCTTTTCAAATGGTTTTGAACTTGTGGTGGTTATTACCATGGGTTGTTTAATCTTCCTATTCGTAACTTTATTCTTTTGGCAGGACTCACATTTCTTAATATAATTCTTAACATCTAACTTGAGTCCTGGCCAATTAAACTGACGTTTAATCCTTTTAATGGCTTTGTTTACTCCTGCATGTCCTCCTAGCACTGAATCATGAAATTGTTTAAATATGATCATTTTCTCTGAATCCGTATATTCTAATTTTGAACAGATTAAAATTTCTATTCCTGTTAGGTGTATATATATCTTATCATAGCTCTAACCTTATCCCATTCTAAACCATCCTTTCGGCCTAGCTGTTTTATTACGAGTTTATTTAAAGAATGTTTTTCACTAAAATATTTTAAATTTAATAGAGCATTATATAGATTTTCATACGTAGTGATCTGTTTAGTTTTACTTTTGGTTATTAAGAATATTATATACCTATCTTCATGTTTAACTTTTGTTACTTCTCCTACTTGTTTGTTAGATTTCAAGATAACGGTATCCCCAAATTTCTGTTTTATCTCATAATTGATTCCTGTCCTGAAGTTATAATACTTTTCTATTTCAGTAACTATATGATATTCAGGAGATGACTCCAACAATTCACCGTGTACTTCCTTAACGTTTCCATTGGTTATCAATGTGGTTTCGAATTTTACAAGAAAATTGTTATAGCTTTCCTCCTTTATATCCTGTATAGTGAACATCCTAGATAAAGCATCTGCGTTACCGTTTTGAACTCCTGGTTTATATTTAATAACATAATCATATTGTTCTAACTGTATTCTCCATCTAACTAATTTTGATAAGGGATCCTTTAAATTGAATAACCAAGCTAATGGTCTATGGTCACTTAAGATTGTAAATTTCCTGCCATATAGATAAGGTCTAAATTGCTTAATTCCATAAACAATGGCTAAACATTCTAACTCTGTTGTGGAATAGTTGTGTTCGCTGGGACTCAAAGTTCTTGAAGCGTAAGCTATAGGCAAATCTTTTCCTATTTCCCCTTGAGATAGCATAGCTCCTAACGCTTTCCCACTAGACCTGATAAATTATCAGTAAAAACCTGAAGCGAGATCAATCACGCTGAACAATTGACATTGCCCTAAATGATTGAGTATTTCCGTAATGTTAGGTAAGGGATGGAATTCATTCAAGGTTACTTGATTTAAAGCTCGAAAGTCTATTACAATTCGAAATTTCTCTTTACCACTTGCAAAATATTTAGTTTTATTCTATTTCCAATAAATTAAATTTATTCCTAATAAATTATTACGTTATTATTTAATAATTCAATGTTCCGAACAGCTATTAAATTATTTTATTTAAACAATTAAGATTTTTTTTTTTTTATTTAAATAAATTATTTTTATTTAATGGTTATTTAATTTCAAAGTACGAATAATAAAATTATTATTTTATTTTAATTAAAGGATTGAAATTTATTTTTTAAACAAAATATTATTTTTATTTAATTATTTTTTTATTGGGTTTGAATATAATTTATTTTGGAATATTTATATTATTTAACTTATTGAAGATTTCTTTTAAAATAAACTATTATTTTTTTAAATATTAAATTAAGTCAAGTTCGAATAATTATTTTTTTGTTTTAATGGAAATTATTTAAAGAGAAAAATTAAAAACAAATTTATTGTTTTAGCTAACTATTAATTTAATTTAAGTTTCAAATAATTGTTTAAGTTATTTTAATTAAAACGTTTAGGAAAAATTAAAATAATATTATTATTTTATTTTATTTAAATTATTGAAAATTATTTAAAATAGAACTATTATTTTATTTTATTTAAATGAAAATTATTTAAAAATAAAATTCTATTTATTTTATTTAAATTTTTTTTTTTTTATTATTATTATTTAAAACGAGCCCTCGGCAGCATAGACCATTGGGCTTACATAATATTTTTAACTTAAACTAAATGTTAACAATATGGATATTGGATACGTATACGAGAGAACTTAATTTTAGATTTTGGATTGAAGGTTTGCTACTGTGATGAATTGGATGATTCCTGTTATGGCCTTGGGATGATTTTGAAGTATTTCGGAAAGGGGTTCGGGCATGTTGAGGCTTGATCGGATGTTGAGGTATGTGCGGCATTCGGTGAGTATGTGTTTAATTGTAATTTGGACGCCGCATGTTGCGCATGTTGGAGGGTCTTCCTTGGCCATTAAAAAACTGTGTGATATTTGCGAATGGCCAATTCTCAGTCTCGTTATGATGACTTCGAATTTTCTGAGTGTTTCGATGGGAAATGTCCAATTGTCAGTGTTGTGTTTTATTTGATTTAGCTTAGTGGAGTAGGATAACCATTTCTGATGCCATCTTAGATGACATTTGTTAGTTATCAGTGCTTGTATGTCCCTGTATGCGATGATATTAGTGGGAGACGATAGTGTAGAGGTGATTGCCGTTTTGGCAGCTAGGTCGGAGCGCTCGTTTACAATGATGTTGGAGTGTCCAGGGATCCAGAAAAGTTTGATTTTGAAGTTATTGATTTTCTGTAGAGTGTATATTTTGTTTTGAACATAAAGGCCGATGTCTGATGGGTTATTAGTATTATTAATGTTATTGATGGCGCTGAGGGAGTCAGTAAAGATGATGGTGTCTTGGAGATGGCGATCGGTTATTAAATCGAGGGCTTTGATTATTGCGAATGCTTCAGCTGTGAAGATTGAGCAGGAGCTAGGGAGTTTGTACATGAATTCCATGTTATTCCAAACAACTGCAGCCCCGACCCCGATTTGGCTTTTGGATGCATCCGTGTATATTTTTTCGCATTTTATGTTTTGTATTATGTGGAAATATTCTTGTTTATAGATTGAAGGCGGAGTGTCTTTTTTTTTTAATATGGAGAGTTCGGTGTTTGCTACATTGAGATTTGTCCATTGGGGTGTTAAGGGAGGTGAAATAGTTAATAAATCAGAGATGACTAGATTGTTCTCCTGGAGTAGTGTTGTTAAAATTTTGAATTTTGGATTGAAGTCGAGCGAAGGGAGAGTGTTAGCTAGCTTTAATTCGTGATTTAATGTTATTTTGAGTCTTCTTATATCGAGAGGAGGTGTACATGCTAGGTTGTAGATGCTCGGTATTGGGCTAGAGCGATAGGTACCAATAGCCATACGAAGTCCGGAGTTGTGAATTGTATCTAGTTTTTTTGTAATCGATTTATTAGCTGTTGTCCAAATGAATGATCCGTTGTCGAGTTTGGATAGTATGAGGGATTTGTAGATTGTTAACAATACATGAGTTTTAGAACCCCATGAAGTATGGGATAACATTTTTATAATATTGAGACGTGGAGTGATGGCTGATTTCAAAAAAATGATGTGATGGGTCCATGAGCATCTTTTGTCGAAAATGATACTGTTCGGTGCGTATGCCCGGTCTTGGACTTTGCCCCGCGTTATCGCCATTACTGTGGACACCGCGCGACAGTTCCGATATCTCCGGAGAGAGAAGCGTTATCGGTGTGTCGCCGACGGTCTCTTCCCCGCTGCATGCAGTCCGACGCAGTGCCTCCTGTCGCGAAGTCGCCGTTCCTGCCGCTTTTTCTCATCCGTCTTGCCAATTATCGTTTTATTGTTACCTACGCGAACTGGCGTGCCGTCGTCGTTCAATAACGCACGCCATCTTGGCTTGTCCAAGCGCCCTAGCTGTCTGTGCTTTATGTTCCGTGTCGTGCCCCTCGATTGCACACACAATCGCATTTGTGGCCGCCCGTGACAAAACCACATTGTGTTTAATTTGCCGTTATCGTCCGCGCGGTGTGTGCGCAGTGCGATCCGCCGTGTTCGTCACGTGGTTACGAGCCTTCCCGTTCGTCGACTGTTTGTTCGGCCAAGTCGACGTTGTGGTGTGTCGCCGTTGCCCGGTCAACTTCCATCTGCCCATTATCGCCGTGCCGGGACAACGGTAGCACTATCAATTGTCAATACCCGCTATGAGCTATCGTATCGTCGCTATCAGGTCGTACACAGCTGATTTCATTTGTTTATGTTCTTCCGTTACCCGACGTGGTATTATGATTTATATCAATTTGTTTTATTGTTTATGTAATTATTGTATTTTGCCGTTCGTATTGTGAACGCGCTCATATGCAACTCGATCTATTTTACTAACATAGTTTTTTAAGTTTTTTCACCTGTAGCAACGGTTTAATATACGTCCTATTTATTTTATAATTTTCATACAACAACAACGATATTGTTATATCTCTCGCTGTAGTTTTCCGTCATCCATTTTCCTATTTACCTACCTATTACAGTCCACTACCATCGCACGACAATTAACATAATCCGGGAGCGGGCAATACCTGACGATCATATTTAATTCAGGTTGTCCCTCCATACAGATACCGAGTATTTTGATTGTATTATTATTTATTGATAGATGGTCGCCCAATTTTATCTTAATTGGATTTTGAGACCGTTTACGTGTAAAGACGATGCATTGAGATTTTTCGGGAGAGAAGGTAAAGCCAGATGTTTGTGTCCATTTGTGTAGGTTGTTGATGGCTTTTTGAAGATGGCATTGGACAGTGGCTAGCGATTTGCTCCGGCAATAAATATTAAAGTCATCCGCGTAGAGGGTAGATTTGACAGGGAAGGATATGTTTTGAGTGATATTGTTGATGGCTATCAGAAAAAGAGTAACCGAAATTGTTGATCCTTGAGGAATTCCGTTGACTTGTTCGAAAACTTTGGAAAGTGAATTTTTGATTCTAATTTGGAATGTTCTTGTTTTTAGGAAATTCCTGATGAAATTGAACATTTGATTTTGGCTAAGTACTTTGGAGAGACTAGTCAAAATGTGAGGTTTCCATGTGATATCGTAGGCTTTCCTCAAATCTAAGCTAATCATACCTAGATATTGATTTTCGGAGTATGTGTTTCTGATAGACAGTTGTTTGTACCTTTATTTTTCCGAAATCCACATTGTTCAGAAGTGAAATAGGAGGACAGTTCTAGGAACCATATTAGACGTTGATTTACGATTTTCTCTAAGAGTTTACATAGTGTATTTAAGAGAGAGATAGGACGGTATCCTTCAGGTGAAAATTTATTTTTCCCTGGTTTACTTATAGGGATCACAATGCTGTTTCTCCAACTTTGAGGAAAAACGTTGTGGTTCCAGATGTAGTTGTAGATTTTTAGGAGTATTTGGCGTGTATTAATGTTAAAGTTTTGAACAAAAATATAAGGGATATACCTAACCTGTGCTTTTGCTAGTGCATCTTTTAAGGGTTTTCAGTATTTCTTCCATTGTTATTGGTCTGTTTAAGTATGACTGATGTGTGTTTTGAGGTGATATTGACGAGGGTTGGGGAGGAGGTTTGTTTACATTCTCCCGTAAGAAGTCGCGGCTGTACATTTCATTACTGGAGTTTTTTTCGAAGTTTAGACCTAAGTGGTGGGCGATTGAAGATGAATCGGTGTTTACCGATATATTGGAACGGATTTTGTTCCACATTATGTGGGGGTCGACTTGGGCTCCGATGTTGGCAGTGAAGTTTCGCCATGTTATAGTTTTATTGCTTTTGACTAAGAATCTTGTTTTAGCTCTGAGTTCTTTTAAATTTATATGGTCGTCCGATGATCTGGTTTTGATGAATGTTTTAAGAGCTTTATTTTTAAGGGCTATATATTTTTTAATTTCATTGATCCACCAGGGGACTTGTGGATTTTTGGAGCGATGATTTATGTAGCCGATTGTTTGTTCTGCTGCCTCTATAATGTTCTCTGTGAATTTGGTAACTGTTTTATCGATATTTATATCTTCATCAGAACATTTTGTAGACTTGATTTTCATTTCGAGTAGGTTTGAGATAAGGATCCAGTCGGGGATTTTGAGGTTCCATTTTGTTGTGGGATGGCACGTTTGTGGTGAGTTGGAAATTAATTGAATTGAGATAGGAAGGTGGTCACTATTGTATATTTCACTAAGTACTTGCCAGTGGAGTCTTTGAGCTATGGAGGGAGTGGAGAACGTTAAGTCGATAGCTGAGAGGGTTCTATTAGAGGGATTTATTCTGAATTGCTCGTTGTTATTGAGAATTACGATGTTATCTTGTTCTAATAATTTGTCTATGATTTTTCCTCTTGTATCAGTTTTGTATGATCCCCATATATGGCTGTGGCTGTTGAAGTCCCCTACGATGATGAAAGGTCTTGGTAGCTGCTTAATAATATTTTCTAAATCAGAGAGTGTGAAGTTGAATTGATTTGGGATGTAGATATTACAGAGGGAGATTTTTGTTTCGAGTGTGATTGATATTGCAACTGCTTCTATGTTTGAATTGATAGGGATTTCCTCCCAGGGGAATGAGTCGTTTATAAGGATGCACACACCACCACTTGCCCTCAGGCAGTCTCTGCGATTTTTTTTTGCGTATTGGTAGTTTTTAATTATAGGAGGAGATTCGTCATATTTTAGGTTGGTTTCTTGGAGACATATTGCAATTGGTTGATGTAGATTGATTATTAGTTTGATTTCATCGATATATTTGTGTAGTCCGTTGAGGTTCCATTGAATAATATTTTTATGTTGTGACTGCATTTAAATACTAAGGTTTGTGTTTGATTTGAGATATTTATATTTATTAAGATTTGATTGGTTCAGTTGCTAGGGCTTTATCGAGAAGCGTGCTGCAAAGTCTTGTGAGCCTGTTTTTTATGCTTTGTTTTTTTAATTTGGGTCGGATGTTTTCGATGACTTCGATTATTTCGAATTCAGTTATGTTGAACTGTTCTAATGTCGGGGTTCGGTCGGCACTACTAAGGGTGTTTTCAATAATGTACTTGAACTGATCGTAATTTATTTTCATGCCTGGTTAGGTTAGGTTAGGTTAAGTAGGTTTTTACGGGATCAAATATTTCGTCGAGCTTTAAGATTATTTGTTCTAAGGAATTGGTGCGTTTTATTTTTTTAGGTTTTGGTTGAGGTGTTTTTTTTGTTTTTTCGTTTGGAGTGATATTTTCGTTTGAGACAATGACTTGTGACGAAGGTTTAGGGGAAGAACAGTTAGTGGTTATACTTGATGATGTAGAGGAGAGTGCAGATCTTTTTTTTGATTTAGTTGTGGGTATAAGAGTACTATGTTCTTGTGTTGATTCACTAATTATTTGGTCGTCGAGGAGAGATGTTTGAATTGAGTTTTGCGCTTTGGATGTATCAGAGGGACCCTTTGTGTTTTCGGAAGGGATATCTATTGACGGTACGATATGTCCTGATTTCTCTTCTGTGGTGTTTGTGTTGATTGTAGTGTTGTTAAGGTCTGATGATTCATATAACATAGCGTTTGGAGGATCTGGTGTAGAATTTTTACACAGCTTTGAGGTGTGTCCGGTGAGTTTGCATTTGTAGCAAGTGAGGGTGTCGTCAGTGAGAAAAATTCTGTGAAGTTCGTTTTCAGCCTTGATCAGTAAGGATTTTGGTATTTTATGAAAATCATCGTGGTTTATATAAACTTGAAGTCTGAAGCTTAAGATATGTGCTACATCTTTTATGTTGAATCCAGCGTTAATGTGTTTTATCGGTGATAGGAGTTGGATATTGCGATTTCGTAGTTCAACTATAATTTTATCGTTAGGAATAGCGGGTGATACATTTGAGATAATAATTCTTTTGGTTGGGTTTACTAATCGTCTGATTTTTATAGATGTGAGATCATTTGGTTTAATAATACGATGATTTTTGATTGGAAGATCAACAGTGTTTTTTGAAATAAACACAAAAACGGTTGTTTGACATTCTAGAGACGAATTTAATATTTTTCGGTGGAATTATTTTGCTGTTGGCTATGACATATTCGATTTGTGGTATGTTATCGATAGATTCGAAGATGATTGCCTGTTCTTTTTTAGGTGTATTAACTTTGAGAGTGGTCTCAGCGAACGTTTTTTTTTAAAAAAGTTGTTGCGAAAGTTGTTTTTATTGGTTTCGGAGGTGTAGTTTTGAATTGATGGCGATTTTTCATTTGGATCGCTCTGTATATGATTGGTTACATCGGTGAAAACAACATTGGCGTTATTTTGGTCGGATGGCTTGAATGTGAGGTAATTAGTGACGTTAACTGTGTTTGATGTGTCAGTCGGCGGCGATATATTAGTGTCCTTATCTTCGGTGGAGATGGTAGTAACGGAGATACAAGATGGATCATTAGGTTTGTGTGTTTAATTTTTTTTTGAATTTAAAAGTTTGTCTATAAGGTTTGAGGGGTTATTAGGTGTGTCACCCATTTTGGTGTAAATATTTCTATTAAGCGGGTGAATATAAGAAAGTGTCAGTTTTATGATAATTGTTCATATTACCTGATGATCTTACGTAATTATTCTGAATGCATACGAGATCTAAAAATACGAGAGCGCGGTAGAAGCGATTAACGTGTTGCTCGGTCGAAAGTGCACACGTAACTGTTAATTTAAATTATTGAAATGACTAAAACTGTTATTTTATTTATTTAATGATTGTAGAATTATTTTTAAATTCAATTCTATTTTCTATTTTATTCAAATGATTGAAATTTATTTTAAAATTTAATTATTATTTTTAACTTATTTAAATGATTGAAAAAATATCCTACGAAATTAAATTATTATTTATTATATTTAAAAAAGTTTATTAACTCGCGACGTTATTGTAAAAAAAATTTATTACCC
The DNA here is from genome assembly GCA_949089665.1 of Macrosiphum euphorbiae. NCBI lineage: Eukaryota > Metazoa > Arthropoda > Insecta > Hemiptera > Aphididae > Macrosiphum > Macrosiphum euphorbiae. Next base: position 3,982,133 of record CARXXK010001085.1, on the reverse strand, counting down.
TATTCAATGTTATTTAATTTTTAAAAATAAATTTCAAACAACTATTAAATTATTTTATTTAAATATTATTTAATTAAAAGTGTTGAAGAATTTTTTAAAGTTACAATATATTATTATTTTTATTATTATTTATTTAAACAATTTAAAAAAAAATTATTTTAAATTAAAACTTTAGTTTATTCTATTATTATTTTATTATTTTACTAGATTCTTTGGTTTGTCATCCCGCCTGCGGCGGAAAGACTGTGTGGGCGGTGGTGCATCTTTGTCGGCGATGCTGGGTTTTTTGATCAGGCCTGGGGCGGGAATGGGGGACGTCGGGTATTGTCTTTTGTCGTGTTGGCAGCACTGGTTCAGCGGTAATTTTTGAACTCGGAAGAGTGTCTAGTCATAAGTCACGCGATTCAAGTCGATCGTACAACACAGGTCCATGTCCCCGGCACCCCCCATTGCGATTTTTGGGTCCAAACCCGGGGCGATCGTTTGTGCTTCGTTAGTGCACGTTAGTGCTTTTTATCCCGTCGTTAGTGCTTTATCCGATCCAAAGTTATTCGCATTTCGTTCAGGGGGGTGCTGGAGACATGCCTGCACCCCCCATTTCGAATTTCGGGCCCAAACCCAGGGCGATCGTTTGTGCTTCGTTAGTGCACGTTAGTGCTTTTTATCCCGTCGTTAGTGCTTTATCCGATTAAAAGTTATTCGCATTTCGTACAGAGGGGTGCTGGAGACATGCCTGCACCCCCCATTTCGAATTTCGGGCCCAAACAAATTTCATTCGTTTGTGCTTCGTTAGTGCACGTTAGTGCTTCTTATCCCGTCGTTAGTGCTCCATCCCTTAAATTGTATTTGAATTTCCTACAGGGGGTTCTAAGGACATGCTAATTTAGATTTCGAATTTTGGGTCCAAAAATCTTTTATTCGTTTATGCTTCGTTAGTCCTTCAGTGTGTTATTCATCCGGTCGTTAGTGCTCTACTCCTTCAAAAGTTATTGGCATTTCGTACGGGGGGGGGGGGGGGTACTAGTGACGTACTAATTCGAGTCCAGTCCCAAAAGTTTTGTCTTGAAAAATAATATTAATGATAACATTGAGTATAATATATTGTTGTACAATATAGGTACGTATACTCAATGATAAGTGCCGGCTCTATGGGAGGACAAATGGGACATATGTTCAGTGCCCCTCGCTTTCTAGTTTCTAACGAGCCCCGCGATTTTTAATATCATCTTAATACCGTGAAACACATTGACATTTTATATTAACAAATTATAAATCTATACATTTGTTGTACTATACTGCACATGTATAATATATTAATATTAATATTATTTCTATCATTAACTATTTGGAAAATGATATCTAAATTTAGCCATAGTACAAAGTAAATCGTTATCGATACGACAAAGGAGTAATATTTTGAAGATACTCGAGGACTGTAAGAGTAATGAGTAACCTAACCATAATTATAATTATAAATATTTATTATATTTATAGTTATTGTTTTTCTGTTCTTTGTTTGGAAAATCTTTCCGCGTATTGTCGTATGACCGTATTACAGAAGCGGCAAGAGCTATATTCTTAAAATATTTATTTGATTATCTAGTATTATATGTTCGACATTTGAGTATTTGACTGCAGTCCGCTTTTCCCCTTAGAGTATTTTTTCAACGATTTCTGCATAATATCATAACAGTAAGTTTTCATTTTATGAAATTATTATTACAATTCAGTTTAGATACAGTATAGCAGTATTAAATAATAATATTTACCTACTGCTTGCGTATCTAGTGTATCAGGATTAGTTTTAACATATTTTATTGTCTACCACCGCGTACTTAGATATTAAACAATTTATTGTATCATTCAAACATTTTGATGATTTCATTTATTTTTAATTGATGTTTTGTGATTATTAAAATAAATATAAATTAATAAAATAATAAGTCCCCCACGAATTTATTAAATTATAATTTTCAACACATGTATATTATTTTATTATTTGTAAATAATTTTTTGTTAATACATTTTAATAAAAAAAAAAAAGGGATATGAATAATCTGATATTATTATTTTTAATGTTTAAAATTCAAATAAAAATAGCATTAATTTAAAAAAAGCTAGAATTTTGCCCTCTATTACCTATGTCCAGGGCCCTGCAATACCCAGCGCCGGCACTGACAATGATGATAGGTATAAGAGTATAGATATATTTTTTTTAAGTCCGGGAGAAAATTTAATATTTTTTACGTACCTACCTATTTAATGTATGATAATATTGTTGTATATATAACGAAATTATAAAATATTAAAATAACATACGAAGCAGAAAGTCAATCAAACCGAGTCAGCAAAATTGCCACGACTACTTAGGCGACGTCTGCGACGGAAGCGGGGCTGTTGTTTTGTTTGTTTCGATTATTGTAGTAGCCAACGAGCCGCAGTATTTTTACGTTTCTTTTTATTATTTGTTTTTGATATATTTTATTATATTTAATTCTTTTTTTTAAAAACCAAGTGTCACTGTTTTTCTTTACGCCTTTTTTTAGAATATTTTATCTTACGAGTTGATACAGAGACGTTGTGGTGAATAACACTTTTAAAAACAGGTAGTAAGACACTGTGGTACTTACTTTCTCGTCCAGTACTCGTTATCGTGGTCAGTCGAGAACATGGGCGGATAGGCCTACCAAGAAACCGGGAATTTCCCGGTGGGCCCCCCTTCGTATTTCGGTAATGGGGCCCTTTAATAAAATGCAATTACCTACGATAGAAATAATTTGAAATATCAAATTAAATATTATAATCTTATATCAGTTATATCTCATATACATTACTATCTGTGGTCTTTTTCAAAACATTTCTTATCGGCCCGCAGCCGCCGCGCTCTCAAAACTACAACGTCGGTTAATGGTTGGCGGCGGGTAGTGGGTCACGGTTGAAACTGGTAACTGGTGAAGTGGGTAATCACTCACAAATCGGTTGTTGTAGATACTATTTTTAGAATAATCTAAACTAAACATTGGACTTTTTCAATGCTGTCGTGTATTTGTGTGCGGTAATATAATGTAATATTTACTATTTTACCGATATCTTATCACAAACAAATTGTAGAATTATAATTATTATATACTTATTGCACAATTGCAGACATAACGTTTCTACTAACTCGCGGTTAATCGTTAGTCATTTTTCTTGATAGTTTAAGTTATATAGTGGATCAGTATTCAGTGTTATATATTATATTCCTTAGTTCTTACACATTGCATAGTAGGTACATACAGACATACAGTTAAAACAGACGTTTACGTGCTGTTTTATTTTTTTCAATGGGCAATTCCAAAAAATTACATAAAAGCGGAAGTGCTAAACGAAAAAAAAAAGGAGAAAGAGTTGCTTAGAAAGGAAGGTCAAAACCCTAATCAAAAAAAATTAAATTTTGTAAAATCAAGTAAGTACTCACATTGGTTATATTATATATTAACTAAAATTACACTATATTTTATATAGATATCTTAATATCGTTATTACATTTGACAGGTAGCAATTAGCAGTATAAAATAAGTAGGGTTTGTCAAATAAATATAGGTAATTAAAATATTTAAGACACAATTTGTGTTCTGAATGGACTGAATGTGTCTATTATATTTATAATTTTTAACATTATTTGAAGTATAAAAACTTAACTTAAACACTTGTATAATTAGATGTACTTAATTGATAATTGATGTTGTTATAATATATTTATATTATAGATATATTATGCATTTTTTATATGCTAATATAACAGACAATTTTTCAAATCATACTAAGCTAGAAGGTAAATTGATGCATTAATTGTATTGTATTTAATTTTGGAATAATGTTAAGACTTCAGAATTAGTTTAATTAAAAAACAAAATTATAATAATATAAAACATTAGATATATTATGTTTTAACTGAATAATTTTATAAATATACTTTCCACTTTTCATCTTTAGGTGACAATAATTTGAAAAAATGTAGCAGTAGTGTAATTGAAAATGAAAGAGAAAATCTGAATAGTGATAATGGTAATTTCTAGTTATTTTTCTATACTTATTTACCTAAACTATTTTAAAAATGAAAACTTCCCTTTCTAGATGTCAATTCTTCAAAACAAGATATTAAAGATATTGAAAATGTTGATACCATGGCAATAGTTGAAAACGAGGTTGAAACCTGTTCAAATATTGATAATGGTACCTATATAATATTATATAACTAATTTTTAATTATATAAATCTAATTTCCAATTATCATCTGTAGGTGACAGTAATTTGAAAAAATATAACAGTACTGCTATTGAAAATGAAAGAGAAAATCTGAATAGTGATAATGGTAATTCCTAGTTAACTTTTTTACCTAAACTATTTTAAAAACTAAAACTACTTTCTAGATGTCAATGCTTCAAAACAAGACAATGAAAAAAATCAAGTTAATACAATTGAAAATGTTGATACCATGGAAATAGTTGAAACCTGTTCAAATATTGATAAAGGTACCAGTAGTATATATATACCAGTCCTGGCACACCTCATAATATATCAGTAAAAGATCACAAAGAAAACAATGTGCAAAAAGATCAGACAATTGAAATGCAATAATAATTAATAAAATTTTTCACAAAACTTATGAAATGCAATAATAATAAAAATATTTTCCGCAAAACTTAATTATTAAAAATAAAAATCGAAATGCAATAATAATAAAAACATTTTTCGCAAAACTTATTAAATACACCCAAAATATTTTTCATAATACTTATGATATTAATAATTAAAATCGAAATGTAATATAGTGTATTAAAAAATATTTTTAAAGAAATTGAATACCTTAGTTAAAGGAATTGATATTTATAATAAAAGAATGGAATCTATAAACAATCATAATAAGTTACAAGAAACCGAAATGCAAAACGAAGTAGAAAACTATATATTAAATAAAAAAATAAAAAAATGTTATGTGAAATTTTGTGCTTTTGAATATTATAAAAATAATGAAAATATAATAAAATATAATCTTAATGAAATTCCAATTAAAGGAAAAATTTTAATCATCGAGAACCATTTAGAACCAACTTATGTTTATGTTTCTAAATGTCTACGATCACCAACTTGGTTAGAACTTTGTAAAATAGCTAATGATCAAATAATTGCAAACAGTACAAATTCATTCGAATATCTCTATAATATTAGTGTTATGAAAACTTTAGGAGATATTAAAATATGTTCTTTTGGTATGACAATACGTAGAATATAATTATATTATTAATTAAATTTTTTAATAGAATTGTTCTATTAAAAAAATGTTCAATATTTAACGCTCACCCGAATAGGGGACGCGTTATTAAAATCCAAAAATTTTTGAAAACGATTTTACACTATGATACTATGAGGGGGACTTATAAAGAATTAAAATTAAAAATGTTTAATGTAAAAATGAAGATTCTAACATAAAAAGCAACGGAGTTATACTTAAATGAAAAATATAAAGCGGGGGGTAAACTTTTAATATGTAGTGTAGATAAGCATATAAAATATACCGTAAAATGGGGTGAATTGCAACAGTTTTTGAGTTCTACCCAACTTTGATCTTCATTTAAAAATCAGGCATTTATACTATTGTTAAGGAAAACACTTTTTTAGAATTGCTGTAACCTTTTTCATCATTATAAGTATAATTCAAAAATATAACTTATAAAGTTTTTTTATAATATATTTTTATTTGACTTTGTTGCAATTCACCTTTGAATGGGGTGAATTGAAACATTGCATTAAAAATCATGTTTTATTCATTTAATACAATTTATGGGTGAATTGAAACACTACATACATTTTTTTTTTAAAAATAGGCAATTTTTTGAATTTATTGATATAATTTTCAATTTTTTCTGATTATTATAGGCAAAATAATAAATATCTCAAGTTTTAGTAACATAAAAATATAACAAACTTTGACAAATTTCAGTCTTTGAAATCACTTTATTATTTCATAAATTTATATAAAAGTGTATCTCCTAATTACCATATAGTAAGTAATATAACAAAATTACATTTTTTATTAATATCTTATAAAATAAAAAAACAAATGAGCAAGTAAGTAATAAAGCAAAATTATATTTTAACATAATATAACAAATTTCAGTCTTTGAAATAGAAAAGGTAGGTAATATCTTATAAAATAAAAAAAATAAATGAGCAACTAAGTAATAAAGCAAAATTATATGTTAACATAATATAACAAATTCAACAAATTTAACAAATTTCAGTCTTTGAAATTAAAAAGGTGATAAAATAAAAGAACAAATGAGCATGTAAGTAAATAGTATAACAAAATTACAATTTTTTTACAATAACCTTAAAAAATAACATTAAATTTATGAATGCCTCTTTTTATAGCAGGAGGATCTAGTTTCCCAATTATTTGGTCATACATAAATTCATATAAATCAGGGACTTGTGGATAAACAAATAGCATAAAATCTGAATCTTTTTTGAGAGAAGGTTTTTTTCTCAAAAATTCCCTTTCAAATTCAATGACACCAATTTTACTTACCTTACAAATATACATATCTGAATGGTACTGAACCAACAACCAATCACCAACATTAATGTCTGATATGTCTATGTCATATATATTTTGAACAATTTTAATTGAATTATTAATCTCTACATACTTAACATTTGGAGCAATTGTTACTAGAATTGTTTGATCATTACTATCTGGACTATTTATTTCATCAGGATCAATATTATCTTGAGTATCTGGACTATTTATTTCATCAGGATCAGTATTATCTTGAGTATCGGTACTCATTTCATCAACATTCATAATATCTGGAGTGTTCTCTTTGGAGTGTTGAGTAATGGACATTATAGTTTTCAGCAGCTTTCCTTAGAGAAATTCCATTTTTAACTTCAGTAGCAGCAGCATTTAAATCATCTTCATTTCTTTTTCTATACTGTTTCCCTCTGGGATCAGAAATATATACTCTGGGCATCTGAAAAAAAAATGTATTTTAAAAGTAGGTTCATGAAAGTGTAAAACAACACATTTTTGGTACTATTTATGTTTTTGTTGCAAATCACCCCATTTTTGGTTAACTACTAAAAATGTATGATTCCAAAATTTATAATTAATTGAAAAATGTACTTACGTTGTTGTATTGTAAATTTTTTATAAATTTACAAAATTTTCTATTCAGAAAAAAAAAAATTACTGTGATAGTGACATTTTAACAATATCAACTGAACTAGGATTTTGGCGGTTATAAAATGAGTAAATTGATAAGCGCGAAGGAAATATTTTGCTGTGGAAGTAGAAATAATCCGATAACAATAATTTTTTTTCCAATAGATAACATTTATCACAAAGAATTTAATTCTTATTTTTTCATAGTGATAACACTTAAATTGAATATTCGTCATCAATAATAAACAAATAACTGAAGACTTGTTGCAATTCACCTTGCAGTTGCAATTCACCCCGTTTTACGGTATCTGTGTTCATCCGACTTGATAATATCAAATATTAAATGAAATATAGGATTTATACGACCGTATTATTTTTAATAATTTTGATGGAAAAAACGGAAAAAAATGCAAAAAATTTACAAAATCATTCCCAGCTTTTCAGATACCCGTTAGGAAAAAAGGAGGCCGGAACTCTTTTACAGATATCTGCAAAGCTATCGTGGGCAGTGAAGTTACCCAAGTGCTTTATTCAGCAGGTCAACAACAGTTTTTCAGTAGATTGCATAGGTGTGTGCACCCACCTATACAATCTACCGTAAACGTCTTCAAAGCCTGACGAAATTAGTAGGTGAATATGCAGCGCTACACATTCCCCCACTAGTTTCAATCCGACCAAGAACACATTTAAATCAAACGCCTTAACCACTGAGCTACAACACCTGGGCTTGTATAATGATTATTTAAACACTATTTAAATAATTCGATAAAAAAACATCATAATATAACTATACATATATATTATGATAAGGTATTCAATACCGGATGTTAAAAAAATAATCAGTACAACGTTGATATATATATATTATTATTATTATTATACCACACTGTATAGGTACTATAATATTATATATAATACTTCGTAAGTATTATATTCGATTTAAATTTTCGATGTTTAAAAAATTTTATTTTTTTATAATAAATAATAGTAATGGAAAATAAAAATCAAATTAATGAATTATCTTTGCCAAAAACTATAAAAAAAACGATAGATGCTAATAATGTAAAAAACGAATTTGGTCCATATGAAGTCAAGCATAAAATTTACAAACATGAGCAAAATAAAGCGGAATCGTTTCGCAAATCATGTGTAATATTCAATAAATTTAATAAAATATTACAAATAAAGTACAATAATCAAGAAAATACTTTTACATTGGAAGAAATGGAAGACATAATACCGATACGAGCAATGTATTATTGCAGTCATGATTGGAATCAAGGTGCAATATCTGAATTTATTGATTTTCGAAAAAACTGGAAATTTCCTATTTTGTATTCTCAAGTTCGTGGTGATTATATTCCAACTTGGGATCAATGGGAATGTTTTGGTATGATAAAGTCTGAAATTACAATATCCCAATTTATTAAAAATTTTAATGATGATTTTAAGGACACACTTGGTTTTTTTTTCTATAATTACATAGATAATAAAGATAAATTATGGTTATCAATTGATATAATTTCGAGTTGTCATTTTATAAAATATACATAAGGTCTAACTCCTCAAAACGATGATACAGATGAAGAATATGAATGTGTAAATATTAATTGTGAAATAAAAATTGCTAATAAAATAAAAATAATCGAAGATGTTAAAAAACAATGTTAACGTAAAAAACAACGTCAACGTTTACCTATAGTTTGTATAGGTACTATAATATATAAATATATAATACTTCATAAGTATTATATTCGATTTAAATTTTCAAAGTTTAAAAAATAATCATTCTAGCTGCATATTATTATTATTATTATTATTATTCGAATCATGTAATTCCTCTTGTATTAATTTACGTAGTTCGTTTATTGAAAGTTTAATTTCATTATAATTTTTGTTTTTAATAAAACTTAAAATATTTTCGAAACAACAATTACTAATGAAACGGAAGTTAAATGATTTTAATTGATTATGTTTTTTGTAATAAACATATTTTGCAATATTTTCGTAACAACAATTATCCAATATTTGATTCCATAATATATTATTAATTTCAGAATCAATATCAATATCAATATCACTATCATTAAATATAGGTCTTAGGATTTTACGTTGTTGTTCAATCATATTTAAAAGTGTTTTGATATTTTCCATTTCTATTATTTATATTAGTAAATATTTTTTTTTTTAACATCGAATTATTAAAACATACATCAAAGTGTATGATTATTAAAAAAACCGGACTCACACGATTCATGAGGCAGACAGACAGACGGACGTTCAATGTTATTATGTCTGTCTGTCTGTCTGTCTGTCTGTCTGTCTGTATGTCTGTCTGTCCGTCTATATGTCTGTCTGTCTGTCCGTACGTCTGTCTGTCTGTCTGTAAAGATTAACATTGTTATGTTTTTTAGAAATAAATATAATTTAAATATGCGATTAAAAAAAAATACATCTCTATTATAATAAATAATAGAAATGGAAAATTTGAAAACACTTTTAAATAATTGCAACGATCAATATGATTTTGTAAAGTATGTGACTTAGAAAAAGGAAAAAAATATGAGGTTACTCGTTTCAAATATATTGATACAATTTATGGTAAGACAATAGTTGTTATATTAGATAAAAAATTGCAAGTATTTTTACCAGATAGATTTTTAGATGTGTTTACAAAAGAAAATATTTCATTATATAATCTATGTTCGAAAAAATGTAATCTTGTTTATAATGAATTACAAAATTTAGATAATGAAAGCACAAAGCAATTGATACAATTTGAATAAAATAATATTATATAATTATAATAAATATATATAATTACTTTTATAAATGGTATTAAAGAATTAATTCATCTTGAACAAAATTTAAAAAATCAAATTTATCACATTCTGAAAAAAGGTAAATAATTTGAGAAAAGATGAATATGAAGATGAAGATGAAGATGATGAAAAAAAAATTACAAGAAAAAGAATATTCACTAGCAAACATAGAAAAAATAATTAGTATTAAAAAAAATTTAAAAAGTAACTATAGAAAAAGAGTTATAGACGATATACATTCAGCTGAAGATAAAGTAAAACAATTTGGACCAATATTAGAAGGTTTATCAAAAGTTGAATCATCTGTTAATGGTGTTAAAGAGGTTGCAATTGAAACTGATAATGATATTAAAAAATGTTAATACCTACAACTCCTTATAAACCTCGTAATCCAGAGCTATTACGAATATTAAGTACAGAGGATTATGAAAATATTCAAACACCTAAAAGTTCTCCGATAAAATTAAAAAATTCATCTCCTTTGCCTCCTGATACAATATTAGGTAAAAATTCTAGTATAGCTCTAGCATCTTTAACTGAACATAATTCATTTGGAATACATTTTAATAAAAAAACTAAACAACATTCGATCGGAAAAGAAATAATAACATTTAATTTAGATAATATAATATTAAAAGGTAAAGAACGTGAAATAACTCCAGGTATGTGGAGTCTATTAACTCAATCAGATGTTCCAAAACAAGATGAATATAATAAAGATGATTTAGAAAAATATACACAAATATTACTTGAGACAGATGCAATATACAAAAATTTTGATAAAAATACAAATAGTGTTAGATCAAGTGGAGGTAACAAATATATAAAATTGATTAGTCCTATTTGGAAAAAAATTTAAATAGAAAAAAAAAACACCAACAACACCAACAGAAAATTTAAATTCTACAATACCAGATTTTCCTACAATACCAACAACAGAAATTTTAAAACCACCAAAACCAACAACAGAAATTTTAAAACCTACAAAAGCAACAGAAATTTTAAAACCTACAAAAACAACAGAGAATAAAGGAGCTGGTTTAATGAATTATACAAATAATGAAATTGAATATTGTTGGATAGATAATATGAAACAATTAAATGAAAGATTACATTTAATAGCAGCTGAACAAAAAGCAGGAAATTATACTTATCATAATGAACTACATGGGATTCTTAAATTATTTAAAACAAAAATGGAACATTTAATAGATGATCCTAAAGGTATTGAATATTTACTACAATATGTGATAAATTTACCAAAAGAAATAACAAATGATATACATATACAAAAATTAAGAGAACAAATATATTATATATCTAGTGAAGAAAGAGTAGGAAATAATTATTTTCATAATAAAAAACTTGAAATACTTAATTTTTGTATTAAAATAATGGAAAAAGGAATTGATATTCCCGATAAAGGTCCGATATATTTATGGTCATTTATTTCAAGTTTACCAAAGAAAATTATAAAAGGTGCAGGCTTTTTTAATGATTTTTTGAATTGTAAATATTTACCTCCGATGCATTATCTTAAATATAAATATTTAGGACCATTTACAGATTTAGAGAAAAATTAAGAACAAAATATACAACCAATCAACAAATTAGACGAAGCTGCAAGAGAACACGATTATTTTTATAAAAATCATAAAGATATTAAATCAAGACATATTGCTGATAAAGTTTTACAACAAAAAGCATTGGAAAGATATAATGATCCTGATAGTCCTATATCTGAAAAAATTCCGGCTATAATAATTGCATATGCAATGAAAGGAAAAATACGTTTAGGAATGAATTTGATATATGAATAAATTTTATAATATTTTGTATTATAAAATGACGTACTATTTTAAATTAAATAAAAATCAAATTAAAAAATTACAAGAAGCTCATAAAAATAATACTAATGCAACACTTCATTTTGCTAGTAACAAAATATTTAAAGGCGAAAATATTTATAATTTAGATAAAATTCAATTAGATAAATTGAAAAACGCTAAGGATAAAAAATCTGGAGTAAGGATAGAGATTCGAAATTCACAAATTAAAGATAAAAAAGGTGGATTTTTACCATTACTTTTTGCAGGGATAGGTGCAGCTAGCGCGTTAGTTGGAGGTGTATCTGCAATTTACAACAGTGTTAATGATAAAAATTATAAAAATGCAATTGTAAAAGAAACAATTCGACATAATAAAGCAATGGAAAATAAAGGTTCTGGATTGAAGAAAAAAAAAAAAATCGAAAAAAATGAATAATTTCAATAAATCATCATTTATAAAAAATTTGAAAAAAAAAATATCTAAAAATTGAACCGCTAAGTAACTTTGATATAATACAATTTGGAAATAATATAAAAATATTCAGAGGTTGTTTCATGACAGATGAATTACCTCTTAAACCACTGTTAAATGAATGTGGAATATTAAATTTAAATAATTCTACTCAAGACGGGTCACATTGGGTTGCATGGAAAAAAATAAAAAATATAAAAAATTTATTTCGATTCATTTGGAATGCCTCCTCCTCCAGAACTTGTAAAATATTTATTTGAAAATAACCTTCAATATAGTGATGATAAATTCAAAGATCATGATGATCCACCTATATGTGGACATTTATGTTTAGAATTTATTAAAAACTATAAACAATTCATTTAAAATTTAATAATATAAAATGAATGGTGACGATCTAATATATTGTCTTAAATGTAAAATTCAAACAAAAAATATTAATGCAACTAAAATTCAAACAGTTAATGGTAGATGGAGAATTTCATCAAAATGTTTCAAGTGTAACACAAATAAAAGTAAATTTATAAAAAATTCTACAATTGGACATAATATTTCCAATAAAAAATTAAATGATACAGATAAAATGATATTAGCTAAAGAACTTCATAAACCAGTTAGAAAAAAATTTCCTAAACGAAGAATAATTACTAAAGGTATAGATGATTTATGGGCTGCTGATTTAGTTATAATGAGAAATTAATCTGATGAAAATGAGGGTTATTCTTATATATTAACTGTTATAGATACATTTTCAAAATTTTCTTGGGCCTTAGAACTCAAAAAGAAAGATGGAATTAATGTTTCAGAAGCATTTGAAAAAATAATAAAACAAGCTATATCACAAAATCATCAAGCACCAAAAAAACTTCACGTAGATAAAGGTTTGGAATTTGAAAATAAACATTTTAAAAAAGTTTTGCAAGAATATGGAATTAAAATGTATCACACCCAAAATGAAGAAAAATCGTCAATTATTGAAAGATTTAATAGGACATTAAACAGTAAAATGAGATTACAATTTGAAGTTACAAATTCTAAAAAATGGATTAAAATTTTACAAAAATTAATATATGAATATAATTTCAAAGACATACACCGATCTATTGGTATGAGACCTTGTGAAGTAAATAAATCTAACGAAGATGTTGTTTTTCACAAATTATTTTCTACAAAAAACAAACCTAAACCAAAAATTAAATTTAGTGTAGGTGATAGAGTAAGAATAACAGCTTCTAAAAAAACATTTGGTAATAAATTTATTAATAATTGGACAAAAGAAATATTTATAGTTAATGAAATTTTAAACACAATTCCTATTACCTATAAAATTATAGATTTAAACAATGAAGAGATTATAGGGAGTTTTTATAACGAAGAGTTACAAAAAACAAAATTTTAATAATATGACCTAAGTTAAAGGAAGTGATATCTATATAAACCATCTTCTAAAATAAATATTTCTTTATCTTTATGATAATTACTAGGAGGAGTTCCTGGTTGGGTGGGTCCAACCAACCCAATTCTTTCTTTCTTATATTTGTTTATTTATTTGGAATATTATTTTTTATAAAATCTTTAATATTATTTAAATAGAATTTTAAATAAAAATTATTTTTATTAAAAATTGAATATAAAAAAATAATAATATTTTCTATAATAAAGAATGGAAGGATTAAATAAAATTGAATCTTTAGTTAAAGAAATTGATATTAATAATAAAATGGATGTATTAAATAAAAAAATATACCCTGCTAAAACTTGTGATAAATGTAATTTAACAATTTGTTCCAAAAATTGGGCTTCTCATTTAAAATCTATTCGTCATCAAAAAAATGATAAAGATCAAACAATTTTACCTTGTAGAGTTAATACAAAATATAATGGTGTACCAAGTAATCAATATAGACTAAAAAATTTTAATTTTTTGAAATTAATGCGAAATGAAATAAAAAAAAGTATACAAAAAAATAAATGTTATGTGAAATTTTGTGCTTTTGAATACTATGAAAATTCTGAGAGTATTAAATATAATCTAAATAAAATTCCAATTGAAGGAAATATTTTTATTATTAGTCAAGGAGATGTTGATTTTGGAAATGGAAAGCCTTATATTTCTAAAATATTACATTCACCAACTTGGTTAGAACTTTGTAAAATAGCTAATGACCAAATTATTGCAACAAGTGATTATCATCACTATTATCTAGACAATATTAATATTATTCAAGATTTAGGAAATATTAAAATGTGTGAATTTAGTATGGGATCTTAATGAGTTGGGAGACAACGAGTCTCCCAACTTTATAATTTCATTTAAATATTATTTTTAATAAAAAATATTTTTATTAAAAAATTAATGTAAAAAAAAATAATATTCTCTATAATAAATGGAAGGCTTAAATAAAATTGAACATTTAGTTAAAGGAAATGTTAAAAATAATAAAATGGATAACAAAACTTGTGATAAATGTAACTTAATAGTCAGTTACAAAAATTGGTCTAGACATTTGAAATCTATTCGTCATCAAAACAATGATCCTGATCAAACAATTATACCTCGATTTAGACGAACATACAGAGGTACAACAACAACAAATGTAAGAACAAGACAAGAGAGAATACCAAAAATAGATAAAACTTGTGATATTTGTAAGCTAACAGTTAAATACAACAGTTGGTCTAAATATGTGCAATCTATTCGACATCAAAACAATGGTATAAGACCAAGAATATCAAGAGAGATAATACCCAAACCACATAGAGTTTTCAATTTTAGTGAAGAAATTTTTGAAAAAAACAACACTATTAGACCTATTTTAAAAAATGAAGAAACAGCATTTCGAGATAGACTAAAAACTTATATTATTAAAAATAATATGGGTATTAAAGATATACAAACATTTTTGAATCGTTTAGATAATCCAGTAATAGGACTACTTAAACACGAATTAAAAAAAACAAATTTAAAAGTTAATATTATGTTTCTTGCTATATATAAGAGAGGTAATAATGAAGAAAATATGGAATATGAGGAAAAAAATTTTAAAACACAAAATAAAATTTTAACAAAAAATTCTAACTTAAATGAATTTTATACAAATGCAAAAATAAAAATTGTAAAAGAAGAAGATGATTTTATAATGAAAAATTCACAATGGAGAATTCATCAAATTTTAAGTTTGGGAATAAATATAAATAAATATGTTCCTTTTAAGGGTTCTTCATATATTCCATTACCTAAACATATTAGTAATAAAAAGGGTATTATAAATGTTAAAAATGAAGATGATAAATGTTTTCTTTGGGCAATACTCTCTGCTTTACATCCTGTTGAAAAAAATGCTCAAAGAGTAACTAAATATATTCCTTTTAAAAATTAATTTGATAAAGAATTTAAAGATATTGAATTTCCGGTAAAAACCACAGACGTTCAGAAATTTGTTAAAAGAACAAAAGATATTTCTATTAATATTTATTGTTTAGATAAAAAAGTAATTGTACCTTTACAAGTAAGTAATATCGAAAAAACTAATCATATAGATTTATTATATTTAACAGTGGATGATAATATGAATAAAGGACATTATTGTTGGATTAAAGATTTATGGAAACTAGTAGGAAGTCAAGTTACAAAAGATGGTCATAAAAGATTTTTGTGTAAAATGTGTTTAAATAGTTTTGATGAAGAAGATAAGTTAAATGATCATAAATATTATTGTGCTAATAATAAAGCTGCTAAAATAGTTCTACCAGAACTCTATAATAAAACTTTAGAATTTCAAAATTATAATCATTCCTTAAGAATACCTTTTGTGGTTTTTGCTGACTATGAATGTACTCTTAAACCAATATATACTTGTCAACCAAATGATACAGAGTCTTTTACTAATTGTTATCAGAAACATATACCTAATAATTTTTGTTATTATATTAAATATAGTAATGGTGATTATAAACCTCCTGTAACATATTCTGGTCCAAACGTAGCTCAAGTATTTTATGAATGTATGAAAAATGAAGAAATACTTATTTCTAAAATATATGATAAAATAGTTCCTATGAAAACATTGAATGTAGAACAATTAAATAATTATTATTATAAATCTGATAAATGTCATATTTGTGAAAGATATTTATCAGATTTACCTCCAATGTTAGAGAAAAAAATTAAAATAAGTAAAGACACTATTGAATATTATAAAAATACTGATGTTAAAAATTTTAAATTGTATGAAGATGAACTTAAAATAATTAAAGACAATATTGAATATTATAAAAATACTGATGATGTTAAAAATTTTAAATTGTATGAAGATGAACATAAAATAATTAAAGACAATATTAAATATTATAAAAATACTGATGTTAAAAAAATTAAATATTATGAAGATAAACTTAAAATAATTAAAGACTCTATTAAATATTATAAAAAGACTGATGATGTTAAAAAATTAAAATTGTATGAAGATAAACTTAAAAAAATTAAAGACCCTATTAAATATTATAAAAAAGAATTAAATTTTTATGAAGATAAACTTAAAAAAGAATTAGAAAATAAAAATAAAAATATGCGAAAAGTTCAGGATCATGACCATTTAACTGGAGAATATAGAGGAGCAGCACATTCTATCTGTAATCTTAACTACCAAAATCCACGTTTTATTCCAATTGCTTTTCATAATCTTTCAGGTTATGATGCTCATCTATTTATAAAAGAATTTGGAAACGATAATGAAAGAATAAAAATGATCCCAAATAATGAGGAAAAATATATTTCTTTTTCAAAAATGATGTCACGTGTAGTAACTAGGAAAGGTAAAAACATAAAAATATGTACAGAATTAAGATTTATAGATTCATTCAAATTTTTACCTAGTTCTTTAGAAAACTTAACAAATAATTTAAGAAATGATTCGAAATTAAATTTAAAAAATAAATTTAAAGAACTTAGTAAATATTTTTCTGAAGAACATTTAGATTTAGTTACTAGAAAGTTAGCATATCCCTATGAGTATATGGATTGTGAAGAAAAATTTAATGAAACATGTTTACCTCCTATTGAAAAATTTTATAGTTCTCTCACTGATAAAAATATAACTAAAGAGGAGTATAAAAACTCACAAAAAATTTGGAAAGTGTTTAAAATACAAAATATACGTGAATTCACTATTTTATATAATTTGATTGATGTTTTATTGTTAACAGATATAATAGAAAATTTTAGAGACATTTCTTTAAAAAATTATAAATTAGATCCTATGTGGTATTACACAACACCAGGATTTGCATGGGATAGTATGTTAAGAATGACAAAAGTAAAATTAGATTTATTAACAGATGTCGATCAATTATTGATGTTTGAATCTGGAATCAGAGGTGGATTATCTCAATGTAGTCAAAGATATTCAAAAGCAAATAATAAATACATGGGAGATAAATTTAAAAAAAAGGATGAATCAATATTTTTAGAATACTTGGATGCAAATAATCTTTATGGGTGGGCAATGAATAAATATTTACCTACTGGAGATTTCAAATGGGTTGATAATCTGAATGATTTTGATGTAATGAATATTTCTGATAAATCATGTAAAGGTTATATTTTAGAAGTCGATTTATCTTACCCTAAAGAACTCCATGATCTACATTCAGATTTCCCTTTAGCACCAGAAAGACATTTTGATAACAAACAACTTCCAAAATTATTAACAACTTTGTATGATAAGAAAAAATATATAATACATTATGAAACACTAAAATTATATATTAATTTAGGTTTAAAGATAGAGAAAATTCATAGAGTATTAGAATTTAGTCAATCTCCTTGGTTAAAAGTTTATATTGATTTTAATACTAATCTTAGATCAGAAGCTAAGAATGAGTTTGAAAAAGAATTTTTCAAATTAATGAATAATAGTGTTTATGGAGGTACTATGATGAATGTTCGAAATCATGTTGATATAAAATTATGTTCTAATGCAGCCCAACTAGAAAAATTAATTACAAAACCAAATTTTGATCGAAGGACAATTTTTACAGAAAATTTAGCTGCCGTACATATGAAAAGAACACAAATATCTTTCAAACAACCAATATATGTAGGAATGTGTATTTTAGATTTATCTAAAATGTTAATGTATGATTTTTATTATAATACTAGCTGATCCCGTGCACTTCGTCGCCCGTTAAATGTATCAACTCAATATGACTCAAACTTTGTTCAATTCATTATTCAATATTCGGTGTATGGTGTTCAAAATTTATCTTATCTTTTCCGTTGCCCGGAATAAAAATTCTGAATCGCAGCAGTACATTATCAGGTAGGCAATCTACCTGCGGTAGATCGCGGACCCCGTGCTGTTTGTACGGAAGTGTATGATTTAACTCTAAAGTATCAAAGTTATACCAAGTTTATTTTGATATAATACTGTGGATTAATATAACAAATTTGGTTGCTCGTAAAAAATCGCAACTCTTAAAAAAATTATGATTGTTGAACTCCTTTTGGGTGTAACTTGCTGCGGTAAGTGCAACTCAGCCACCCTGGTAGGCAATGTTCAATAATTCGATTTGATGCAAGCTTGTACGCCTGATCTGCCCGAATAACCAATGGCAACCAATAAATAAATGCTAATTTCTAATGTAGACTGTAACCAATGGCAACTATAAATAAATAAAAATAAAATTTTCAATTTCTATCGTGAATCTCAATGTCCCTGTTTCAGCACCTATTTAAAATGCGAATTTTGGCAAATCCTTTCTTAACGCTCGTCTACATCATAATAGCTATCTGTATGCCAAATTTCAGCCAGATCCATCCAATGGTTTGAGCTGTGCGTTGATAGCAGTGCGTTTATAGTATAAACAAAAAAAAAACAAACATGCCCGATTAACCATAGATTATACTGTATTAGCCAGTACAGCGAGCTGATGTATTAATTGCCATAGAGATGTATAAATTGTTATTATCATATCAATATAAATTATTTTTATTTTTAATTCACTCATTTTAATACCAATATTGTATATTTAAATTAAATATTGCTTGATAGATGGCGCCACTATCATATTCTTTCAACCCCACTTTTACCCCCTTGTAGGTCGAATTTTCAAAAATCCTTTCTTAGTGCGCCCTTACATTGCTTAAGGAACCTCTGTACAAAATTTCAAGTCTCTAGACCCAGCAGTTCCGGCTATGAATCACCCAGGACAAGTCTTTTTATATATACAGATTATAAAGAAAAAATATGTAAATAGAGTTAGATTGTTATATACAGATACAGATTCACTAATATTAGAAATAAAAACTAAAGATTTTTATCAAGATATGAAAATTTATTAGATCATTTTGACACTTCAGATTATCCAAAAGATAATATTTATGGTTTACCTTTAGTTAACAAAAAAGTTTTAGGCAAGTTTAAAGATGAGTTAAATGGAAAAATAATGTCTGAAATCTGAATTTATAGGTTTAAGATCTAAATTATATTCTCATCGAATCTTAGATACTGAAAAAGAAATTAAAAAAGCTAAATGTGTTAAAAAAATGTTGTAGAAAATAAAATATGTTTTAATGATTTTGAAAAATGTTTACTAACAAAAGAATCAAAATATATTAAACAAAATTTATTTAGAACTAAGAAACAAGATATTTTTACTGTAGAACAAAACAAAAAAGCTTTAAGTGTTTATGATTATAAAAGATTTACTTTGGAAAATGGTATTGATATATTAGCTTGGGGACATTATAAAACAAACATAGATAGAAACGATTTTGTAAACCATCTCAATACACTGATTAGAAATCAAAATCAAAAAGATTAGAAAAATATTTTTAATAGAAAAATGTTAAAAAAAAAATTTTTTTACTAATATAAATAATAGAAATGGAAAATTGTAAAAACTTTTAGAAATGGAAACTTGTAAAAATCATTTAGATATGATCCAAAAGTATAAAAATATACTAAATGAGTTATCAGAAATTGAATCATCTATGTATAGTTTAGAAACTCATGTATCATCTTTATATCAATCTTATGATAATAAGTATAGTTACAATCGTTACCAAAACAATTTTAAGAAATTATTTGATTATTTTAAGAAAATTCATTATGAATTATCGAATCATATAATGAATAATTGGTTTGAAAACTATATTTAATGTTCACTAGTTTGTTGTTAGACTTTTTTTTAATAGAACAATTCTATTAAAAAATATTTTAATTATTAATATCATAAGTATTATGAAAAATATTTTGGGGGTTTTTGTATTTAATAAGTTTTGCGAAAAATGTTTTTATTATTATTACATTTCGATTTTTATTTTTAATAATTAAGTTTTGCGGAAAATATTTTTATTATTATTACATTTCATAAGTTTTGCGAAAAAATTTTTTAATTATTATTGCATTTCGATTTTTATTTTTAATAATTAAGTTTTGCGGAAAATATTTTTATAATTATTGCATTTCATAAGTTTTGCGAAAAATTTTTTTAATTATTATTGCATTTCAATTTTCTGATCTTTTTGCACATTGTTTTCTTTGTGATCTTTTACTGATATATTATGAGGTGTGCCAGGACTGGTATATATATACTACTGGTACCTATATAATATTATATAACTAATTTTTAATTATATAAATCTAATTTCCAATTATCATCTGTAGGTGACAGTAATTTGAAAAATATAACAGTACTGCTATTGAAAATGAAAGAGAAAATCTGAATAGTGATAATGGTAATTTCTAGTTAACTTTTTTACCTAAACTATTTTAAAAACTAAAACTACTTTCTAGATGTCAATGCTTCAAAACAAGACAATGAAAAAAATCAAGTTAATACAATTGAAAATGTTGAAAATGTTGATACCATGGAAATAGTTGAAATCTGTTCAAATATTGATAATGGTACCTATATAATATACACCTGCATTTTTTTTTATTTTTAATTGTAAATTAAAATGTTTCAGCACACTGAGTGCTATTACAAGTATTATACAAATATATAATTGTGTTAATAATAATAGTTTATAATAAATGTTATACGTAAATTTAAATTCTATAATTTTAAACAAGTATAACTTTTTTTTTTACAGAGGCTACTGATATGTTTATAAAACCTAGAAGTATTAATTTTACAAGCTTTTGGTCATTCCATCCTCATCAACCGAAAACCAACATTCCATTCAGACCTTCAAAATTGTACAACCGTAAGGATGGAGGTCATCGTAAATGGATATCTTATTGTGTTAAGAAAAAAGCTTTATTTTGCAATATATGTCTTTGTTATGGTGATGGTTCTGGATCATTTTCCAAAGGATTTTCTGTCTGGAAACATGTATATGAGCGAGTCAGTGATCACGAAGAAACAATAACACACAAATTAAATGTTGATGCTCATTTGATGAAAAAGCAATTTTCTTCAGTGGATTCACTTTTAACACACGGACTTGGTTCAATAAGAAAAATACAAGTTGAAAACAATCGGAATGTATTACTTCGTCTTATTGATGTGTTAAAGTTAATTGGAAAGCGCGGACTAAGTTATAGAGGTAAAACAAATGAGGCTGCTTATTCACTCGACGATACTTCCTTAGACCATGGCAATTTTTTGGAAATAACTTTACTTATTAGTAAATATGATTCCTTGCTTAAATCACATTTAGATAAAGTTGTAAAAAAAAGTTTAAAATGTTATAATTCTGGAGCCAAACAAGGAGGAGGTCAAGTTACTTTTTTATCAAAAACTACAATTAATTATATTCCTGAAATTATTGCTAAAAATATCAAATTTACAATTTCTAATGAAGTGAAAGATGCTGTAATATATTCTGTACAACTCGATACAACACAAGATATATCTGTTACAGATCAATGCTCAATAATATTAAGATATGTAAATGGTACATCTGTCTTTGAAAGATTAGTTGGTATGGTAAGGTGTAGCTCAAGTAAAGGCTCCGATTTTGTTGAGTTACTCTTAAAAGTTCTCAAAGATATGAATCTAGACCCAAAATGCTGTATAGGAAACGCAACCTACGGAGCTGCAAATATGCAAGGAGTTTATAATGGATTTTCCACGAAAATGAGCGAAGCAACAGTTGAACAAGTACATGTATGGTGTTATGCACATGTATTAAATTTAGTTATTAGTGATATTACAAGCAAAATTGTCCAATCTATTTCTTTGTTTGGTATCTTGCAAGGATGTGCGGTATTTATACGTGAGTCATATAAACGTATGGACATATGGACAACCAAAAATTCCAAAAAAAAATATGTACAATCGGCGAAACAAGATGGTGGTCCAAAGATGCAGCATTGACAAAGGTTTTTGGACAATTTAATGAACCCGAAAATGGATTGTATGTTGATCTCATAACTACATTAGATGAAATTGAAAACAATTTAGGTATAACTCCAGATGCTCGATTCAAGGCAAAAAATTTAAAAGAAGGTTTGTTAAAATATGAAACTATTTTAACTGCCCAAATGTACTTGCGAATTTTTAAAAAAACCACTCCTCTATCAAAATATTTACAAGGGCATGGAGTTAATATAATTGCAGCTTATCAAATGGTGAAACAAACTTTGAATGATTTGCAAGACTGTGCCCGCCAATTGCAATGTATAAAAGAAGCAGCCAATACTTTTGTTGAATATACCAATAAAAAATTTGATGAAATGGAGAATAATACTTTAGAAATTCTAAATGAGTTACCTCATATTAGAGTAAGAAAAAAAAAGACAATTTACTGACTATGAATCAATAGATGATCCTATTACAGATCCATTACGGGCATTTGAAATCAATGTTTATAACCAAGTATTTGATACTGTTATTGAAAGTATTTCATCAAGATTTGAAAAACATGAACAACTATGTGCAGATTTTTCTTGTCTTGACCCAAACAATTTTCAACCAGATTTACCACTTCCAACAAATGCTTTAATAAAAATATATGAAAAAATCAGAAATTTTATTCCGGACATAACTTACGATGATCTTAGAAATGAATATGTTAACTTTACATCTAAATGGAGAGAATTGAAAAAAACCATTGCTTGTGTGTATGATGAACTAAATAATCAAGTTACTGATGATGGTGATGATTCAGAAAATGGTAATCTATATTTATTATTACATAAATATTAAAAAATAAAATCATCAATAATTATGTTATATTTTATTTTATGTTTTGTTCTAGGACTCAAGAGTGATGATGATATTATAGTATGTGTGCATAGTGCCAGTACCAAGTATTGTGTAACCTGCTGTTATGAAGTGTTGGTGAAATATAATTTATACGCAAATACATATCGTGGCCTCCACTTTGCATATAAATTTATGCTTACTTTATCCATTACACAAGTAGAATGTGAAAGTACCTTTTCGAAATTAAAATTTGTAAAAAGTTATTTAAGAAATACAATAGGTCAGAATGTATTAGAGAGTATGTTGCTAATGAATGTATAAAAAGATATTCTCAACAAAATTGATTCCGAAGACATCATAAAAAAATTAGGAGCTAGAAGCCCAGTATTTGGTAGAATGTTACTATGTTAAAATGAAAAACTAAATTAGATTAAATAGTAAAAAATTGTTTTGTTATACATTGTTGGTTATGTGTTATGCTTTATTTTGATGTGGTACTTAATAAAATTCATATAGTAATGTAGTTGCGAGCGGAGCGAGCGACTTTTTTTTTCATGTTTGGGGCCCCTTTGTAAAATTTCCCGGTAGTCCAAAATTGACCTATCCGCCCATGGTCGAGAAAGAGTAAGACTTTGTCTAGGTAAAAGATACCTCACCCTCGAACATCCAGTACTCGTTATCGTGGTCAGTTGTTCGAGAGTAAAATAACCTTTGAGTTGTATAGTGTAAATCCTGCTGGACTTTTATTTAATTATCCTTTTGCGCAGTACTCGTTATCGTGGTCACCAAAAGGAGAAATTAAATTAAACTCATACAGCAGGTGTCGATAATTTACTCGTTCGACGGTTAGAGAATCGGAAACCGAAACATATCTGTTATATACGTCAAGCCTTTGCGTGGCGTATACGACAATATATATATCTACCCAAAATATTTATGTTTGCCTATAACAACTACCTATACCTACATCATTGCAGTTAATGATTATAAATTAGATAGGAAGGTATAGATGTATTAAGTATAAAACCTGTATAAAAATCGATTTAAGAAATAATAATCGTGATTTAAAATAGCTAAAAAAAACATTTGTATGTTCACAGTCTATTTTTTTTTCACCACGGTAATTTCACAACGTTCAATGCAGGATGTCCCGGTTGAACACAATTATTTTACCGCGGCGAAAATCACGGGGAGATTTCACACTCGTTGTCCACCTATTCGCGCCTCACATAAAAATATTTACTGTATAGCATTTTACAGGGAGATTTCACAATTTTTGTCCACGAATTCTTCGTTTCAGAAAAATATTTACCGTATTTTAAAGTTACAGGGAGTTTGCACACTCAAAAGCGGTTTTGCCGCTTACTCAAAAATATTTACCATGTACACACTAAATGGTTTTTTCCCAAACAAACCTTATTATTAAAATGAAATAATTATTTAAAGTACAGAACACAAATTATGTAATAATAGATTTTTTTATTGATATAAACGAATTCTTAAATATATTTACACAAGTTTTTTTACTTAAATTATTCAAAATTTGTGAAATCTCCCTGTAAAATGCTATACGGTAAATATTTTTGTGTGAGGCGCGAATAGGTGGACAACGAGTGTGAAATCTCCCCGTAAAATGCTATAAGGTAAATATTTTTGTGTGAGCGGCGAATAGGTGGACAACGAGTGTGAAATCTCCCCGTGATTTTCACCGCGGTAAAATAATTGTGTTCAAGCGGGACATCCTGCCTTGAACGTTGTGAAATTACCGTGGTGAAAAAAAAATAGACTGTGAACATACAAATGTTTTTTTAGCTATTTTAAATCACGATTATTATTTCTTAAATCGATTTTTATACAGGTTTTATACTTTATATATCTATACCTCCCTATCTAATTTATAATCATTAACTGCAATGATGTAGGTATAGATAGTTGTTATAGGCAAACATAAATATTTTGGGTAGATATATAATATATTATCATACACTAAATAGGTAGTTACGTAAAAAATATTAAATTTGTTCCCGGACTTAAAAAAAAATATTTATACCATTATACCTATCATCATTGAGTATACGTACCTATATTGTACAACAATATATATTATACTCAATGGTATCATTAATATTATTTCACCTAATGTTAGAATAATCCAGGGGTTGGCGTTCTAGAACTCATAGAATGGATAAAAGTTACCTATCTTGGTTCTGTATCGCAATAACATTTATAGTATTAGGTCGTAGAATCGTAGATCTATATTTATTATTGGTTAAATACCTAACAAATAACTTTTAAATATTCACAAATAACGCGAACGATTTTATTTTAAAATCATATTTTTTCAAACAAGCATACATCAACACCTATCATACATAAATCATACACATTATACCTATAGTTATTAAATAATTGCAACAAAAGAATTATAAAATTCGTAGGAGGTAGTGTTTTGGTAAGGGGTATAGGTATATTATAGGTACATATAGATAGGTACCGGTACTTACGTAGTTTTTTGAGAATTTTTAAAATTAGATACTCAGTTTTATCGATCAGCTGTCTACGATATTTTTAAATATCGGTAAATCATATACGCATGGACAAATTAAAGTTATATACTTATTAGTTATTTAGTTATATCTATTAAAGCTTTTGGCAGAAATTAGCATAAATATGAAATTTTAATAACATTCTTTTTTACATAATATATAAAACCCAGATTTAAGTAATTTAATCCCAAAACTATGATATATAACTGCAATGCATCAAAGGATCATTTTAACCTCAATGTGTTGAAGAGTTTCAGACAAACCTTTGGGGACTGGACTCGAATTAGTACGTCACTAGTACCCCCCCCCCCCCCGTACGATATGCCAATAACTTTTGAAGGAGTAGAGCACTAACGACCGGATGAATAACACACTGAAGGACTAACGAAGCATAAACGAATAAAAGATTTTTGGACCCAAAATTCGAAATCTAAATTAGCATGTCCTTAGAACCCCCTGTAGGAAATTCAATTACAATTTAAGGGATGGAGCACTAACGACGGGATAAGAAGCACTAACGTGCACTAACGAAGCACAAACGAATGAAATTTGTTTGGGCCCGAAATTCGAAATGGGGGGGTGCAGGCATGTCTCCAGCACCCCTCTGTACGAAATGCGAATAACTTTTAATCGGATAAAGCACTAACGACGGGATAAAAAGCACTAACGTGCACTAACGAAGCACAAACGATCGCCCCGGGTTTGGACCCAAAAATCGCAATGGGGGGTGCCGGGGACATGGACCTGTACAACACAGCCAGCCAGGTAGGCACTAGGCAA
The DNA here is from genome assembly GCA_949089665.1 of Macrosiphum euphorbiae. Lineage (NCBI taxonomy): Eukaryota > Metazoa > Arthropoda > Insecta > Hemiptera > Aphididae > Macrosiphum > Macrosiphum euphorbiae. The sequence goes on along the minus strand of CARXXK010001085.1, from coordinate 3,955,317 downwards.
TCCGACTACGTCGGATTGCAGACAATGCCCCGGGCGTATATTTCCGGTTCTCGTATGTGTGTTGAAATCGGAAATTCGGGTTCTCTGAGTTTGAGTGTCTAGCTATCAGTCACCTCGGGTGAAAGTCGATTCCCGAGTGTCAGATGCAGTGGGGGTGTAAGTAGCTCGTATGCAAGTAGCTAGTAAGGTAGGCAATCCGACTACGTCAGATCGCAGACCACGCCCCGGGCGTGTATGTCCGGTTCTCGTATGTGTGTTGAAATCGGAAATTCGGGTTCTCTGAGTTTGAGTGTCTAGCTATTAGTCATCTCAAGTAAAAGTCGATTCCCGAGTGTCGGTTGCAGTTGGGATGTAAGTCGCTCGTATGCAAGTAGCTAGTCAGGTAGGCAATCCGACTACGTCAGATCGCAGACCATGCCCCGGGCGTGTATGTCCGGTTCTCGTATGTGTGTTGAAATCGGAAATTCGGGTTCTGAGTTTGAGTGTCTAGCTATCAGTCATCTCTAGTGAAAGTCGATTCCCGAACGGACAATCCACCTACAGCGAAAAGGGCTCGAAACAGCCGTTCAAATCTGAAAAAGCATACAGGAGGTAACCTAACCTAACCTAACCTACTCGACGGCAGCACCACTCCATCACATCAGCGCGTATAATTTAACCGTAGCGTATAAATGTATAGTAACGTTCGTACGTAGACAGTATCGCGCGCAGTGTTAAATCGTAATAATTGACAATTAATATTACACACGCATGCATAAACACATACCTAAACAATAACACAACAATAAATATAATATAACATGTGTGCACATAGGACATGTATCATAACGCAGTACCTACACATCATTATGAAAATGTAATAAATATTAATCTATTAAAAATCGCATAAAATATATATCTATTACGGAAATAACGGGCGAAATCCTAACGATGTGCGTAAAGGTGGTCAAACTCGAATTTTGAAAAAAATGGAACATTTCCGTTAATCATATTATTTATGACGAAAAAAAACGCGAAAAAAATAAATCCGATTTCTCACGGCCGCCGCAAGTTATCGATATTCCCGGCGGCCGGGATCGAAACCACGACCCTCGAGTCACCTGTCCTAACGCTTAACCTACCTAGCCACCTACTGAGATGAAAATCTGAGTCAAATCTATGACTCTTAAGCCGCGTCGCCGTCCCCACGAATGGCGAACGCGGGTTGCGCGTCCGTCAAAGGGTGTTTGAGCGGACGACCGTGTCCGCCGCCTTCGGACGTTCAAAACGCGAGATTTGCGAAAAAAAATTGAGATTTGCGAGGCGCATGTATATATGCCTGTATTATAGCGATACCTAGTAATACCTACACGGTACCTACTCTCGTTTCCGACATGCCACTCCACCCCGGGACTCGTCTGTGGCTATAAATTTAGCGGGGAACGCGAATAAGTCTTCGACGGGGAGGGTGATACGACTGAAAGGGGCTCTAAAACACACTCGAATTTTCGAAAAAAACAGCAAATGGAGCAGTCATATAGTCGTACTATTTTTTAATATAGTATTTATAATCTGTAGCAGTATTTAACCAAATCGGAATCAAGTAAAAACTGTAATTTATCAAGTAGGTACTACACGTAGGTTAGTTATACTATAATGTATTTATAAAAGAAACATGTAGGTGCGTCGGTAAAATCAAGTATTAATTAAATGTTAATTATAATATTTTTTTTGCCCAATGAATATCGTAAATAACGAATAATAATAATATATATAATATAATAATGCAAATTTGAAAAAAAAATTAACACTTTCGTTAAAAATGATAAATGTAACGAAAAAAAAAACGCAAAAAAAAGAATTTCGATTTAAATCGGCCGCCGGGTTCGAAACCACGACTGTCGGGTCACCAGTTCTGACGCTTATCCTACCTAGCCACCTACCGAGATGAGGTCGATACGCCCTAAAACGCCTAAAACCCGAATTTTCGAAAAAAACGACAAAAAACGCGCTCGACGGCGGCGCGCCTATCGCACTCGATCTCGGCCGCGGCGGGGCCGACGGGAAAAAAGTACGGCCGCGTACGGCTTATAAATCTAGCGGGGAAGGCGAATAAGGTCCGAAAGGTGCCCCCCGAAGCATAATATTACATAACATGTATGTTTTAAGAAATTAAAATGTATTGAATTTATTGTAGTCTTTTCATGTTTACTTATTATTACTTACATAATTATGTATGTAACGACATTGTCATCAACAATCGACACACCAAGGTCCTACTAAAACTCTTAGCTATAATAGTTAAATGTACTGCAATACTCATGAAAAATGTCTATCTAATCCGTGCATTCAAACTACTTATATTTTTAATATATTATTGAAATGCTGATTAATTGCGGCTTCCACAACGCCCGGAATCACCTTACACAGGCAGTTAGTAAATATAAAATTTGCTTAGGTACGATAATAAAATTCAAAATACAATTTATTAAAATGAACATAACATTTTAGAAGATTTTAAAAACAATTATTATGTAGTAGTAATGCAAAGAAAAAATCGGTTGTCTGTAAAGTCGGTTTCCTGACAATAGTTGAACGTGACAACGTGTTAAGAAAATACTGAAGGAATGGTAGCATTTTTCAAAAGTAAATTTTAATTTCATTTGTTTAATAGATTTGTATGTATATAGAGAATGAGGCAAATGGAAATCACAATGGAATTTATAAATTTATAAATTAAAGGGGCAAAAATTATTTCGAAAATAAAATTCTTATCACTTTCCTTATCAATAAAAACAATATTTAAGAAAATCCCAATAATTCCTATCAAAAACTCAAAACCCCGAGTTTCCCCTTGGCAAGGTGGGTGTTAGTACTCTCCCATCAAAAAATCCATCAAAAAAGCAAAATCCAAAAGGGGGGAGGAGGTACCCCCGTTCCCTAAAGCGGAAAACGGTAGTCTTCATAATAAGAATGGGTTCCCCCTTGGTCTTTAACTTGAGTTCCGGCTGAGTTACACTCAACTCAAAATGTGGGGGGTGGGGGCTTTGGTTCCCTAATGTTGAAAATTTATCTGGGGCCTAAAAAATTGAGATGCCCATTGGTCCGGGGTCTCTAGGTCGAATACCGGCTATGTTATGTTTCGTCAAAAATAATTACTCGTTTAATGGGTCCCCCCCCCACTCTGCCCGACGTTCGCGAGGTAACGAAACATTTTTTCGTGCTTGCAGCCGGCTCCATCGATTTATAAGACGTTATCACGTCAAAAAATTGAAAACACATGTTTTTGAATTTTTGAATCTCGAGCACTTGAACCGTTTCTGAATTTTTCGTTTTACATATTATACCTATTACACACGGAAATATCCCAATTTTCATAATATATAGAAACCTCAAAAAAACTACTTCGGAGAAGTAAAAAAGGCTTTCTGTGCGTAATTTGAAGAGATTGGGAGAAAAGATAGAACTTTGGTGTTAATAAAGATGTGAAATCAATCTCAAAGTTCTGTGCCAAAAAGGGTCACGGTTGAAAAAATAGAATTTGGGGCTTAATAAAGAAGTGAAATCAATACCCAAATTATGTGCCTCAACTTGAAAAAATATCTTATTCAAAAAAATTTCGAGATGTTCAACTGTACAAACATTAAAAAAAAATATTAGCACAGAACGGCGTACAATAATGATGAATTAATAAAATTAGCCATAAATTGTCGACTTGTTTACGAGTTAATCTGTTTGATTCGAATTTTTGTTGACAAACTGTAATTCACGCCGTTCTGTGCTAATATTTTTTTTAATGTTTGTACAGTTGAACAACTCGAAATTTTTTTGAATAAGATATTTTTCAAGTTGAGGCACATAATTTGGGTATTGATTTCACTTCTTTATTAAGCCCCAAATTCTATTTTTTCAACCGTGGCCCTTTTTGGCACAGAACTTTGAGATTGATTTCACATCTTTATTAACACCAAAGTTCTATCTTTTCTCCCAATCTCTTCAACCTACGCACAGAAAGCCTTTTTTACTTCTCCGAAGTAGTTTTTTTGAGGATATATTATATTACCGGCCTCCCACTAATTTATTTATAATTTATTTATTTTTTCTCTTCTTCGTCTTCCTGCTGCCTACGGTGACACTAGTCCCGGGTTATTATTTTTACCACGGTGTTGTGTTTTTTTGACAACATGGAGTAGCGGCCGTTGGAGTTTTCCCCGGCGATGCCCGCAGAAAAGGTGGCGTTAGTGGTGAAAACGGGTAATCAGACATCGACGGGTGTCTGGTTCCTTGACCGTGTATACACTTAATATGTACGTATGATTATTGGTATTTTTGTGTATCTGGCCGGTACAAATGTACAATATGTTTTAATATGCCTTTTTTATATTATTATTACCACCGTCTGTTCGGATTATGGTTATTGTTATTATTGCCGTTACTTTTATTAAGACCGAGTTTTACGCCCGTCCGAGCTTTCTCGGCACCAAATTAATATAACCAACTCAAAACACCTTATGCCGTCTATTGAGTTTTTATTTATTATTATTATTACTGTCACCCATATGTCCATCCTTTGAGTATATATCATTAAATTACTATGCTAAAAAAAAAAAGAAAAGAACAAGAAAAGAAATCCACGACGCTCCGGCCCTTCGGGTCTCGGCTCGTGGTTGGCGGCCTTGCCCAAACCAGCGGGTAACCACATGACTCTCGAGCCATGAGTAATATGTCTCGAGTTGTCACAAATTATTAATTATAAATTTATATTAATAACACAATTATTTAATAATTATTATTATTATTATAGTATTAAAATAGTAATAATAGGTACATATTTACGTAGCTGTTGTTTTGTAACAATAAATCGCGTAAAATAACGTATGTAATAATGTAAATGCACGAGACCTCGGTATCGCAACAACACGAGTACGTAAAAAATATTTTATAATATAATAAAAATACCTAAATAATAATTAATATTAATTCTGCAAACGTAAAACTAGCTAGCTGTAAATAGCTGTTGTTGTGGGTGAGGTTCGCGGTACGGTAGCGGCCGGCGCGTGGCGGTTGCTACGGCGTGGCGTTGGATGACGTTGCTATGACGGACGAAAGAAAAAGACTCACAAAACTGCAGTTTTTAGCTCTGTCTCTCTCGCACTCTGCATTCAACCAATGCGTGCGAGTGAGAGGTCCGAGCTCCGAAACGAAACTTAATGTATAATAGTCTCGCTATCGGTTGTCAAGGTGCTGTTTCTTATCGGTGTTACTTATGCACAGAAAGGAGTCTCTAGCGAGACTCTTCGATACGGAATAATAATAATAATAATAATAATAATAAATATTCGTCGATAAGGAAAAGGGAGATAAGCGAGCGGAATTTATAGCGAACGCGCGGGAAGTATTGTGATTGGTCGTCATGGAAGAAACAAGGAGTGCCGTCAGCGCTCCCCGCTGATCTTATACGCGTTATTAGCGTTTTATTATATAAGACTAGCCCTCCGTTCTAGACGGGGGAGACCCCCGGACCCCCCAGTGTTTGTTTGTAAGTGAGTACCGATTTCGGAGACAATGTCGTTGGAATTATAAAAATCACAAGGGTTGTAAGTCAAAAGTTTAAGATTAGTGATATGGATTGGAGATAAGGCTTGGCGCATTGGCAGGAATATTTAAAAGTTTGATCGTCTAGCAATCCGTCACAAACATTGTAAATAGATACGATCTCCAGGATCTCTAGTCAGCTGCTTTTGGTTGTTGAAATTATTAAAAATCGTAGTATCGATATGTGTATTTGATTGTCTAGCTATCAGTCATCAAATCACATAGGTACCTATGCAATCCACCTGCGGTTGGTGTAATACCGTGTCCCGTTGTATGTCCTGTTCTGTTTTGTTGACTTTATAAGAAATTAGGAATTGCGAATAATTGTAATGGAATGTCTAGCTATCAATCGTCGCTGTATGGAAATCTATGAGTTATAGAGCATTTGTGTATGGCGGATTGGATACATAACCCGGGAACAATTGCAGTTTAGCTCCCCCGCGCTATTTTGAATTTTTTTTTATCGAAACTTATGTAACTTATCGAGTTAAGAACGATGGTGCAATCAGAATTTGTCGCTCCCACTTTGTTTCGAAGTTATGGCCTTCCAAAGTTTTTAATTTTCGTTTATATGCATGCGCTCAACACTACCTACTATATTACCGCGCGGAGGACCTCAATAGTGATTACACAGTTTGCGGCACTCGTCGCTGCGCTACTCGGCGCCGTCGCTGCGCTCCGCAAATCGAAAAGATCCCCCGACTTGCTATGCAACACCACCTTAAGTAGGTTACAGGGAAAGTAAAAAGTTATGTCGTAGTATATGCCGTATATGGGCAGTATTATACAGTTTGCGGCACTCGTGGCTGCGCTCTTCGGCGCCGTCGCTCCGCTCTGCAAATCGAAAATATCTCCCGACTTGCTATGCAACACCACCTTAAGTAGGTTACATGGTAAGGTATGTCGTAATACAGTGTTACACAGTTTAAGTATAAAAACAACTAAAAAAGTCCTCCGGTCGCCAAACTCGAGGTCCTCGTGCGGCATTAGTAGTGTTGCGCGCATGCGTCTAAACGTAAAATCGTTAGCTTTGGGAGGCTATAACTTCGAAATTAAGTGAGAGCGACAAATTTTGATTGCATCATCGTTCTTAACTCGATGAGTTATATAAGTTTCGATAAAAAAAATTCAAAATGGCGAGGGGGAGCTAAATTGCAATAATGCCAATATAAAGTGTGAATTGCAGTAAATAAACTGTAATGATGTATAAGTACACGGGGTGAACAATTAAGCTTTAAATAATAAAAAAAATAGTACTCATTAGTCTATAAAACGCCAAACGTAGTAAAAAAAAAAAAAGGTAGGATAAAAAAGGTAAGAAAAAAAAAGAGTGTAAATTTGTATAGTAGTATACGCAATTCGTAAAAACGAACGTTTCGCACAGACGCTCGTGGAAGAAAGTCGCCCGAAGTCGGAGCGGAGAGCCGCCCAGGTCCACTGAGCTTTTCGCTCTTTACTCTGCCACCACGTGACAGCAGTATTACCAAATGTTACCTATTTAATTTTAATAAGCTTTTTGTCAATGCTCAACGATTTTGTCAGACCCGCGGTGCTGGTAATAACATCGGTAAATACCATTACTAAAATGCAAGGCAAAACTAAACAGTGGAATCAATTCTATATTTATTTGCCATCGACCAGTGGAAGTGAGTACTCGTTACTTTATTATATTTTTCACTTTTTTTTTTTTTGTTTTTTTTGACAACTTTACTAATGTTAATTTTTGGTTGTAGAATGTTTCAGTTTACAAATTGTACGGTGACGGTGCTGGCTGCAAGCCCCGTCACCAATCAACCACCATCATCTGCAATTGTAGCACCTATAGGCGCCTTCACAGCTCCCCGTGAAACGTAATATATTCTAGAACTGTGATTGGTTAACCATCATTTTTTTCTTATAATACCTTATCTGTACCGCTTATACCGTATAGTTGAGTTCAATCCTACTCAGAGCGTGTGTTTACCGTATGGTTGACAGTCGTGGTTAAGAATATTTTTACGGGAACAAATTATATAATAGAGAGTTTTTGCACAACGCCGGTTAAAAATACGGTATGAATCCGATAACGTTATTTACCAAAACAAGCCTTTGCGCATGCGCGAAAAATATCGGAACGGTTATTTGATTATCGTAATCGGTTATTTTAAACATTTTAGCGGGCACCTAATATTTATTATCGGTTATTATATCTTATCAAATTCTGTTATCCGTGATTTTGATTTTACACTGGTGATCACAGCTGTTTTCTTTATCAGCCAATACCGGTGTTTAGTATCCCACTTTTTTTTTAAATGAAAGTGTTTGAAATATTTAACTTCTTGTATCTACACAATTTATAAAATACTGATGAATACTAATAAATAATGGTAGATAATATTGTTTATTATTAATTATAATTTCAAACCATTGTTTCATAACCATAGTCCATAACCAAATATTTTATTACACTAACATATACCATACCTAATAGGTACTTAATTGTTATATGAAAGACGATTTGGAGCTTGAAAGTTCAAGTTCAAGTTTATAAAAAGTTTAAAATGGAAATTAAAAAAGAAAGATTGAGATTTTCAACGACAGATGACTTGTGCTTATTACGCCAAGTCATATGTTTAAATCCTTATAATGACACTAATCAGTGGAATATTATAAAAGACACTATAGTCTCAACATCTAAGAAGAATTTTTCGATTCGTTCAATTAAAGAGCATGTAGAACATCTGCTGAAAGTGTGGAGTAAAGAATATCGGGCTAATTTAAAAAAGTAAGTTCATTCATATTAATATTGATGTTATAGGTATTAAATCATTTAATAAAATACATTCTACGTCATCAACTGTTATTTCTTCCAAACACACCAACTCTAACAATTCTTCCATATTAGTGTATTACACTAAATATTATTATATTACAATAAAAGTAAAACTTAAATGGTTGTACTTAATAGGTAATACCAAAAGGCAACAAACACTATATACGTATGTCCGATGTCATATTATACTCTATACCCTAAATCGTATAGTATAATATAGTAGTTGTTAATACCAAATTTAATACCTATTACCTACCTACCTACTTATAATATTATGATTGTAAAAATGTAAAATTGAAAAATCCAATTTGCGATTATCAAAATGGTTGGACCCATAAACCTGTTTATATGTCTATGGTTATGGTTACAACTTACATGTGATAAAAAAGTTTTACGAAATTTTAGCATCCGGTAAATGCAAAAACTAAAGTTTCAATTACAACGTTATTATATTACCGTATAATTTAACCGAACGTTATTTTTACCGGAGTGTTTAACGGACGTTGTGCAAAAACTCTCTATTATCACGTTTCACGTTTCACGGTGAGCTGTGAAGGCGCCATAAAAGTATGTATAAATATTGTCAATTGTCATGACGTATATACGGTAAACGGGAAAAAAGTCCCCGGTAAGAAAGTCCCACGGAAACAAAGTATCTCATTGTAGAATAAATAAAACGATATTTCCTCTATACTGTTATATACTGGTATATCTATGTTTCTAAATAAATTGGGTTGACAAATCTTATATATTATTATATGTTTAAGATATTATATTATTTTCAATAAATTTAAAATGTATTTAATTATGTATATAAATACTTATCTACAATAATTTTTAATCCTAGAAAGGTATCTATTTAATTTAGTTGATTGTTGTTAATAATTTTCAATACAAATATGTAACATGTTTTACCTATGGGCTATGTACTTAATAAATACCTAGGTATATGATAAAAGACAGAATTGAAATCAAATAGTAATTTGGAGACTTTTTTTTTCCGTGAGACTATTTTACCGGGGACTATTTTCCGGGGACTTTTTTTCTTACATATAGACCTATAAACTAATGGATTGCGCCTCCCTCACCACCCAACCATCACTGAGTAACGCCAATATAGAGTGAGTAAGAAGGAACATAGTGGGGGAATCTTGATGGAATCATATAAGAGAAAGAGAGAAAAAACATAATGTGGGAAATCATAGACTTACGAAACTAATACTGTATATTGGACCTCTTACCTCTCTCTCTAAGCGTTGTCCATTAGTTTATAGGTCTTTGGATAAACATGGTAATGTTGTTCGCTTTTCTTTTTCAGAATGCTACAATTGCAGAAAACTTGGCCACCTGGCCCGCCATTGTAAGTGTATTTTGTGTATATTATATATGTGATCGTAGGCAATGCATCTAAAATTCTAAAATATTATTTATTATGCAGGCAGGAGACCAAAAGTGCAGAGGGACCGGTCCCCCCCCCGACGGCGAAATCGGTCCCCCCCCGTCGGTGAGACCGGTCCCCCTCCTCGGCGGAGTGACCGGTCCTCTCCCCAGCGGCGAGATCGGTCTCCCCTCCGGCGGCGAGACCGGTCTCCTTCCAGACAGATGACCTCACAGCGGCTGCGGGACTCGGCCCCCCCGTCGTTGGGGAATGGTGCCAGAACTTCGCACCAGCACTCGGGCCATGACCGTGGCTCGAGTGCTGTGTCATCTATGGGCCACGATATGGCCTCTATGAATGTAGGAGTGAGTATAATATTGTAATATATTTGTAGTATACATGTTAGTTATAAATGTTTTTAAATACATTGTTTATAGGATGACGGCAAGCTAGTGGTAAGCTATAAAAAGTTCCTGTGTACTAATTTTTGTGTTCTTTTTATTGTCTAATTCTAATTTGTGTTTGTATATATTTCCAGAATGAATAATGTATAAATTATGTATAAAAATATATATATAACAACAGTTATTTTTAAATGTTTTTTTATATACATAACCTAACCTAAGTTATATTACAACATATATATAACAGATGTTATCATATTTATAAGTTTGCATAACTCTCCTTTAAAACGGTAGGTATGCATAGGCTCGAACAAATTATTGTTGGTATTATTAGTTAATGAATAATATTAATGGTAACATTAATTGTTAACCAATGGCTAATAAAAGATATGAAAATGTAATACAAGATTCCTTATAAGATTATCTACATTTATCAAAAAAAATGTCTATAAGAAAGTCAAATTAAATTTTTATGAGTGTTTGAAATTCAAATTTTTACAACATTGGAGATTCAGTCAATTTCTCATATAGCGATTTCCTTATTTTGTTGTAATTCTAAAACGAATAACTGTAGATACATGAACATTTCACTGAATGTTTATATTAGCATTTTCTAAACACTACAATTTTGAAAATATTTTGACTTTTTTTGAGCTGTTTACGGACATTTTCAGTTTTAAATTTTTTTAGTTTTTTTTTTCTATAAATATCAATAAAGTTTTATCTGTTGGGTCAAAAAGTATAAAAATTTAATACAAGGCTCCTGATATATTGTTACAATATCAGTTGAAAAATATTTCAAATACATATGCACAATTTCTTTTTATAAGCATTTAAACATCGAATTTTGACAAAATTTATCAAAATCTCGAAAATTATCAATCATTGTAATTAATAAATTATAAAATGTTCAGTTTTTATAGCTAAGGACTGCAAATTTAAAACAGAGGTTCTCATGAATAGTTCGTACTGTAACCAAAAAATCTAAAAAATATATGAACACAGTTATTTTTTTACAGACATTTTAAATTCAAATTTGGACGTAAATTATATATTAAAAAACCTAGAATAACCATTTTAGTTATTTTGTTGTGATTGTATAATATTATTCGTGGGTACTTGAAACTTCTAAAGTGTACTATTATATTTATATATCTATGATAGTATCACGGTTTGTTGTTGATGTATAACGCTTATAAGTACCTAATGGATATTGTGATATGATTAATTTGGAATTTATTATAGGTCAATTTTTAATACCATAGATATGTATATAATATGTCTTATACCTAGAAGGACATACCGTCTCCGCTCAGAATCGTTTTTCTTATACAATGATATTATATCATTGAATTCAAATTTAATACCATCCATTATACAGTGCCCACTTATAACCTACAGTACAGCAGAGCACCTTTTTTAAATTACAAATAATATATAATCAATTAGGTATTACTAATCAGTAATTGCATAATATTTTTTCAATGAAAATTATTTGCGGTGGCAAAATATCTAATCAAACCTCATTATGTTTATTACATATAAAAGACATTGTTAAGCAATACAAATTCAAACATACAATATAGTGTAGTTTAATGATGTTTAAAAAAATTTAATTGAATCGTGCGTCGACTGCAATACGTAGAAATGAAACATTTTGTACATACAACAAAATCAAAAATTTCTTACAAACCTTGGTTATAGTAGATAATATATGATTTTGAAATTATAATAATTTGTGTATGAAACTTACTATTAATCAATTTAAGTGTATATACACATATATATATATATATGTGTGTGTAAGTAGTATAAAATAGACAGTTCAGACCGCTGATCCCCTCGCCCTCCACGTCATCACCGCCGCCCGATCGCGCACGTGCGCGATGTATATTTTACCCCTCCCCACCCTCCACTTATGTTCGTGACGTTTATTTTACCCCACCCCATCCTTGCTCATCTTTGCTTGTCATCGTATAGCGCGACAATATAGAGTCTCTTATCTAACAGTCATATCGTCGTTTAAACTGCAACAAAGCGTATCTCAAAATTTGACAAAATGAGTTTATTGTCAATATTAATAAAATTAGTGATTCCGAACATTTAAACATCAGGGGAATTTTCTTGGCGATTAGCGGTTACACTGTTATTTACAAAAATGATAACACCACTTATATCATTCTTAAGTATCAACATAACATATCTCATTTATTAACACGTGATATTCCACTATGTGTGACGAGCTGTTTGAAAAAGTAAGTTTATTAAAAAACTATGTCTTATTTTCATTATTTTAGCCCTTAAATTAATTTTAGGGAGTATAATATTATTAATATATAACATATGATTACCATCAAACAAATATTTAATTTGAAATCATTAATTGAAAAAAATAGTAATATATTTTTTGAGATAGGTATTGTTGTCAAAACAAATTATATGAGATGAGCTATGTTGTAATAAATAATAATATGTAAAATAATATAATATAATTTATAATATTGTTATATTTTATAATATTATATTACTTGATTTTAATTATATTTAAGTACACTTACATAATATTAATTTTAGTTACTTATTATTTTAGGTTATCATTTTTTTTTTAACCAGCTAGGAATAGTCCTTATAAAATCATGTCACACTTTGAAACTGGTAGTGAGAGTAGCGAGACTGATGAAACATTTATTGACGAATTGTTTGAAGCTGTAAAAGGTAAGTCAAAACTAAAAGAAATTAGAAGATACACAAAAAAAGTAAATGTGGAAGATTGCAATTTAGATAATATTAATATAAACGACATTGAAGCATTTGAGTTCATTGATGATAACCATACTCTTAATGATTGTAATATTCTTAATGTTAGTGATCAAAATGAAATTGTTAATTTAAATTACTTGAAAAATGATTCACAAAGTTGTGTCCAAACTATTGAAGACTGTAATATTACTGACGGTATTAATGAAATTGATGATTGTAATTTTCTTAATGTTGGTAATCAAAATGAAATTGTTAATTTAAATTACTTGGAAAATGATTCACAGCATTTTGTCCAAATTATTGAAGACTGTAATATCACTGATGGTCGTAATGAAGTTGATGATTGTAATGTTATTGATGTTGATAATCAAGGTGAAATTGAAAATTTAAATGAATGTGAATATGATCTGCAAAATATTGGAAGGAAACGGAATATTAGTCCAAATCCCAAGTCATGGAGTAGGAACGAAAACAAATCAAAACGAGTTAGAGGTGAGGAATATATGGGTTATAGACGAAAAGAAAAAACAAGTACTAATAATATAATACATGACACATTAAGAGGTGAAAGAAAAATTGGTCCAACTTGTACATCTAAAATTTGTGAAAAGTGGAAAACTAGAAATTGTTCAACTATCAAAGATGACGACCGTCTACATATTTTTAATAGTGTTTGGAAAAAAATGCCATCGTGGAAGGAAAAACAAATTTTTGTTTTGTCATTAGTAAATAAAATAATTTCTAAACAGAGAACTTCATTAAGTGTGACATCCCGTAGAAATGGAACTTTTATTTATTATTTAAAAGTAGGAAATAACAAATTATTTGTATGCCGTGGTATGTACTCTAGGCCTTAAAGATTCAACTTTGAGATACTGGTTAGAAACCAAAACACCCTTTGGAAACAATTTATCAGAAAATTTTACAAAAGAAAAAGAGTGTGACACTGAAGAAGAAAATAATATAGAATGTCAATTGGATGGTTATACGAAAAGCCGTAATTACTGACACTGGTTGACCCATTACAGATGCGATATCTTCCACTATTTTTTTCGCAATTTTCATTTTCATTTTTCAAATCTGGTACACCAATTATCTCAACAAGATTTAAGATTGATTTCTGTTCTAATAAATTTAATCGCTTGGATAGATTGTAGATATAAGAGTTCAACTTAATATTATTTTATTTTAACAATTTTTTCTCCTTCTTTAGTTCTTTAATATTAAGTAGTACTTCTTTAAGCTGCTTACCAAAATCATCAAATTTGGCACTCATAAATTTAATAGAATTTGTTAAATCCGACAGAGTCTCGTTTGATCCAACAAAAACGAGTAGTAAGTGGGTCCATAGAGGCGACACGCCACCGCCACCAACACCCGCCGCACCAACACCGGGCCGAACCCCTCCACCGCTGACACCCCGCCACCCGAAAGACCACTGCTGACACAGCTCACCCACCACTAGGGTTGCCAACTCTTATTTGCGGATAAGCGGGAAACCAGATATTTACAAGCGGGACTCGACAAAAAAAAAACGGGACAATACTACAAAGTTACAAAATCGAAAGAAAAACAATTTTTATCTTTTTATCAGTTTTATTTAAAATTTGAAATAAAATTAACAGAATAATCGTCTTAAGTTTTTTAACACAATATCATTGATTTTATAATATTCAGATAAGCCGTGCTAGGCAAAAAATCGGCAACAGTTAGTCGCTGGCAGCCACTATGAAGCGCTATCGGCGGCCGCTGGCAGCCGAGGTGTTACCTTAGATCATATACAATGGATGAGTCATAGCATACTACGCGTATAAAATGAGTTGATGCCAACATTACTGTAGGACCTGTGACATCTGCGCATGCGCGACTGCTTATCGTAATACATCAATCTGTTTATCTTAACTGCGCGTCTGCAGTGCGACTCTGCACTCTGCGTCTCTGTGCCAAACATTAATGATAAGAGACCACACGCATGCGCATATCACCGAGGTCCTACAATGATGTTGGCTTCACAAATAGTTCGTATGGCTCTATCCATTGTATATGATCTAAGGGTGTTACCCCGCCATAGGACGGATAAGAGGGAGGTGGTGGGTAAGATCCGCCGCTGAGTAGCGTGACCAAATAACCAATAATAAACTATGCGCTTGTAATGCCATCATTTTCGTTATTTGCACACCGACTTTATATACCTACCTAATCTTATCGTATTTAT
Source organism: Macrosiphum euphorbiae (assembly GCA_949089665.1). Classification (NCBI taxonomy): domain Eukaryota; kingdom Metazoa; phylum Arthropoda; class Insecta; order Hemiptera; family Aphididae; genus Macrosiphum; species Macrosiphum euphorbiae. The sequence continues at coordinate 3,940,174 of CARXXK010001085.1, read as the reverse complement.
TTTTAATTTTATTATTACTTGAAATTAAAACTCTGCGGAAAACGATAACTAGACACCTAGTGGGCAGTGTCTAGTACATTAGTGCTCTGTAGTTTGTGTGCTAGTACCATTATCTGGGTTATTGTATTTTGTTATATCGTTTGTGATATTTGCACAGTAAATCACTAAGACACAAAGCCATACTGGTCATACAATATATTTTTCGATTTATTTCAAGTTTTTCAAGAATTGTAACTATATCTAAAAATTCTAAGAACTGATTTATTAAAATATTTTTTGTTATTTTATACTTATTTAATTATCTACTTTCAAAAATGCCGGGTACCAAATGTCAATACTTTAATTGTTTTAAAACAACAACACAATTCCCCAATATATCAATGTTTCGAATCCCAAAAGATGAAAGACGTGAAACTTGGATAATTAATTCTGGTAAAAATAAATTTTATTTTAATTAGTTAACAAATGTGTTTGAAATATATTGAAATAATATTCTATAGGAAATTTAAGTTTATTGTCACTAGACGAAAAACAGTTGTACAATCGTTACATATGCCAGGAGCATTTTTCTCCAGATTATTTTTTAAATTATAAAAACAACAAATTGAAATCAAATGCAATTCCTTATAAATACAATTCAGACAAAAGCCCATCTACATCTTCTGCAGGTACTGAATTTTTATTATTTTATTTTTAATCAAATTTAAAAAAAAATATTAGGCAGAGTAATTGTATTTATACAATATACACGCAAGCCCGAATTAAGGCGGGCCAAGGGGGCATGGTCAAAGTGGTTACCTTTGAAAAAGTAAAGTCAATTTTATTATTGGTACAACTGCGTGTTTAAAAATTTTGAAAATGTAATAAAAAAATTGCCCGTTAAAAATAGAAAAACATGTCATTTTTTGTTTTAACGAAATTCCATATCATAATTGTTAAAAAAAAAGACGCATACAATGACATAAGATACATCCTGTATATTTTTTTTATAGTAAAAAATTATACAATAATATAAATTCGTTAATATGTGTATTATGTGTATGGTGTCCCGAGGCCTAATTGATCCTTAATCCGGGCTTGTATACATGATATATAATAATATATGAAACCACTTCTTGAGCCGTTTCATTGATTTTATAATATATGTACTGTATATATTCTGTATATTATAAAATCAAGGGTCGTATGCGTTTCTATTCAAAAATGAGATACTGTGATAAAAATAATCATTAAACATCAGCTTTTAGACATGTTAAAATTTTAAGAGAATATACAAAAACACTTATTAAATACTAAAAAAAAACTGAAAAAGATTGATTTTATCGAGGTTTACCATTTCCGATACCATATCTGACACGTTATTTGAACGACGTTTTTCCCACAAACACTGAATTATATAGCCACTGTATATAATATGGTTGTCACATCTTATTTATCTTTATGACCTACGTGGCTACATCGTGGTATAGTAAGTTCGAAGTCCAACGACAATGATAAAGTACACTTACACGAATGATGAAAAATGCCTACCTTTAAAATAATTGCAATAATACAAAAACGTATATTTTAAAACGATTTCTCATAAAATTTATCTTATTTTTGGGTAAGAAAGAATGAATGAGACTGTAAAATTAAATATGTTAAAATTATATATAGGTATAGGTGATGAAGATGTAGACAATATCAACAAACCATTAACTCCGACTAAAACTTACGGAAGATCCAGAAATGAAAAGACTGAGCTTATATTTCCAAGCCCATCTTCTACTACAGATACCCCTAAAAGAAAAATTATAAATGACTTAATAAATATGCCAACACCAAATTCAAAAAGGTTGATTTACTCGGATGAAGATGACACACCAAGAAAAAAAAAAGTTAAAATTAAAAATAGATCAACAAAAAATTAAACTACGTAATAAAAATATCCAAGTTTGTAAATTAAAACAACGTGTAACAAGATTTAAGACTCGTAACACATTACGAAGTCTTATGTATTCGCATCAATTTCGATCAAAAAATGCTAGAGCAATCGTAACAATGCAACTTAGAAATAAGAAAATACCTTGGACACTAGAAGAAAAAAATCTGGCTTTGACTTTGTTCTACAAATCCCCAACAGCCTACAATTTTTTAAGGCTACAAAATATAAACTTACCAGCTCCATCGACCATTCGTCGTTGGATCGGACAGTCAAAATTTTTACCTGGCTTAAGTGGCACATTTTTTAGTCACATTAAAAAAAAATTTGAACATAAAACAAATAATGAAAGAAGTTGCAGTATAAGTTTTGACGAAATGTACATAAAAGAATTTTTAGAATATTCAAAAGACTATGACTTCATTGAAGGATTTGAAGATTTTGGACATTATGGTCGAACAAATAAAAGTGCGAATTGTGTAATGGTTTTTATGGCTCGAGGATTGTATTCGCCGTGGAAATTTCCAGTTGCGTACTTTTTGGCTCATTCAGGAGTAAAACATAAATTACTAAAAGATTTAATAATTGATGTCCTAAGTGAATTATTTAAAAGCGGATTGTGTCCTAAAGTATTGGTTTGTGACCAAGGCACAAACAATCAGAGTGCATTAAAGTCGTTAGGCGTAGATGAAAACAATCCTTATTTCTTTGTAGAAAATAATAAAATATATTCAATTTTTGATGTTCCCCACTTAATAAAAAGTTTAAGAAATAATTCAATAGGTTGTAGTTTTGAAAAGGACAATATGACAGTTGCAGTTTTTAGTGATATTGAAGCAACATATGAAATAGACAAAAAAAATATAAAAAGTAAAGCTCTCTTAAAAATCACTGAAGCTCATATCAACCCAAGTTCATTTCAGAAAATGAGAGTAAAATTAGCCGTTCAGTTATTTAGCCACACTATGGCGTCTACTATTCGTACTTGTATTGAAACCAATGAATTAAAAAGTAAGACAGCAAAAAACACAGCTGATTTTGTAGATTTTATTGATAAATTGTTTGATTGCTTGAATAGCAGAACATTGTATAGTTCAAATCCATACAATTGCGGATTATCTGATTCCAGTATTGTAAAACCATTTTTAAATGAAGCTATAAAATATTTTATTAATTTACAAAAAAATAAAAAAGGCAAAATTACTAAACCTCCATGTTTTAAAGGCACTATACAAACTATAACAGGCATTCTTAATTTTTTTGAGGAAGAAAAATCTAATAACAATGGAATCAGTTTTATATTAACTTATCGGTTAAACCAGGACGAAGTAGAAAAATTATTCAGTATTTTTCGACAAAAAGGTGGCTACAATAAGAACCCAACAGCGAGAACGATTAGAACGTCATTTAGAAGTACTTGTATATTTTCATTATGCACTTCTAAAGGGGCAAATTGTGAAAATATTATTGAAAATATCGATTGCCAAACAAACAAACAAGACGTGGCGATTTTTCTGGAAGGAGAACAGATAATGAACATCGAAAATGATCAATCGTCAGATACGAATTCAGAATGCAGTTCAATTGATACAGTTTTATCAGTTCAAGAAAATTTAAACACAATACCTGTCACATTAGAGGAATGTTCGGTGACATATTTCGCTGGATATCTAGCATTAAAATGTATCGAAAAATTTAATTGTGAATATTGTAAGGATCAATTGATTATAGAGAAAGATTTAAATGATAAGAATCAAATACTTATTATAAATAAAAATTATTCATCATTTAACACGGGACTTAAGTCACCGGCGAAAATATTTAATGATATAATCGATAATATTTTAAATATTTTTGAAAACAATTTTAACAACGTGTAACATAAAAAAAAAATCAGGAATAATTTAACCAACAAAATACAAAGCAATGAGAAAATTAAAACATGGGTTAAAATTAATGCCGAATGTGTTGAACATAAATTATATATTATAGAACAACTTTTGATTTGTAAAATATTTAAAAAAAACTAAACTTTATGCAACAACATCAAAATTAGCGAAAATCGAAAAATTAAAAATTTTAAGTCACATTTAGAATACTTAACTTAAAATAAGATATTTAAAGCTTTTTTTATACAATACATTATATTATTATATTCAATAAAAATTATATTCGATACAGATGACACATGACATTAATTATTATACATAAAAAATAATATGAATTTTGTTTATAACATTTTTATTTTACTTTGTAAGGGGGGGCTAATATAATATAATCAATGGTATAACTTGCCTTAGGTTAGATTATTTATTTAAGTTTACGTGTGTATTTTTAAAAACAATTGACTAGGTACCTACCTCTATTGACCGTTTGATTTACATGTAGGTATATTATTTTTTACGTTTTATATCGCATAATATTAGTTATTTAAGTTTACGTGTGTTATTTTGAAAATCAATGACTTGAAAAATAAATTTCATATTTTTTTTAATCAAGCATTTAGTGTTTAATGTATGCTTTTTTATTTAATTATTAATACTTTTCAATATTTTAGTTTTTTATTCTACAAATGTCAATAAAATTGTATTCGTTAGGTCAAAAACTTACAATAGTACCTACATTTTAATAATATAGTCATTCTATACTAGCTCTATTCAGAATAAAGCAGCGTACACACTTGTAATATTTGCGCGTATTAATCAAATGCTTTGATGCGGCTAAATTTACCGACAACTGGTGGAACGGTGTAACGGCGAACGAACTGGGCGGTCTGATAATTTAATATATAGATATATTTTTAATCGTGGCCCCACTCCACAGACCATTGTCGTTGACACCGCGCGCCAGCCGTATGCTCGAACGCTGTGGATTCTTATTTTAATTAATAGTTATTTACAAATACATCAACGACACCTATCGAGCGCCGATAACACTAAAGTGTTTGCTTCCATTTCGTCCTATAGCATGGCCTATCTGTATATTATAAAATCAATGACAATATTAATCATTAAATAAAACACTTTGCTCAGTTAAGAGTACCTACCTTATCACAAGACAATTAGATTTTATTTTTGAAAGAGTACTTTTTCTTGTGATTTGTCACATTTGAGCAATTTTTTATTTTTAATAACATAGTCATAAAAATCTTTGCAATTGTACTGAAAATTAATTTTTACTTGCAGTTCTGCCTTTACGTGTTCAACACTCAGTCTATTTCTTGAATCAGTCCAGGCGTTTCCGCAAAGTGAAAATGCCCTCTCAGCAGCGGCATTTGAACATGGAATAGACACAATAAACTGGAAAATCTTTAATAAGTTCGGTATATTCAAATGCCGAAACAGTTCATGCCAAGTTTCATAAATAGTTTTTTTTTCATTCGACGAATGTGTTTGCTTACGCTCCTCAATAATTTTATCCAGAGTTTCTTTAATACTGCAAAACTCATTATAAAGTTCGTCCATATCTATGAGTTTGGTGAGTGATAATTTTTCACAACACATAGAGAGATCCTTGTAGATAAATGTATTTTCCAAAGCAAATATTCGCATTGTAGCCAAATTATTATCTTCCGAAAAATTAAAGTGATCGTCCAGATATTTCAATGCATTTTTGTACCATGTAACCAAAACAATTTTTATGGATTCTTGTTCATCAATTGAAAAACTAGTCAGGGAATTTGTACAAATAAATCCAAAGAATTTGTCGTTGATTCTTTGTTCTATTTTTAAGCGTAAATCTGTTTAGATGTTAAAAGTTTCACAAGATAAAGCATTATCTTTTTCCAAAAACATGATGACATTCTGAAATATTTTTAAAGTATTATCTAGAAATCCAAGAAAACATTCTGTTTTTTTTGCGTGGTTTTCATTAAAATATTTTCATAATGCCACTGGACAGTTATCTCCAAGAGACATAAAATAAGACTTCAACGCTGGAAATCCGCGTAGAATTTTTCCAATAGCGGGATGCAATGATAGCCACCTCGTTTTGACGTGTCTTATAATATTTTGGTATTCTATTCCAGCATCAGCAAAATGTTCTTTTAGAGTTTGAACTCTTTGGGCATGGTAGGATAAGTGCCCATACACTTTAAGTACCAAATTTTCCACGTCAAACTCACACTTTTCCATAGCATGACGGATGACATTGTGTACCATGTGTGCTGAACACCCTGCAGGCAAGATGTTGGCATTATCTTGAAAAAGTAGTTTGTAAACTGAATTATTTTTTCCAAAATTAACATTGGCGTTGTCGGCTGAGTAAGCAGATACATTTGTGAAATCTAGGCCCAGCGCTTTAATTCTATTTTTTATATTACTATAAATATCGATAGCTTTTTCATCTGGGTCCTCATAAAAATCAAGCAGGCAGGTGCTAATTCCATTATCTGGCGAGTAAAATCTGACAATAATTGGAAATAATTTTATATGTCCGTGATTTGACGCATCTGTCGAAATACTATAAAACACGCCTAATCTCAGTTTTTCCACAATTTCTTCGATTGATGCTGGAGCCAGAACGTTGTAAATTAAACATGACGCCTTAGTTCTACCAAGCGATATTTTTGATGCAATTTGAGAATCATTAAATATCACGGGACTTAGCTTTGAATCGCAGTCAATAGAATTATACGACATGTTATGGTTCAAGCTATGGTAAACATTTGTCAACTCTGCAGCAATCACTTTTTCCTCGACTGTTGTCAATACATCGCGCTTTAAAAACTGTTGTAAAGTTTGAGTATTCTTTCGAGCTCTTTCTCCCCGTAGGTGTTCCGGAACGCTAATATGCCGTTTAACGTCATTCAAACCTCCATGCGATATCATAAATGATTTCATACACACGTTGCAAAAAGCTTTATGAACATTTGTATCAACTCTTTTTAAAAAAGGATACGATTGCTCCCATTCTTGTCTGTAGGAACACATACGTTTACATTTTTTGTTTTTCACAGTCAATCATTTCTGAATCAGACATGACTAGGGTTGCCAACCGTCCCGCGTGAGGCGGGACGTCCCGTATACAGGGCTCAAATAATGCGTCCCGCGATGCGTGTTCGCGGGACGCTAATTGTCCCGCTTCTAGGTAAACCTGTCAAAGTCCTATTAAATATAAATATTACGTTCGTATTGTGCGCATTTGAAATTATTTTCCATCGATTGCACGTGCTGGTTTTGTCAAACATTAGTAGTATTTGTATTCAGTATTCTCAGAATATTTAGGTTGAACATTTATCGAAATGTCTATAACAAAATCAATATTATTTTAGTTTTAGTCATGTCTAATAACTAGTTAAAAAAAAAATAGAATGTAGAAAATAACTTAGTTAGTAACTAAGTTATTTCTTGTTATAAATAATTGTAACTTAACTTAGTTATTTTGTTAAAATGAAAGTTATTTACAAAAATGTTTCTATTATGATTTATGAACTGTTTATTATTTGCATCGATATTTCTGAGAGCCGCCAGGATGGAGATGATATGTATATTATTTTATTTATTTCGAAGGAATATTAAATTCACGGCCACTTACACCGCTTTCATCAGATCCAAATGATCTCGTTCCGTTAACGCCCGGCCATTTTTCAATCGGACAACCATTGCACGCTCTTCCAGAACTCGACGTTTCACAGATTCCCCTCAACCGATTAAATAGATGGCAGTTGATCCGTCAGTGTCACCAATCCTTTTGGAAAAGGTGGGCGAAGGAATATCTGACCACCTTACAAGGACGCCAGAAGTGGTTCCACAAAGAATTGGATCTAGCTGTTGGGGACATGGTCATTGTTGAAGCCCCGAGTCGGCCCCCTTCCGAATGGCGTTTGGGACGTGTGACGGAAGTACATCCTGGCAAGGACGAAACAGTTCGAGTCGTTACCGTGCGAACTCAGGATGGAACTTACAAAAGACCAGTTGTTAAACTGGTTAAATTGCCGGTAGATCCATAAGTTCCTTGTTTTTCCACAACATTTTTCCTCTATAAATGTAGTTTTAGTTTTAAGTTAATTTAAGTTTGGACGCTCTCTCGTCAAGGATCAATGGATGTTTCGGAAGCCTACGTCTTCCAACAGGGGGAGGATGTTCGGTGCGTATGCCCGGTCTTGGACTTTGCCCCGCGTTATCGCCATTACTGTGGACACCGCGCGACCGTTCCGATATCTCCGGAGAGAGAAGCGTTATCGGTGTGTCGCTGACGGTCTCTTCCCCGCTGCAAGTAGTCCGACACAGTGCCTTCTGTCGCAAGGTCGCCGGTCCTCAGCCGTCTTGGCAAATATCGTTTTTTTTGTGTGTCCAATATATGTGCGAACCGGTGCGCCGTCGCCGTCAATATCCGTTTGTGATTTCGTGTCCGTCCGAGCCGTTTTGCTCACCATAGTGCTCGCGTTCCGTCTATCAATCGTGTACGACAGCGTTAGCACCTCGCGAAAACATTCGTCAAGTGTTTTCAGCCACCCGTAGCCCCTCGCTCCACGCGGTTGGTCGTTCCGACTAGTAATTGTGCAAGCACCTCGTACTGTCGCGCGTCACGCCCTCGCCGTGACCGTGTATCATGTTGGGTTTAAGATCACGTTCATAGTTGTTCATACTCATCTCGTTCCCGCTTCAGTTTTTTTGGTAAATCAAACTACCTACTTGCACGGTCATCCGGATCCGCAAGCGCCCGGCGCCCGCACGCGTAGTGAGTGTCGTAGCCGTCATTATTACCCGCACGCGCATTAATTATTGGCCGTCGTCAGACGACAACGCACGCACGCACGAGTCGACCGCCGAACGCGAATCAGCTGTTCTCCACCGACACAGATTATCCAGCTATTCCGTATCAGGTCGCACCTACATTCATATTTTGTTATCACCCACCTTTTGGTTTACCTTCGTGTATTTGTCACTCGACCATCGAATTATATTTTTTGTAAATTTATTATTTGTCTCTTTTTTGTCCCGCTGTATTGGCGACCGCTTGTGGTTGGCCCCCACCTACAACTAACATAAATACTTAAGTTTTTTCACCTGTACTTATGTTTAATATACGTCCTATTTATTTTTATAATTTTCATACAACAACAACGATATTGTTATTTCTCTCGCTGTAGTTCTCCGTCATCCATTTTCCTATTTACCTTCCTATTACATTCCACTACCATCGCACGACAATTAACATAATCCGGGAGCGGGCAATACCTGACGATCATATTTAATTCAGGTTGTCCCTCCACACACATACTTTACATAGTTGAAATAGTAGTAACTACAATGATAAGATATATTTTGTACAAATAAGCAAATGAATTGACAGTGATTGTAAAACCGTAATGAATACATAAAACCGTGTTTAGAATAATTAGTAAGAAATGCAATAGTTAAATTACAATTATGTACATGACATTATACTTTTTTTTTAAATAAACAATTAATTAGGTAAAAATACAACGATGACATAATATAATGGTATAAAAATTTAGTAGTAAAAATATTCATACAGTAAAGTAATATTATTAAAATTTAAAAAAACCAGTTACTATAATTTGTAAAATAACGTAAGAAAATCGAAAAAAAACATGTTTACCCACGTAAATACATTATATATAAGTAGTATAGGGGTCACTATGGTACACTTTCATTTTAAATGCAATATTTCCTAAAATATTTTTTCATAGAAATTGAAATGCAATATTCCTTTAATTATTTTGCAAATCGTGAAACGCAATAATTATTAAAATATTTTTCAAAAAATCTGAAATGCAAAAATACTAAAAATAATTTTCATAGAAATTGAAATGCAAAAAAATACTAAAAATATTTTCCTATGGGGGACTTCGGCACACGTGACATTTAAATGCAATAATTACTTAAAATATTTTTCAAAAATCTGAAATGCACCAAAACATTTTTTAATGTTTCAAAATGTTATTAAATCCGCTAAAGCTTTCTACGGATCGTGTTATTATTGTAATAAGTGCGATAAACCATATCAAAATAAAGATAAACATAAATGTGGTAAAAATAAAAATAAAAATATATGTAAATTGTGTACATATTATGGTGAGAGATTTGAACATTCAATTAGTACAAAAAATAAAATATATTGTGAAAAATGTAATAGATATTGTTATAATCAAGAATGTTTAGATAATCACGAATATGTATGTTCCTATGTATATAAATGTATTGATTGTAATAGAATATTGTTTAGAGATAGGGAACATAATTGTGGTTATAGTAAATGTAGAAATTGTCTAGAAGAAGTGAAAATAAATGAACATCAATGTTATATGCAACGTAGATTAGCAAAAGGAGGTAAATGCTTAGTAGGATGTACAAAATGTGGATTTACAAATAAACCATATCAATGTTCTTATACAGAAAAATATTTGTTTTTTGATTATGAAGCTCAACAAGAAACAGGAACTCATATCGCAAATAAAATAATTGCTCATGATTTTGAAGGAAATAAAATTATGTTTGATACAAATGAAGAATTTTGTAAACAAGTAATATCTGAGGAATATAGGGGTTATACATTTATAGCACATTATGCAAAAGGAGACGATTCACAATTTATATTGAAATACTTGATTGATAACACTCTGAAACCATTTACAATTTATAATGGTACAAAACTAATGTTATTAGAAATTAAATATTTAAAAATAAGAATAATAGATAGTTCTAATTTTATTCAAGGTCCTCTCAGTAGTTTTCCCAAAACGTTTGGTCTCAAAGAACTGAAAAAAGGTTACTTTCCGCATTTCTTTAATACAGTAGAAAATCAAAATTATATTGGTAAATTACCTGATAAAAAATATTATGGAGTCGAAACAATGAAACCAGAGAATAAACTAGAATTTGAAAAATGGTATAATGAAAAATTAATGAAAATTATATATTTATTTTTAAAGAAGAATTAGAGGCTTACTGTAATTCAGATGTAGATATTTTACGAAGAGGATGTTTAGAATTAAGAAAACAATTTTTGGATATAGCTAGCATTGATCCTTTTTGCTATACAACTATAGCAGGTGTTTGTATGAGTATTTACAGATCAAAATATTTGTTAGAAGATACTATAGCTGTTTTAGATAAAGAAAAAATGAAAATTATTCAAAACAATCGATAACGTGGTTACAAAATTTTAATAATAAAAATATCTCACATGCATTAAATGGGATCGAAATAATAATAGCAGGAGGTAAAGTAGATGGATTTGATAATAAATCAAAAACGGTTTATCAATATCATGGATGTTATTGGCACGGTTGTACTAAATGTTATAAAGATCGAGAAACTATAAATAATATAAATCATGAAACAATGGATGATTTGTATCAAAAAACAATTGAAAGAAGTACATCAATAAAAAAAGCTGGTTATAATCTTGTTGAGCAATGGGAATGTGATTGGATAAATAGCACTACATACAAAAAAATGAAAAAAGCTGATATAGCTGACCCTATTAATCCTAGAGATGCTTTCTTTGGAGGTAGAACAAATGCGACAAAATTAAGGGTAAAAAACACAAAAATGCGTTATATTGATGTATGTAGTTTATATCCAACCACGGTTTAAGATAGACTGGTTGCGCGTCGAACGAAAAAAAGTGGCATGAGAAAGCGCTTACAAAAACTTACTGGCACATAACGCGATCTAGCGGTAATATTCATAATCTATATTCTATAGTATATTCCTTTCTGGACGGAATAAGCTCCACGGTTTTTTTATTTCACAAAATCACTTTTTAATTTTTAATTATCAAATAAACCTTGATTAGTTGATTATTATTTAGATTAAACAGTCCTAATGACTAGTTGAATGTTGAATGACATTAATTTAAACAGTACCTATTAAATTATTGAGTTGTAGATTTAATATTTAACACAGTGTATATTATATTATATTTAAATTTTAATTTTTAAAATGTCTAATTATAACTATTGTTGTATTCGTAAACCTCACGAGCAATCCAAAACGTCATTTGGTGTTCCAAAAATTGAAAACGAGCGTAATAAATGGGAAGAAAGTTTAGGGATGACATTAAAAAAATCTCATCGTATTTGCCTACAACATGACCACCATATTTGTAATGTACATTACAATGCGTATGAGGCAATATTCATACATGGCTAATCAACAAACAAAAAAACAAAACAAAAAAAAAAAAAATTATCAAAATTAGTTAACTCCTAATCAAATGATTATTTATACATATTAAATATGTATATTGTATATTTTAAATTGGGAGTTGTAGGAGGTCACGACACCATTTCCTTTTTAGCCTGCGCCTTGGATTTCCTGAGAGAGTTAGAGAGGAGAGGTTTTTAATAAGAGGATTTTGGTGGGATAGGAGTCGCTTACGGAAGCGCGAGTAAAAGAATTTGGCTTCTTCGTTGATGGTTTTCATTTGAAAATCATTATGTAATGTTGGGTTTGAGACGTACAGTGGTGCATTGGAGAGTCGTCGAAGAGCTAGGTTTTGGAATACTTGTATTTTATTGATATTGGATTTTTTTGCTGAATCCCAGATCTGTATGCCATAAGTCCAAATAGGTTTCAGGAGGGTTTTGTAAATTAGAAGTTTAACTTTTAGATTGGTATTATTAATTCTTCATATTAGAGGATTAATTAATTAAATATATTTTTAAGATTTCAGTATTTCACAAGTATTATTATTTTTATAAATTCTTAATCATTTACTTATCCAACTAATTTAAATTGCATATGTCATGTTTATTCTTTTTGTGTTAGTTGTAATTTACTACTTAAGTATCTAATTAAAATAATATAATAATATATAACGAATTTATTTGGTTGATTTATTTTAAAAAAGATTTCCTATAAAAATGTGTTGTAAATATGTACCTAGTTAGTATGTAATAAAATTAAACAACGTTAATATTGTAGTTCGTAGAATAGTAAATGGCTGACAATGTGCAAAGACCTAAAGTGGAAGAGACACTCAGTGAATAATATTGAGGTTTGAGATACCTAGAGAGATTAAAAAAAATTTAACAATAGTCATAATTAAAATCATTGCAAAATAAAATTACTGTTTTAGCACGATTTAGTAAAACTTATAGGCGTCAACGCTAGATGGCACTTACTATCAGTCAGTTTATGTTAGTACATTGCATAGTCACTTGGTCAGCTTAATATACGTCGATGCGCAACCTGTCTATCTTAAACCGTGTATCCAACTGTGAATTATTATGATTATTATCCTGAAGGACATCCCGTAAAAATATTTAATCCAAAAAAATATGATAAAAAATGGTTTGGTTTAATTAAATGTAAAATTTTACCTCCATGAAATCTTTATCATCCTGTACTTCCAGTTAAAATAAAAATGGAAAAAAGTGAAAAGTTATTATTTCCTTTGTGTTATAAATATGCTGTAGACCAAAATCAAAGATGTGATCATTCTAAAAATGAAAGACAACTTATAGGAACATGGACAACAGATGAAGTTAATAAAGCTTTGGAAAAAGGATATATTATAACAAAAATTTATGAAGTGTGGCATTTTGAAAAGAAATCAACAGATTTATTTAAAGATTATGTAGATAATTTTATAAAAATAAAATTAGAAAGTTCAAAACATAATTATAGCTGTAATGATGAGTATATAAAAACAATTTTCGATAAAATGGGTATTTTATTAGATAAATTAAAATTAGGTGATAATCCAGGTAGGAGAGCTGTAGCAAAGCTGTGTTTAAATAGTTTATGGGGAAAATTTGGACAACGACAAAAAATGAAAAAAACTGAGTTTGTTACAGATCCACAACAATTCTATAAAATATTATTAGATGATAGATTAGAAAATATCAATATAAAAATATTAAACGACAAGATGATACAAATGGCATACAACTTTAAAGATCAATATGTAGGAAATAATCATAACACCAATATTTTAATAGCTTTATTTACCACTTCAAGTGCAAGATTAAGACTTTATAAAATATTAGATAAACTAGGTAGAGCTGTAATTTATTTTGATACGGATTCTATTTTCTATATAGATAACGGTTATAATACAATTAAAACAGGAGAAATGCTAGGATAATGGAATGATGAACTTGGTGAAGATGTATATATAACAGACTGGGCTTCAACTGGTCCTAAAAGCTATTATTATAAAACAAATAAAAATAATTGTAAAACAGTAATAAAAGGATTTACTTTAAATTATCAAAATTTACAAAAACTTAATGGAGAATCAATGATTAAATTAATTGAAGAAAATAACAGAGAGAATAGTGTTGAATTAGAATACAATCAAATGGTACCAGACAAAATTAGTAAAAATATAATTAATAAAAAAACCTAAAAAAAAAATTCACATTCGATTACCTATGACAAAAGAATAATATTATCAAATTATGACACAGTACCATATGGGTATAAATTAAGTTAAATATAATTATTTATATACATAATAATAATTTTTTTCATGCTACTAATTATGTTTTTGAGTCTAAGTTTACTAGCTAGATCTGCAACAATTACCATTTCAAACCGGACTTTCAATTCGACATCTACAAATATTGAGATTTCAATTCAGCATCTCGCCTATACATTAAAACTGGAATTTCAATTCAACAATTACAAACTTGGAATTTCAATTCAATATTTTTATTTGAAAATATTTAAGTTGTAAACAAATGATACTTGAGTGATTTTTTGTTGGAAAAAACTGTTTCATATATCTATATATATATGTATAGAATTATAGAGCAATTTAGACGACTAAAAACGGCTACAGTATGCCCACGAATGAGTCAAAACTCAATAGTGACTTGTATTTATAGCCTCGAAAAACATGATGCAATATTACACAATAATGACGTAATCTAGAGAAGAAGAACCTTCTAGAATGTTCTATTTGACGTCAGAAAACTTGATATTACGAATTAATACCACTATCCTATAAACGGAATAGCTAATGGTGTGCTGTAATATACTTTTTCATATAATATATAAAAAAAACACGAAAATACTTTGGTTGTTATTTGTTTACAATTTATTTATGATTGGCGGAAAATTTATATTTTTAATTTAAAGTATTTTTTTGTAATGACTGTAATGTTTAAAATATTTATTGCAATAACTCTAAATATCTGTTATAATATACCTAAATTATTGTAATATCTATAAATAACTCTAAATATCTGTAATGCTTAAAATATTTATTGTAATATGTCTACATTTTTTGTAAATTTTCATTTCTGTAATATTTAACAGATTTTATGTTGAAAATAAATTTTGGTAAGTGTGGTGAACGTACCTTGCTTACTACTAATATATAATAATTCAATTAAAATTATTTACTACTGACGCGGCTACGGCGGTGGTCTGCTGGTGGTCCGCGGTAAGCCCGCCTCGATGTGGAACGAAGTGAACACAACAAAAAAAAATAATGCGTCCGAGTTTGAGAGAGAGTATCGTCTTTATTTTTTTACACAATAACACGGTAACAACGTGGTAGTACAAAAAAAGGTGTATCAACGGTATCGGTGGTGGCTGTTAGCGCACGGCGTGGTCGGATCAGACACGGTGTACGGATCTTTTTCAGAAAAAGGAAGATGTGTGTCGCGTTGAACCGTTGGCGGTCGAGAGAGCAAATTGCCGGCGGTCGGTACTCGTATTGCGCGACTTGCCTTCCCGTCCCGCCTTGTGCCTTTGTGGCGCGGTGGGAGAGTTGGCGATGTCGCGCTGTAGCCCGTGGTGGCGGTTGACAAAAACGTAGACCGGCCGCTGCGGTACCTGTACTTTGTACTGGTTGCCGCTGCGTACCGTGTCACTACGACCTTCATGAAAAAAACTGAGTTTGTTACAGATCCACAAACAATTCTATAAAATATTATTAGATGATAGATTAGAAAATATCAATATAAAAATATTAAACGACAATATGATACAAATGTGTTATAATTATAAAGATTATGAAGTTGAGAATTTTCATAATACAAATATATTAATAGCTTTATTTACAACATCTAGTGCAAGATTAAGATTTTATGAATGTTAGATAAATTAGGTAGAGCTGTAGCTATTTTGATACCGATTCTATTTTCTATATAGATTAATGGTGTTAATAAAATTAAAACAGGAACACTGTTTGGGAGAATGGACTGATGAATTAGGTGAAAATGTATATATTACAGATTGGCCATCTACAGGTCCTAAAAGTTATTATTATAAAAACAAACGATAATAACATCAAAGGTTATAAAGGGATTACTTTGAATATCAAAATTTGTTAAAACTTAATGGTGAATCATGATAAAATTAATGAAACAAAAAATAAAATAGTAATATAGAACTAGTATATATCAATAACACGTGATACGCTTACTAAAAATATAGTTAATAAGAAAGTTACAAAAAATTCTCGTTTGGTTATGATAAAAGAATAATATTACCAGATTATGATACAATACCATACGGTTACTAGAATATGATATCCTAATGAGTTGGGAGACACGGTGTCTCCCAACTTTATAATTTCATAATCATGGGCTTGAAACCGTAAATATTTTATAGTATAGTTATAAAATATACTATAATAGATATTCTATTATATATATCACTTCCTTTAACTTAGGTCATATTATTAAAATTTTGTTTTTTGTAACTCTTGGTTATAAAAACTCCCTATAATCTCTTCATTGTTTAAATCTATAATTGTATAGGTAATAGGATTTGTGTTTAAAATTTCATTAACTATAAATATTTCTTTTGTCCAATTATTAATAAATTTATTACCAAATGTTTTTTTAGAAGCTGTTATTCTTACTCTATCACCTACAATAAATTTAATTTTTGGTTTAGGTTTGTTTTTTGTAGAAAATAATTTGTGAAAAACAACATCTTCGTTAGATTTATTTACTTCACAAGGTCTCATACCAATAGATCGATGTATGTGTAGTGATCCCTCACTAACGCTTATATTTTGAGTTTGTCGACGTTGATGATTGAGTAGGAGAAAAGGTTGCAGAGTTACAAGTTACAACGTTATAATTTAAGTAATTTATTTTAAAGTTAATAATAATATAATGGTATTACATTTGAATATAGAAATTTGAGGACAGAGCGATAAGCGTCTGCCCGAGAGATTAGTGGTTAATACTAAGTACTTACAAGTATGTACGTCGTACTAGCACTCAGCTAATTCTAATTTAGATACAGACGGAGACTCGTATATATACAAAGTCTCCCTAGGTTATTAGGTACACGGTAGAGACTCGGAGGTGGATCAAAGGAATACCGGCGGTATGCAAGGTACCGGCGTAAATGTTAAAAGTTGTCGAATAAACCTTGAGTTGTGAACTGGTTTATTCGGCAATATGTATTATTAGAAATCGTTATGCGATTTTTAAATATGTAATAAATCCTCAGGGCGTGGTATAGTCGTTGATCAATATATCATATAGTGCAAAGTCCTTATGATGTATAATTATAGGAAAGCGACTCTGTCGGTTTACTACACTCCTCCCCTCGAAGCTGGAAGTCCCTGACTTCCGAAAAAGTTTTAATTGAAGTTAAACTGTCTTGTATTTGGATAGCTTATTGGGCTATTCCTAGGCGTAAGAGGATATTCGACCATGTCGACTGCTCTAGGTGCTGTAGCTAAGCTTTCACTTTCTTCATCTTGGTTTGGTTCCTCTTCCGTGTTTATTTTTTCGTAACATTTAAAGTTATTGTATTTGGATAAACATATAATGATAATTGCCATAACAGTGATACTTGTGATTACGTAAAGTACGTAGTCGTTTACTTGCTGTGTATTCTTTAGTTCGTTTATCTTGTGATCAACCTTGCGTTGTGTTTCAAGTTGTTTCTTTGAACCTGACACGGTATGTAGGTCATCCATGTTATTTGTTTTTACGTGGTAGTCTTCCATCAAATTATTGTTGTCGGTGTACGGCATATCTTTGATACGTTCTATAGTTGACTTCGGATTGAAATCCATATATTCAGATTTGTAGTCTACTTTTCCTGGTATAAGTACGTCTCTTGCGGCGTATCCTTTGCAAGTTTCGTTGAGTCGCAAAATGCCTACTCCCCTTAGTGTGTGACTTGTGGATTCCTTGTCTTCGTCGCATGTAACAAATACTACATCATAATTAGTTACGTATATCCACTCGTTCTTGAATCGTTTCTTGTGGAATATGGATGTTCCGATTTGGACGTGCATTACTTCACAGGTTGATGGAACTTTTATTGGATCTTGCAAAAGTTGAACTTCGCATGCTGGTCTACTTGTACGCGGGTATAAAGGATTACCTTCAGGACATAAAAGGAAGTCTCTAGCGTGCTTACAATGTGTATAGTAAAATTCATCATACATGGCATAGTGTTCTTTAGTTTTACTTATAGCTAGATACTTATTACTAGGTTTAACATAGAGACAATCATTCCCAGTACAAACTGGTACAGGTATTAAGTTATATAGAATAAAATCATTTTGATAGATTAATGGTAACGTTAATATAAAAACTAGGTTGTCATTAACATAATATATAGCTAGGTCTGAGAGCTTTACCAATTCATAGATATTTTGTATATCTAGATCGGTGGGTAAGTCGGTGCCCCCAGGTAACGATACTTTAATGTCTTTTATGTGCTCTAGAAGGTCCCGTGGTGATATTAAGCTGGTATGGATAATCCCTAATTTCGCTTGGTGTATCATTTCTAATAAAGTATTGGTTTCTACTAGATGCTTCATTAATAATAAATTTATAATTACAAAGTGTTTTGTTACATAATTTTTTGTTTGTTGGTCCCTAGATACGTTACTATTTTCGTTTATTAAAAAGGTCATATTGTAGTTTTCGTGTTCATCAAATTTGTTTTGTAACTTAACTATTTTTATTTGTTCTTTAACTAATTTAGTTTGCGGTGCGTTATGCGTTTGTTCTATATTAAAATTAAATTTTCTAATGCATTCCAGATTACATATTCCGTATATTAATCTGGCTGCTTTTGTTAACATGCCTAATGTACTTCTTTTAGATACTGTATGTTCTATAGAGTCTAATACTAGTTCCTTCTTTTTACGTAAATCGTTTACTATGCTACTAGCTGTTTGCATTAAATTGTTACAATTGGTATCAACATTATTTTTGATACTTTCACATATTAATTCGGTTTTGTTCATAACATCGTCAATATAAATAAATCTTTCTTTGTATTTAGCAAAATTAATATACGCGGTTAAGTCCCATTGAGATGTGATAAGTTTCAATGGTCCCCGATTTTCGTAGTATAGACCGGAATGTTGTGTTAATTGTTCGTCGGTGTATCGAAATCGTCCCGACGTGAATGGTATAGTTAGTAGTATAAGTCTGAAAACCGTTTCAGCTTATTAGTCAAGGTAATTTTATGTTAAATGTATTAGATTTAAAATTAACCTATTTCTATATATATAAGTGCAAATTAAAATAATAATATGAATAATCTTATTCCCAAATCCCAAATAGAAAAAATGCATAATTGCTATAAAAAAAAAAACTATAATTGTAAAATAATAAAATAATATTTTCCGTCACCCTATATAGTGTTTACTTTTATAAGTAATAATAATAATATAATAATAAAAGAATTTGGTAGAAAAGAAAAATTATAATAAGTAGATAAGAAAAATGAATTTTATAATAATTTATTCGGTATCGTCATCGTCGTAATAACGTTTTACGTTATTTTTATGTATACGATACTCGCGATTTCCTTTTTTAATTGTAATATTTTCATTGTCATGTACTAAGAGTACCTCAAAAGGTCCTTGCCAATTTAAGCTAAGTGCGTTTTTCTTGTTGTGCTCCTTGATAAGAACTTTGTCACCTACATGTAAATCAATGACATTTAGGGTCCTATCGTAATAATTTTTGTTTGCCTCTTTTTTCTTTATTAAGTTATCTCGAGCGATTTTATGTGCCTCTTGCATAATTCGTTTAAGATCGAATATATAATCGTCGTAATTATATTGTGGTTCGGGATTTTTATTGAAAGCTGATGGAATATTTGGTTTCCTTCCGAATACTAGTTCGTAAGGCGTAAAATCAGTAGAAGTGTGTACTGTTGTATTATAACAAAAAGTAGCGTAACACAATAATCTATCCCAATTACTGTCTTTGTCTATGAAGCTACGTAAATAAGTTTTTAATGTTTTATGAGAACGTTCTAGAAAAGCGTTGCTTTGTGGATGCCACGGTGTAGTTTTAGATTTTTTTATATCCAACAGTTTGCACATGCTTTTGAATACATCGGATAAAAAATTAGTTCCACAGTCAGTCAAAATTGACTCTGGTATACCGTATATACAAACGAAACATTCTACGAACGCCTGAGCTACCGTTTGTGCGTCTGTGGCGGATAACGCTATTGCTAGCGAGAAACGACTTAGTTCGTCTTGTAGAGTTAAAATATACATGTTTCCTGTCAGTGTTTTCGGTAAGGGTCCTACTATATCCAGGCAAACCCTTTCGAATGGTTTAACTACCGTGCTAGTAATTAACATTGGTTGCTTCGTTTTTACGTGTGATTTATTTTTCTGACATAATTCGCAATGTTTAATATAATATTTTACGTCTTTTTTCATGTGACGCCAGTTATAATTAAGTTTTAATCTTTTTACGGTACGTGATACTCCGGAATGTCCACCCAAAGGTGAATTGTGGTGTTCATAAATGATTTGTTGTTTTTCTTCTGACGTTAATTGCTGGCCTACATATATTTTTACTACGATGTCGGTTGCTTTGAAAATGTGTCGAAACATCGTGCGAATACGCGGATAACCGGTTAGTGAGGTAGGTCCGTCTAATTTATTGGTAGAGAATGCATTTATTTTATTCGACATGCAAAATGTTTTTATATCATTTATAGCTAAGTAAATGACCTCGGCGTTAAGTGGTGTTGTATGAGTTGGCTTTAGACCATAAAATACGAGTAAATTCGGTTCACTGTCGATAGTGTAAAACTTGTTTGTATCCGAAAACTGGATTTTGTTTAAATCTATGTTTTTTATTACTTCACGCACTGCCGGGTTTGTTATAATTTTATCCTCAGGAATCATTATGATTACGTTTTCTCTTTCTATGGCCTTGACTAGGTCATCGTCGACTTCTATAATTTTCGAATTAAATATGGGTTTGCTTTCCGCAGCTCGGAACGTGTCGAAGTCGGTGGTCATACTAGTTGGACCGGGTTGTATCATACGAATTCGTGACAGGCAATCTGCGTTCGAGTGTTCGGGTCCGGCCCTGTACGTAATATCATAATCGTAATCGGCTAGTTATAAGCGCCAGCGCATTAACTGCGATGACGCGTCCTTAATACCAAACAGGTATGTTAACGGTCTGTGATCGGTTATAATATTAAAATGTCGACCATATAAATATGGTCGGAAATATTTCACGGCCCAGACGATGGCTAATAATTCTTTCTGAATAACGCTATAGTTACACTCGGCTTTATTTAATGTTCTACTCGCATAAGCGATAGGCTGATCTTTAGGGACTTCCCCTTGTGATAAGACTGCTCCTATTGCATATTGGCTTGCGTCTGTCATTAAGTTGAACTTTCCCGCTTCCCAGTCCGGATAGACCAGTAATGGTGGGTTCATTAAAGTTTTTTTCAGTTCTTCGAAACTATGTTCGCAATTATCAGTCCATTCGAATGGTACGTCTTTTTTAAGTAAGTAAGTTAATGGTTTTGCGATTTTCGCAAAGTTATCGACGAAACGTCTATAATAGTTTAGTAATCCCAAAAATGATTTAATATCTTTTGCGTTTTTTGGTCGAGGGTATTCTCTGATACATTTTAATTTGTTTGGGTCCGGGGAAACTCCCGTTTCGTTTATTACGTGTCCTAAGTACAATACTTCTTTCCGTAAGAAAGAACATTTATTAGGCTGTAATTTGAGTTTGTGTACGCGCAACCGATTGAATACCTGTTCTAATTTCTTTTGGTGGTCCTTTAAACTGGATCCATGTACTACAATATCGTCAAGATATGCAGTGCACATTTCCTCAAGGCCCATAAGTACAGATTTCATTGCGCGTGTGAACGTAGCTGGAGCTGAGCTCAGCCCGAAGGGCATGCGTAAAAATTCATAGTGACCGGATTTCGTAGAAAAAGCTGTTTTATGTGTGTCAGCCGGGTCTATATGTATTTGATGATAACCGGACGCCAAATCTAATGTACTGAAATATTTGGATGATCCTAGAGATTCTAATATTTCTAGTAAATTTGGTAGGCCGTAAGCTTCGTTCTCGGTTACTTCGTTAAGTTTTCTGAAATCTACGCATACTCGTAATTTGGGTTTCCCTGTCGGATCTAGATTTTTCTTCTTCACTACTACTAGTGGAAAATTAAAAGGTGATTTAGAATCGCGTATAATATTGTTATTTTTCATTTCTTTAATTTGTTTTTCGATTTCATCTTGGTACGCCCAAGGTAAACGATATGGTCGTATATTAATGGGTTTCGTGCAACGCGGCGTGTTTATAGTGTGTGTCACGATTTCCGTGGCGCTTAAATAGTCGCCCGGAAGGTAAAACAGGTCCGCGTAATTACAGCATAGTTCAAGGATACTTTCGCTTTCCTCTTTGTTTAAATCGTCGGTCTTAATTTCGCGTTTGATCTGTGTTATACGGTCGGTTTTTTTTTCATCTACGAACGATGCAGTTAATACATTTTCGGTATACGGCTCCCACTCGATATGTTGCGTGGTAAGCTCGTCTATTACAAAAGGTTCTTCCGAAATATTTATTACGTTACTAATAATGTTATTTTTATTGACCGGACTTATGCTGTTCGCGATTATCACGTTTTCGTTTACGTCTTGTTTTTTAATAGTAATATTCTCGTGACTTATATTTTCGTCGTTTTTTATAAGTAGTACACAATTGCTACGCGGCGGTAGTATAATTTCTTTGAAACCAGTTTTTTCGGGTATCGTTAATAAATTTCGGCTATAGTCCATTATGACTTTATTTTGTTTCAAAAAGTTACGCCCGATGATGCCTGACTCGTTTATTGGGAAATCGCCAAAAACGACGTCGAATTTAATAAGCACCTCTACATCGTTAATTTCCATACTGGTTAGAATTGTGCCTACGGTGAATATCGGAATTTCGTTAATGCCTTTAATTGTGCGTTTCGCGGATTCGTTTACCACGACGTGTCCCTCTAACGCGGTTATTTTAATAAGGTTCATTTCCGCGCCGGAATCAACTAATAATTTAATTTTATGAGGTTTGAAATTATCCGATGCACATATTATATGTTCCTCTTCGAAATTAGCTACAACTCTTACATGATTTTGGTTGATTTCGTTTACTGTACGACTGGTACTAGGAATTTCACTTTCCTTGTTACTCGTTTTTTTACTCTCGTTATAAATACGCTTCCTACAATCTTTTATATTGTGGTTTGTTTTTTTACAGTACGAGCAGAATCTAACTTGACCTTGGTATTCGTGTTTTACTACACTGGTTTTATCGTCACGACTGCTAACGGGATTTCTAAAATTTGTGCTGTATGAGGTACCGGCATTACTGCGGCACTCGTTTGCATAGTGACCCATTTTGCTGCATTTATTGCACTTAATATTTTTTTTATTCGCGTTATTTTTCCCGTAAGTTTTTTCTGAATTAAAACGTCTATTAATGTGTTGGAGGTCTTGTTCCTCCTCAATAGCGATAGTAATGGCTTGCTCGAGAGATGATACAGCGCGTGCTCGTAAAAATGACCTAATTGCTGGTTTCGCCCCGTTAATAAACGCAGTAAGTGCTAATGCTTTATGCGATGAAGCTACAGCTGCGGCTGCTGCTGGTTCTAGTCCTAATGTTAACGCTCCTACCAATTCGTGATAACATTTTTCGGTTCGACCGGCAAAACTACGTACGTCCTCGTCGGATCGTTGTCGACTATTACTAAGTTGCGATTGCAAGTAATTAATCGAATGCGGTGCCCCAAAAACGTTTCTAAGGTGGTTTTTAAGTTCTGACCAGTTTTCAAATTTTCGGTAACGAGTGGCCTGGTATGCGTCTCCCTTTAATTTAGATAATATATTGTGAAATACTACGGTTACAAGATTTTCATGGATATTTTCCATTACATAATTACATTCGGTTATATATGAGGCTAGTTCTACCTCGGAACCCCCGCTAAAGTTAGGTATGCCGCGCAAGGCGGAGTCAATTCCTAATGTTACGCTCATGACTGTCGTTTGTAAAGTTTGCGGGTTATATTTAACTACTGCCCAACACCTTGGACTCTCAGACATATACTATATAATTGTTTAAAATGACAACTTACAGTGCAAAATTCATTGTATTCTTGTCTGGTCCTAACTGCTTGCGTGCTGACGGCTCTGTGGACTCGTCGTTGATGCTCCGCTTGGCTAGTTGAGTGAAGTTGGAATGTTGATTGAATTTGATGGCTTGGCTCGGCTTGCTTCCTTCCTAGGTAACAGCAACGTGAATAAACTCGAGGTCCGCTGATGTACTCGACTCCAGGTTGGTTGCTGGAATTCTTCCTTCAGGTGACCCCACACCTGACACCAAAAAACGTGTAGTGATCCCTCACTAACGCTTATATTTTGAGTTTGTCGACGTTGATGATTGAGTAGGAGAAAAGGTTGCAGAGTTACAAGTTACAACGTTATAATTTAAGTAATTTATTTTAAAGTTAATAATAATATAATGGTATTACATTTGAATATAGAAATTTGAGGACAGAGCGATAAGCGTCTGCCCGAGAGATTAGTGGTTAATACTAAGTACTTACAAGTATGTACGTCGTACTAGCACTCAGCTAATTCTAATTTAGATACAGACGGAGACTCGTATATATACAAAGTCTCCCTAGGTTATTAGGTACACGGTAGAGACTCGGAGGTGGATCAAAGGAATACCGGCGGTATGCAAGGTACCGGCGTAAATGTTAAAAGTTGTCGAATAAACCTTGAGTTGTGAACTGGTTTATTCGGCAATATGTATTATTAGAAATCGTTATGCGATTTTTAAATATGTAATAAATCCTCAGGGCGTGGTATAGTCGTTGATCAATATATCATATAGTGCAAAGTCCTTATGATGTATAATTATAGGAAAGCGACTCTGTCGGTTTACTACATATGTCTTTGAAATTATATTCATATATTAAACTTTGTAAAATTTTAATCCATTTTTTTGAATTTGTAACTTCAAATTGTTATCTCATTTTACTGTTTAATGTCCTATTAAATCTTTCAATAATTGACGATTTTTCTTCATTTTGGGTGTGATACATTTTAATTCCATATTCTTGCAAAACTTTTTTAAAATGTTTATTTTCAAATTCCAAACCTTTATCTGCGTGAAGAAAATTTGGTGCTTGATGATTTTGTGATATAGCTTGTTTTATTATTTTTTGAAATGCTTCTGAAACACTAATTCCATCTTTCTTTTTGAGTTCTAAAGCCCAAGAAAATTTTGAAAACGTATCTATAACAGTTATTATATAAGAATAACCCTTATTTTCATCAGAATAATTTCTCATTATAACTAAATCAGCAGCCCATAAATCATCAATACCTTTAGTAAAAATTCTTCGTTTAGGAAATTTTTTTCTAACTGGTTTATGAAAATCTTAAGCCAATATCATTTTATCTGTATCATTTAATTTTTTATTGGAAATATTATGTCCAATTGTAGGATTTTTTATAAATTTATTTTTATTTGTGTTACAGATAAAACATTTTGATGAAATTCTCCATCTACCATTAACTGTTTTAATTTTAGTTGCATTAATATTTTTTGTTTGAATTTTATATTTAAGACAATATATAGTTTCATTCATTTTTTTATATTTATAATGAAAAATTTTTTAAAAAAATTATTGAAAATAAAAAAATTTATATTTTCTAATATAAATAAGAAATAGAAATGGAAAACTTTAAAGATGCGGTAAATAAAATAAACAATGGATATACATTTATAAAATCTAATGATTTGGAAGAAGGAAAACCATACAAAGTAAATAAGTTCTTAATGATTGATACAATGTTTGGAAAAAGATTATCAGTTGTATTAAACGATGAATATATGTTAAATTTACCAGATAGATATACAATTGAATCTACAGAAAACGTAATAACATGTTATAATACAAGTTCGGAAACAAAATTGAATATTATTTATAATGGTGAAAAATTTTTAAAGAATGGGAAAACAAGAGATGATTTTAATTTTTTTTTTTATTTAGCACAGACATGTGATCTTCCATTAATAATTCTAATTTATAAAATAAAATACAATTAATATAGATAATATTTTTTATAACATATAATGCATACTTTTTTTCAGTCTTGGTGGTACATCTGTATCAACCTCTTCGCAAGTACTTGGAATACTATCCATAGTGCTATAAAATATATTATAACAAATTTAAAAAAAAGAATCATTCATTTTTTTTTTAATTGACATTTACCGTTTTTTACATATTACTACATCATCTAAGAACTGCAAACTGCGTAAATGAGGCCATTCTTTTTTAGTAGCTGCACTGCCAGATGCTGGGATTTTTTTTTCTCGAGTGTACTTTTCTTTTAAATACTTCCAACTTTTTTTTAATGCAGGAATTGAATATTTTCCTATTAAAATAAGTTTATCATAATGATAATTGGTTTTTATAAATTATCTAATGTATAATATCAACTTTTATGTTTACCATTAAAATGTACATATACACTATTCCACAAGTTAGCCTTAACAGCATCAGATCTTTCACCCAGTGATAATTTAAAGTTCCATAGAGATGTACATGGTTCAATGACTTCAATAAGTTTTGACATATCTTGTTTAGCAACAGCATCTTCAGAAATTTTGCAGTTAACATTTGAAGCTGACATATCATTAAAATCACCTAGACATATTGTTTGTATAGTAAATCATAGTTTATACAATTTTACTAGAAACTGTATTATTATTATGTGTAGCAATAAGGTTGGTTCATCATTCTTGGACTTAATCAAGTTATACTTCTTTAATGGTTCTTGAAAATACATAAATATTGTAAATGTTTCTCTTATTTTATATCAATATTATCTCTTTGAAAAGTTAAACAGGTGTATCAGCAACTTTATGATACACATCCCTTGGAAAAATAACTGCACAGAGTAGAAACACTTTACACTTAACTTTTATGCACCTGTACACCACAAAAAAGTGGTCAACCTAGTACATGGGATAAAGTAGAGGTAGGTGAACTTTACTGATCTAAAACTCATACCGTTGCTGACATACCAGTTTAATTTGTGTTGATCATCTTAATTAAATTTAACCAACTAGTTACTAGTATATTAAACATACTTGGTGTAGGTGTATCTTCTGATGAATTATACTGGGCCACTGGGGACTTTCTATTCGAAACTGGTCTTTGCAAGTATACCGTAGACAAGGTCGATCCCCCCTGGGGACTTACACTTTTGTATAATTGTTCCAGCAATGGTTTAATCACTCTTGCCTTTTTCCCTCGGAATACTCGTTTGATATTCTGCACTATTTTCTTTAGGTCGCATCGGCGAAATCTTCTTAACTTATTATCTTTTATAAGTATAAGAGAACTCCCCTCCAATTTTTTTCGGTTGGTACTTTTCTAAACTATTCGATATTGTGCCGGATACCAGTAATGTTTCGTTTTTACTGACGGTAAAGAACTCGAAGTCCATTATAAAAAAAGCGTAACTGTGAGCTAAAATAAAATAATTATTTTTTTTAAATTAATTGGTTCTTAATATTTATTGCTATGTATATGATATAATATGTTTCCTGAGGTTATTCTTCGAAAATCGTTTCGACGATCACACGCCTCCTGATCAATTGTTCCATTAGTAAACCCAACTCTACACACATGGGTCTATTATGATTTGGTCTTACGATAACCGCGAGTACAAAGTCATTAACACGGATCATGACTCGTGCTAAGATATTTGGCCTGAAAGGTATGGTCATGTTATTATTCGCCCTTCTTATATGTTCCAGGAAGCAATGTAATCTGACTACTTCCCCTCGCATTATTGGTTGATTCAATTAATTCGTTTTTTAACTCTCTGAGAAATTCAAATGTTTGTAGTTGCATTCGAACGGTTCGTGCTACAGGTGGTACGTTCTCATCCATTTTTATACTTTAAATTTTTACGTGTGCTTTTATATATTTTTTTTTGTTTTTCTTCTTAATTTCTGAAATAGTTAAAAGTTATTGTTATATCATTTTTATTTAGAATATTATTTACGTATTTATATATATTATTTTTTTTTATGCACGTAATATTATTTTATTTAAATTATAGAATATTATTTTACGTATTATTTCTTTTATGCACGTAATAATGTTTTATTTTATTATTTATTTTCATTTATCTTTATTTATTTAAATTATATTATTATTATTCGTTTTCCTATTGGTATTTCCTGAAACACAACTATTATTATTACATATCTATAATTTACATGATATATTAATTCCATTTATCCTTATTATCTGCTTATTGCTTATTTTATATTTATAACTTAGTATTTATTATTTTTATTAATATGTTACGTATTTATTTTCGTTTTGTATGTTATATTATTTGTTTTGTATAATTTATTTATTATTAATTAAATTTAAAGTAAATAATTCGTTATGACTAGTGACTAGTGACTACTCTTAATACATTTTTATTCTATTTATCTTGGCGACGGTGGTGGAGTAAAGGGTGTCTCTTCATAATTTCGTACGTATTCATTTCTATTGGGTGTCCTATATCTAACTATTCTGACGGGTAATTCCATGACTTCTGTGGTGCTGATATACTTGTATTTTATCATTATATAAATTGCTATTATTAGTATAATAGATATTGATGCTAGTACTATAACAAATTACTGTGTACAAATTATATTTATATTAAACTAAAACATCTTATTATATTCTTATAAAATTAAAACCATCTTACATAATCCAATATATCTCTAGTATCGTGCAAAAATCTCATATAATCTATTAATCGTTTACATGTGGGTGTCACTGGATCTGATGACATAATTAGTGTTAGAATTCGCGTAATTTTCGTTATTTCGAGAGTATTAAATGGTTCTTCCATACAATTATTCGCGGTATTAATATGTCCTATTAAACACCTCGGCGTGTGTTCCGGTCCTAAAGTATTTGTTTCATGGATTTCTTGTTCAATCGCCTTTCCTAGTTCCACAATGAATTTTCTTTGTCTGTTCCTAAAATTAAAATTAATTTTTATCGTATTTATTTTATTTATTATTATTTTTTATTATTTTTTTAAATTGGTTGTATCGTGATTTCATTTATTATTTCTTTCTCCGGTTACAAGAATGAATGTTCTGTTTCTATCCCTAAAATTAATATAATTATTCTAACTTAATATTGCTATATAATTATTATTTTTTATTATTGCTATTTTTTTTTTTTAATGACTTGTGCGTCATTATAATATTTTTTACGTTATTTCTATGTTCAGTAATGACCTTGCGGCCTCGCTGTATAGCTACATTCTCGTTCCCTATAACTGCTGTGACCTCGTACGGTCCTAGCCAGATTGGGTCGAGTTTCGTTCTATGATTATTATCTTTTAATAGTACTAAATCATTAACGTATAGTTCTTGTGGATTTTCATTTTTATCATAACGTTCCTTACTTTTTATTTTATTTTTTTAATTAAATGATCTCTAGCTATCTTATGTGAAATTTGCATATTTTCTTTTTTTTTTTTTTCGAATATATAATCGTCGTAATTGTAACGTGGTTCAGGTTTGGCCTTCGAGTTAATCGGTACCTCCAATGTACATCTATGAACTAATGCGTATGTTTGAAAATTAGTAGAAATATGTATACTGTCGACTTATATACAAAGAATGTAAAGGGTAATAAATGATCCCAATTATTTAAACTCTTATCTACATAATGCCGTAAGTACTTGGCTAAAGTCCTATGAGCGCGTTCTACGGGGTTACCCTGCGGTCTGAATGAACTTGTGTTAACCTTTCCGATTTTTAATATTTTACAAACATTTGCAAACGTTTTCGAGAGGAAATTAGTTCCTTGAACCGTGAGTATTGTTTCTGGTATATCGTGTACACAAACGAAGTGTGTAACAAAAGCTTCCTCAACAGTATTTGCTTTCTGGTCAGGAAGTGGAATTCCTAAAGTGTAACGTGTCAAATCGTCCTCCATCGTTAAAATGTATACATTATTGGACAGTGTAATCGGCAAGGGCCCTACTATATCCATAAATATTTTTTTCAAATGGTTTAGACGAAGTGGATGTAATAGCCATTGATTGTTTTATGTGCCGATTCGATACCTTATTAACCTGACATGACGCACAATTTTTTATATATTTTCTAACGTCTTCTTTGATACCCTCCCATAAGAATTGTTTTTTATTGCACTTAATGGTTTTATTCACACCTAAATGTTCGCCTAGTTTTGAGTCGTGAAATTGTGATAAAATGACTGTTTTTTCTTCTTCACTATATTCTACATTTGCACATGTAATTATTTCTATATCTGTTTTGCAAAATATGTATTGTAACATTGACCTTATTTTTTCCCTTTCTAAATCATGATCGTGATCGCCTATCTTGCCCATGGCTAATTCCTCAGATTGTTTTCCTTACAAAATGATTTTAAATTTATTAGTGATACATGTATGCTTTCGTAAGTGGCCTTCTGTCGGTATTTATTTTTCGTTACTAAGAATATTATAAACCTGTTTTCTTGTTTGAAATAGGGTGTGTCTCTTATTACTTTACTAGTCGGCAATATTGTACCGTTTCCAAATTGTTTTTTTAACTGATAATTCGTTCCTGTTCTAAAATTATATTGCTTGGCAATTTCTGATACTATATTATATTTTTTGGTGAATCTATTAGTGTACCTATAGTTTCTTTTACATTAATATTTGTGATAATTTGTGTTCCTAACTTTTCGATATATTGTTCGTATGATTTGTTTTTTATTTCCTGAATTGAATATATGCATGTGGGAGTATCTACATTTGAATTTAGAACTCCGGGTTTGTGACGTATTAGTAATTGATTTGTGTTAGCGACGAATGAATTAAATGTTATATGATTATTTTCTAAGGTTGAGAATATGTGGAATATTCGTGAGTCGGTTGTTCCGCGATAATCTGGTTTATCGTACGAGTACCGCGCCTCTCGTTCGACACGTTTTCGTTTTCCAAATTATTAACGTTCCTACTCTCATCGTTTCTCTTTTTATAACACGAGTCGATATTATGACCAGTTCGATTACAGTATGAACACGTAACTACCTGTATATTATAATTCGTAGGTGGTTGCGTAAAATTATTCCTATCAGGTGGACGGTTGTTATTGCCGTTGCTCGCATAACTA